>JAJEKV010000027.1:17689643-18124643 GCA_021234155.1 Isoetes taiwanensis | reverse complement strand
AGTAACCGACCACCATGACCAACCCAAGTTGGGATCTTAAGTGGGTTTTCTACTAAGTGCCCAGCCGAAACCAACCGGAGGTGACCAAAACCGAGGTGCCTTCACGGGAACCAACCGACTAGCCGACCAACCCGCATCGACCAACGGTACCAACCGGTCGGGTGGGTAGCCGACTAACCGGACTGACCGAGGGAAGTAACCGACCAGTCATGACCAACCCAAGTTGGGATCTTAAGTGGGTTTTCTACTAAGTGCCCAAAGAAACCAACCGGAGGTGACCAAAACCGAGGTGCCTTCACGGGGGAACAAACCGACTAGCCCGACCAACCAGACCGACCAACGGAACCAACCGGTCGGGTGGGGAGCCGACTAACCGGAGGGACCGAGGGAAGTAACCGACCACCATGACCAACCCAAGTTGGGATCTTAAGTGGGTTTTCTACTAAGTGCCCAAACCGAACCAACCGGAGGTGACCAAAACCGAGGTGCCTTCACAGGGAACCAACCGACTAGCCGACCAACCAGACGGACCAACGGAACCAACCGGTCGGTTAGGGAGCCGACTAACCGAGGGGGGCCAGGGAAGTAACCGACCACCATGACCAACCCAAGTTGGGATCTTAAGTGGGTTTTCTACTAAGTGCCCAAAACCAAAACCAACCGGAGGTGACCAAAACCGAGGTGCCTTCACAGGGAACCAACCGACTAGCCGACCAACCAAACCGACCAACGGAACCAACCGGTCGGTTAGGGGAGCCGACTAACCAAAGGACCGAGGAAAGGAACCGACCAGTCATGACCAACCCAAGTTGGGATCTTAAGTGGGTTTTCTACTAAGTGCCCAAATAAAACCAACCTGAGATGACCAAAATGGAGGAGCCTTCACAGGAACAAACCGACTAGCCGACCAACCAAACCGACCAACGGAACCAACCAGTCGGGCAGCAAGGATCCAAGAGCTGAAAGGGGGCGCATTGGCTTGTGCGTTTTGGAGTAGCCAAACGATCCAGAGTACTAAGGTGCACAAAAGGCTAGAGCAACCCCGTGGGGTAGCCAAAACCGAGTGAGCAAACCGCTTCCAAGTCGACCGTTGTACTAAGTCGCCCAAGACCAAGTGCAAACTGCCCCCTTCCACTATCCCCGGGGGTTTGTGAATGCCCCCCCACACTTTTATGTCAAAAAATAGGGGGCCCATAAAGGAGGCTCGGAGCCGCGGAACGACGGCATGGATAGGAAGGGGGCGCGCAAGGAAGCTTATAGGTGGCAGCCTCCCGCCAATCGGAGCATTCCACGTGCGCCAAATAGGCGCCTATTGTCAGCACCCCCGTTATCAGCCAGGGCGCCGCCGCCAAGGCGGGCGTGACCCTCCCCAGACGCACGCCGGTCCAGTTTGCACGGGGACTGCCGCCTCGATGCGGCGCCAAGTCGTCGTGGGGACGTGGCAGGCCGTCCCGACACGTCACGCAGGGCCTCTGCTGACGCGTCAGGTCCCCCGTTATCAGCCATAGCCCCCGTTATCAGCCATGGCGGGCGCGACGGGCCTAGAGCCGCCCCGGGCCATCCCGCGAGGCAAACGCGGGACCGGCGAGGGCAAGTGCGCATTGCTGACGTGGAAACCATCTCGGCACGCCATCCAAGACCCGTGATGACGTGTCAGGCCCCCGTTATCAGCCAAAACCCCGTTATCAGCCGAGGCATGCGCGCCGGGCCTAGAGCCGCCCCGGGCGGCCCGACGCGGGCAAGTGCGAACCCGTAGCGGGCAGGGGCGCATTGCTGACGTGGAAACCATCTCGGCACGCCGTCCAAGGCGCGTGCTGACGTGTCAGCCCCCCGTTATCAGCCAAGTACCCCCGTTATCAGCCGAGGCGTGCGCGACGGGCCTAGAGCCGCCCCGGGCGGTCCGGCGCGGGCAAGGGCGCATTGCTGACGTGGAAACCATCTCGGCACGCCGTCCAAGGCCCGTGCTGACGTGTCAGTCCCCCGTTATCAGCCAAGTACCCCCGTTATCAGCCGAGGCGTGCGCGACGGGCCTAGAGCCGCCCCGGGCGGTCCGGCGGGGGCAAGGGCGCATTGCTGACGTGGAAACCATCTCGGCACGCTGTCCAAGGCCCGTGCTGACGTGTCAGTCCCCCGTTATCAGCCAAGTACCCCCGTTATCAGCCGAAGCGTGCGCGACGCGCCTATAGCCGCCCCGGGCGGTCCGGCGCGGGCAAGGGCGCATTGCTGACGTGGAAACCAGCTTGGCACGCTGTCCAAGACCCGTGATGAAGTGTCAGTCCCCGTTATCAGCCAAGTACCCCCGTTATCAGCCGAGGCGTGCGCGACGGGCCTAGAGCCGCCCCGGGCGGTCCGGCGCGGGCAAGGGCGCATTGCTGACGTGGAAACCATGTCGGCACGCTGTCCAAGACCCGTGCTGATGTGTCGGGCACCCATTATCATCCGTGGCACGGGAGGAGGCCGCCAACTTAGGCTTTAGGCGGCAATGTTGGCTCCGGGCGGTCATATGCCGCAAAAACGGAGCCGGGGCGGAAAAATGCGGGGAGCCTAGACAAAAACCAGACGAGCAATGTCCTCCAAGGCCGTAGTCATCTGGAAGGCCGCCCCTTATCAGCCTCAGCACGAGAAGAGGCAGTAAAGACCGCCGCATCCACCATGTGCCGCCCCGTCGCGCCTTGCTTGGTTGGTCGGTCGGGGTCCGTCGCGGGAATTGCGTGTTGCCGACCACGCCAACCATCTCCCCTTGTCGTAAAGGTCACTGCTGATGTGGCAGGCCGCTGTTATCCGCCGTGGCACGAGATGAGACCGCCAAGTCGGGCTTGAGGCGGCAACGATGGCTCTCGGGCGGTCATGAGCCACAAACACGGATTCGCGCGGGCATATGCGGGGATATGACATGGAAACCATATCGGAATGCCATCCAGAACCTGTAGTGACGTGGAAGGCCGCCCGTTATCAGCCAGTGCGCAAGAAGAGGCATTAAAGGCCGCCGCATCCACCAAGTAGTGCCGCTCCATGCGGCCCTGCCGAGGTCGATCGCGGGGTCCGGGCGCGAAATGGCGCGCGTTAACGCGGGTAACCATCTCTCCTTGTTGTAAAAGGCCCGTGCCGAAGTGGCAGGCCGCCCCTTATCAGCCGTGGCGCAAGAGGTGGCCGCCAACTCGGGCTTGAGGCGGCAACCGTGGCTCCGGGCGGCCGTCCACCGCAAACGCATATCTGGCGGGGGCAAATGCGGGGATATGGCATGGAAGCCATATCCTAATGTCCTCCAAGACGTGTGGTGATGTGGCAGGCCTCCCGTGATCAGCCACAATGCGAGAAGGTGCAGAAAAGGCCGCCGCATCTACCAAGCGTGGCTCTGTGCGGTCCTGCTTGGCCGATGCGGGTTCGGCGCGTGAAAGGGCGTGTTGCGGGCGTGGTAACCATCTTCCCATGTCTTGGAAGACTCATGCTGATGTGTCAGGCCGCCCGTAATCAGACGTGGCGCAAGAGGAGGCCGCCAACTCGGGCTTGAGGCGGCAACGGTGGCTACGGGCGGTCATGCACCGTAGACGCGGATCTTGCGCGGGCAAATGCGGGGATATGACAAGGAAACCATATCGGAATGTCTCCAAGATCCGTAGTGATGTGGCAGGCCGCCCGTCCATCAGCCGTAGCGTGAAAAGACGCTGTAAAGGCCGCCGCATCTACCAAGTGCCGCTCCGTGCGGCCTTGCGTGGCCGATGCGGGTCGGACGCGTGAAAGGGCGTGTCGCCGACGTTGTAACCATCTCCCCATGTCATCCAACACCCGTGCTAATGTGGTAGGCGTCCCGTTCTCAGACTTGGCACGGGGGAGAGGCCGTCAACTCGGGCTTGGGGCGACAAAGGTGGCTCCGGGCGGTCATAGCGCCATGAACGAGGACCAGGTGGGGGCAAATGCGAGGAGACCACATGGAAACCGGGTCGGCACGTGACCAAAGACTGTGCAAACATGTCAGGCCACCCGTCATTGGCCGGGGTACAGGAGGAGGCGCCGAGGCGGGATTGGTGCGGCAAACTGTGACTCTGGGCCCAAGGAGGACAATCCAAAACGACCAGCCAAAGAGAATGCAACCGGGGATGCCACCAACTTGGGCGGGGGAGCCAACTAACCGAGATGGAAGCCGCCAAGTCAGTGGGGAGCTAATAACAACGGCGATCCCAGGACACCACCGAGTCCAGTGGCGAGGCAACCACCACCAAGTCCGGTGTGGAGGCAACGACGGCGAGCCAAACACACGACCAAGTTGGGTGGGGGCGATCCACGACACCACCAGTTCGGGTGGGTAGCCATGTCATAGAGCCAAGCACACGACACCACCCAGTCGGAGCAGCAGAAGAGATGTTCGATTCTGTGAAACAGCGGTCAGATATTGCGAAGCAAGTGATGAAAAACAGAAAACGCAGGCTTGATGATGCAGGAACATCGGCTGGACTAGAGACATTAGAGCGCGAGTATAGCATCTCTGAGGCTAAGCAACTTGGCATCACAGAAACTGATGCAGATTATGAAGGTACGATCACCACTTGCGGGCAGTGTATGCGAAGCTCTTTCATTTCTGAGCTAGGCTTATAGGTGTGGCTATCTCATGATTTCATCGCCTTCATTCATTCTGAAGTACTGCATGTCCGCGTATCTGAGCTTCCTTCATGGGGATTTTAACTCTCTCCAATTGCGGAGGCCGATTTTTTCACACGGGGGGTTACTCCGGGCAACGAGAGCTGTCGGATGGGCATATTTGCCCTTTATTCCAAGATCTGGACCGTACATAGCGATCCTCGTTTGTGGGGTATGCATGTACAAGTTTTTGTATACTGTATATTAAGGTTTGTAAAATACTATAAGGTTTGAGAGAATGTACTTAATGGTGTTAATTTTGTACATGTATTTGTAAATTTTTTGGGGCTCTCGCTGCCCTACGTAACCCCCCGTGTGAATATGCACCCAAACCAAAGGGGGTTTAAGGGGGATTTTAATTTAAATGTGTCAAATGTAATGGTTTGTGTTAATAATGTTAATGGTAGTTGTGTTTTAATGGTTTGTGTTAACTTAAAAAAAAATTTGGCCCTTTGGGGCCTTAAGGATGGTGTAGGGGTGCATTAACATTGTGCATGGAGTTTCCTTAGTGCACGTAATATTGTGCATATAATATTTGTGCATGGAGATTCCTAAATGCATATGAATCATAATAGAAAATGGTAGTAGAGCTAAAAACAAGCCATTACATTCGAAGTCCTAATGTTAAGTGTGACATAATACCATGATAGATAAGAGACAAATGGTAACACATTTAAAAAACAGAAAACATTAGTTCAAGGCCAAATCTGAAAAGAACAAGTGCAGCAACAAAACTAAGAATTTAGAAACATGCTAACAATGACGACGACCATCATGGAAATTTCTGTTTCTGTAAATTTTTTGCCTATAAAATGAACCACCCGGGAAGTCAAATCACAATAACTGATACCTACCTTCTTCAAGCTACATATGCTAAGGCTTCTATATTGTAGCGATGTAACATGTAATAATGCTGATTGATGCAATAGTGGGACCGCTAATAAGCATGCTGCCATATTCATCGAACATGGATCCAACCGTGAAGGTACAGCTAGAGCAAGATAGAGCATCATCCTTGTCATTGGAGCTGTGAGATGTTCTGCCATAAAGGTTCAGTACTGAAATTTTCATTCTGATCCAGTCCAGTCCTGCATAAATGATTATATTTAACTTTTGAGTCGCTCCATTTGCCACCCCTTTTGAGAAAAATTGGGTTAATATTGTCATCCAGAGATGCTTGATAGCTCATCTTTGACAGCTGAATCTGCATCACCAAAGCTTGCAATGTCCTCTTGCGGCTCCACATTTTCCTCATTCTGATACTCCATCGCATCAACCTGCTTATAACCAAATTTGAGCATCAACAATTAGCATACATATTTAAATCCAACCCACTTGTCACTACCTTAACTTGTGGTTATTCTTGTCCAAACTCGATTCTCGAGCTTATTTCCTCATCAAGATCATCCTCTTCACCACAAAGAAAGATCGGACTTATATTCAAGCTTGACTTGATGATAGAATAAATGCGAGAAGCAAATTCCTTGGAATCATCAACTAAGAAACCGCTTTCCATCAAGGAGGTCCGATAAATTAGCTTGGCGCTTTCTATGGCGATGGCGTTCTACAAATCATTGTAGGTGTCGGGGATTAGGGCGTAGGGTACAATCGGGGGACCAGGGCAAACAAAAAAAATTACCTCAGAATTTTCAGCTACTTTGTCTCTGAGCTCCTTGATAATTGGATGACGAGGATTAATTTCCAATACACGCTTGCCCCGCATATAATTTTGTTTGCTAGCATCAGTCAAAGTTTGAGCCCTCATTATTCTCTCCATATTTGCACTCCACCCATACTTGGAAGTCACCACAACTCCTGGTGTGTTGGATAACCTGTTACTGATCTTAACACTATCTACATTGTCACTGCTAAGGAGATTTTTCCACTACTTTGTCAAGTCTTCAAAAGATTCCTTAATCTCTTTAACCTTCTCCTTCTCCTTCTTTGAGCCAATCGTCAAACCTTCCTTTGAAACATTTAAGAACTTTCTATCTTCATACTCGGTCAAATATTGTGTTAAATATTCATCAACTGGATCCGTGAAGTAAATGACCTGAAACATAATATATGTGCATTAAGACACAAGGAATGCTTCTAATATAATGGCATAAAACTGCTTCCAATGTCAAGGCAAAAAAGCACAGACATACCTCATATCTTAAGCTTTTCTAGGAAAGGTGATTTTTCAAGTTGTTCCCGGTCTTGGCCTGTGATGTAATATATTTCCTTCTGCCCAGGCTTCATACGGGAAATGTATTGGTCCAATGAAGAGAGTTTGTCACTAGATTTTGAACTGCAACAAAAGCATAAAATAAGAACTCCCATCTTACCCTCGTTTAGATAATGCTGTAAACTGTTACCTGTGGAATCTGAGTAATTTTGCAAGACGTTCCCGATTGGTCGCATCCTCAATAATTCCAAGCTTAATGGATTTCCCAAACTCATTCCAGAACTTTGTGTACTTGCCTTTCTTCTCCGAATCGGTGTTTTCGATTTCATTTTCTAAAACATCAACATATTTGGAATCACTCTGAACATTCGTTCGCAACCATATCCATACGGACAAACACACTGTGCCCAAGCTTTTATTAGGTCGACACAAGCTTTTCATTCTGCCCAGTGCGATCATAAGCATCACAGAGAGTGCGAATGGCATGCAGCCGAATCGTGCTTGTTGTTGGAGGAACTAAGCTTTGCCTTAACAAATGAATACCATCTAGAGTGTAATCATTTTTTACAAACGTCACCAAAACATATCCAGCGTAAAATGAAGCCCATGTTT
The DNA here is from genome assembly GCA_021234155.1 of Isoetes taiwanensis. NCBI lineage: Eukaryota > Viridiplantae > Streptophyta > Lycopodiopsida > Isoetales > Isoetaceae > Isoetes > Isoetes taiwanensis. The sequence goes on along the minus strand of JAJEKV010000027.1, from coordinate 18,117,226 downwards.
TTAGGTTATCCTTCATGCCGGCATCATTCAGCATGTTCTGCAGATCAATGGTCATCTGTGTTGGATCCAAACACCCGCTAAGAACTCTGCAGAATTGATGCTTAGGAAGAAACCGACTCTCAGATGCAACTACTGTAGGCTCTGAAAAAGCTGCATGTTCAGCCCCTAAAATAAAAAGAGGGCTTTTGTTGTGAGCCCTTGGATCTTGGAACATTGAAAAAAAAAGCTAAATCAACGACTAAGAAATGGTGCACTCTAGATGTACGCATTAGTACATCCATTCGAATACGCCATGAAATCTTAGGAAAACCTTTGTGAAAAGCGTACAAAAACACAAAGAAAACCCCATGTTATTATGCTACATATTTTCTCTGCATGTTTGTTTTTAGGTGCCATGCATATCTATCAAGTTCCTGTTAGCAAGTCAGCCGACATGTTTTCCTGTTAGCAACTCAGCTGAAATATCATAGATAAAAGAGAATATTCAACTTAAAAGATACTTACATTATGTTTTGTCATTAATAATATATGTTCGCCATTGCTATGCAAACATATATGTATGGAAGAGTTTATATCTTACTAGTAACGGTGCCCAGCGTTGCTGGGCATAAGTTAAGAACGTGCAAATGATGTTGTTTAGGCTTAGAGTTGCTTGACAAAATCGTTTATGCTTATGCTCTAGAAGGTTTCAAGAGTTTAATGCGATTCTTATCAGTTTTGCATTGTATCTCTCCAGGTTCTCATCTATCAAAATTGTTTTGTGTTGTATCTTTGCATATTTTTCGATTTTTGTTATGTGGAGTGTGTGGGGTGTCAAGAGGTTCGATTCCTCCACCGCCTCTGTATTTTGCTATTTGAGGATGTTTGTCACGCAGAATGGGCAATTTTAATTCCTTCTCTGACCTCAATGGTTGATTGTTCTTTTAGTTATCTCTTTTATCATGTCTCAGATCTCAATGGTTGAGTGTTCTTTTAATGGGATGTCAAATTTCAGAAACTTTGCTACTGTGGGCCTTAGTAAGAATTTAGAAATCCTTTCTCCCACTCTCTCTTCCCCCTCTCTCAACTTCATTATGGCTTTTATTTTTGGCATTTCTTTGGCATATCTACCTTTTGCATTTTGTGTTGTATGGCTTTTATTCTTTGGCATGTCTACCTTTTTCATTTTGTGTTGTACGGCCATGAATTTTCTTCTTTGACATGTCTACCTTTTTTCATTTTGTGTTGCTATTACTATGGCCTTCTGGTCCATAGTAGACTTACATGTTGTTAACATTGCAAAGACTACGGTTAGGGACCTTTATCAATAGCATGTTGCTTGTAATTCTGCAAGTGTCTTAAAAATTGCATCGTAAACTCTCGGTTTGAAAGGTGTCTGGGCTCAATCAATATTTGAATACAGTTGTATAAAAGGCAAGATGATGAAACTGTAAGGCAAGACAAAATTTGAGCTGCAATTATTTTCCCCTGTCCAGCTTTTAATTGCCGAAGCAGATAATGATTTGTAGTTAACATTATGTGCATACATCAACATTAATATTCTGCTCAACGAATAGAGAAGTCTGCATTAAAGCAATGACCAATTGTTATTGCCTTGGCTGCAAAGAATTGTAACATTCAATATATCAATTCCCTGGTCAACAGAATCTTCCCATAATAAATTAGGCATTGTTATTTCCAAAAGCCTCCAACGTCGAATGACTCCTTCAACCTGGATTGGCAGGAAACAAAAGTTAAGCTTTATTAAGCTTATTGTAACTTCCAGATTATCTAAGTTTGTGTCCAATCGTTGATTCCACTCATCACGAACAATGATGCATACTTGATCTGTCCAGACCAAGCTTCTTAGAACAAATAGCAGATATATAGAGTTATACTTTCCAGGTTTACGCTGAGCAAATAAAAGAGACCTAACCTGATGCCTCCTATTATGCCAATGGTACATGCATAGTTGAAACAATGCTGATTTTGACCTGATATATGAGCCTCAGATGAAAAAGCAACACCTACTTGCCCATTAGGAGTTAAATGTTCACCAATATCAGTGCTTTCTCTAAATATAAAAAGACACGCTGTATCTCTTAATCTCAGGAAGGGCTAAAGCAGGGCTATGGACCACAAACCTGTAAATCTTGCTTGCAGTAGAATCTGGTATAAATCTAAACATGAACACAATATTGGCTCTGGAAAGCTTTTCAGTAATCTGCGTAGCCTTGACATGGAATAAAAGACTTTAAAGGCTCTATTAAACAGGAATGTTAACATTACAATATAAATTTGTAAACGTTTACTCTTATGACTTACCAGCAATGTAGGTATCAGCAGTAATAAGGCCTGATTTGTATTGATTTTAGCATCTCTTGGAACTTCACTAATATAGACAGGGCATCCATGGATCGCTTATTCTAGATGTAAGAAATGTAGGGATCTGCATTTGGATGTTATAATATTAAAGACTCAAGCATGAATGAAGCAAAATGAAAACTACCATACCTGTAGCTCTCTTCTGCTGCCTTTTTGAGCCTCCAGCAAGAAATGAAATAATTTCTTCATTAGACATGCCACAACAAACTCACCAAGTTGCTTATTTTAACCACTAACTCTTGCATTTGTGCAGAAGGAAAGACGACACAGGGGTCTGCATCAAGAGGGCGGCTATGGTAGAGCAAGGTTCTTAGCTGCTACGGCTGGGGGTCAAATTTGTAGCGAAGGCAAGCTATAGCAGCCAAGCTTGTTTAAGGTATCATCTTCTCAAAGGTCTAGCTTCTCTTTCTGTTACAGATCGGAGTAGCCATGGCTTTGCATTTTTTACACTGGAAATGCAGAGGCTTTTAAAGTTGCAAGGCATACTAAGGCATACCACGATTCCCATGACTCACATCCCTTTCACCCACAGCTCACCAATTTCACAATGGCAGACATGAAGAACAAAATGAGATAAAGAAGGTGGGCCGTCACTCAGAGCATCCATCTTTGGGTTCAAAGAGTTTGAGGATCTTACGTAAATCCTTCCCCGCCCACCACGATTTGCTTCTGGCTACCAATACATCTATGGCCTGAAGCTTTGCCAGAACAAACATGCTACTGGACTTAAGAACTGAATGATTTTAGAAAGTCGCCCGGATTTCTGCCAGAGAATCCTCGATTCTACCATAGTCTGCCCCGAAATTGCTACAGATTGCCTTGCCTACATAGCCGAACTCCAGTGTCCACCGAAAGAATAGGTAATCAAGTTTTGCTTGCCATGTCTACCGCAAGGCATGCAAGGCATGGTCTTGGAAAACACGATTCGGCGCCTCTACCTAACCGGAATTGATGGGAGGAAGCTCGATGGTTGCCATGGTCTTGGAAACACGATAGGGAAAAAGGATTTTTAGGGTTAGAAATCACAGAAACCGTCTGATCTAAGCCACGAATGATCTCAGCCGTCCGATTTAGGGCGACATTCACAACAGACATTCACTATAATTTTATAATAAAAAGATGCACTTAAAAGATGCCCATTATGAACTTGTAATACAGATTGGAACCACATGCTCTGTTATTAGAACTGCTTGTGGAATCCCGTTTTCACTTTTGTAACTGATGGATATTGATTTTATAAAATTTAACATCTTGTTACAAGTCATGTAAACGTTTTATGAGCTAGATTGTTGAGCTTCCTATGTAGATTGAAGCAGATAAGCAATAGACACATAGGGAATCGATGTTCAGGGAATCGATTGTTCAGGGAATCGATGCCACATGGCATTACCACAATAAACCTCACACAAACTTTCATTTGTTATACAAGGTCTTAATGTACCTCCATGATCATGCATAAGTAGAATATAAGGTAACTATATTATATCTTCCTAAGGCTCTACATAGGGGGTAATTCTGAAGATTAGGTAACTTCATAATTCATGTGTTTTACTCACTCGTCAACACTAATGATGATTGTACAAATGTACAATCAATGCGATTCATCTTATTGACTTCTAGAATGGACATACCTGCTACCATAGCTCTCAATATGCAAGAATGCACAACTAATGATACATCCCCCAGCCCCTGCTTTTTAGGTTGCTTGGGTGAGATCTCTCATGCCGAAAGGGTGTCCCATACCTCTTATGCATAACTCGATGTGTTGCACATCACAAAGCTGATAAATATAATCGAGTCAAGCTCCATTGCTCAAATGGTAGAGCCAGTTTTATTGCTGCATGTTACTTTCTACCTACATCATCTCCTTTTTTGACAAATATGATGTGGATCACGATGAACGATCTGATGATTGCGCAATCCAAATACTTGAGAGATGTCATTCTTCTTGGTGATTTTAATGCTCGAAGTGTTGCAATGCAAGCTACTCATCTTACCTATGAGAATGTTCATGAGCTTTATGGATGTCAACCGACGGCACAAGTTTTCCGCTCAATTATGTAAAGTCCTTGAGCTGGTATGCAATGCTTTAAAGCAATGTTCAAACTATATGTTTAGGCATTACCACGACGCCGAAGGGGAGATGTCCTCTAACTTCAAGACACAGTGCCGCTCGAGGTTCTCCATCAATAGCAGGAGTTAGGGTATTCCATGATTTGGCGCCCAACAGTCGCTATATGGATGGACAAAGCTCAGACACCACTTTGGCTTGAAATTAGAGTATGCTCTTACCTCTGACATTATAGAAACTTGCATATGAGAACTTCCACCTGGCATGCGAAGGGGCAAGCAGCAACGAAAGTCGAGATGGTTCTGACGGGGCGAGGGTTCTCAAGGTACTTAGGTCGACTGAGGTGATGGTGATGATCATGATGAGATTCGTTCTCAAGGCAATTAGGTAAAATGTTGAACATGAATATCACATGTTGTGATCTTGTGAACCCTCCTCAGGATCAGATTCGTCTCAACTGGTCTGTGGCTGTTTGGCCCCTTGGCATGAGTAGATTACTTCTCATCAGCAAGATTCTGTGGCATGTGAAGGGGCAAGCAACAACGAAAGTTGAGACGATTCTGATCCAGGGAGGGTTCTCAAGGCACTATGGTCGAATGAGATAATAGTAATCTTATTATATTATAAAATTATAGCGTGTGTCTTCAATGGAGCCCTAAATCGGACGGTCGAGGATTTGATTGACCAATGGTGGAGATGATGTGTGCGTGTCTTCAACTAAAATTTATATTATAAAATTATAGCGTGTGTCTTCAATGGAGCCCTAAATCGGACGGTCGAGGATTTGATTGACCAATGGTGGAGATGATGTGTGCGTGTCTTCAACTAAAATTTCATCTTGACTATGGCTTCAATATGAAAGGGAAAAGGGAAAAGGGAAAAGGAAAAGGAAAAGGAGAAGGAAAAGGAAAAGGAAAAGGGGAAAAAAACGTAAAAGGAAAAGGAAAAAGGAAAAGGAAAAGGAAAGGAAAAGGAAAAGGAAAAGGAAAAGGAAAAGGGAAAAGGGAAAAGGAAAAAGGAAAAGGGAAAGGGAAAAGGAAAAATGATGAAAGGGAAAAGGGAAAAGGGCAAAGGAAAAGGGGAAGGGAAAAGGGAAAAGGGAAAAGGAAAAGGAGAAGGGAAAAGGAAAAAATGAAAGGGAAAAGGAAAAGGAAAAGGGAAGGGAAAAGGAAAAAAGATGAAAGGGAAAAGGGAAAGGAAAAGGGGAAGGGGAAGGGAAAAGGAAAAAAAGATGAAAGGGAAAAGGAAAAGGAAAAGGGGAAAAGGGAAGGGAAAAATAAGAAAAGGGAAAAGGAAAAAAAAAGGAATGAAAGGGAAAAGGGAAAATGAATAAAAGAAAGGTAAGAGGAAAAAAAAAGAGAAGGAGAAAAGGAAAAAGGGAAAAGATAAAAGGAAATAGAAAAAAGAATGGAATAGTCGAGGGGGGAAAAAAAAGGGAAGGAAAAAGGGCAAAGGGGAAGGGTAAGAAGTAAAAAGGTGAAAAAAAGGAGAAAAAGGTAAGGAAAAATAAAAGAAAAGGTTGCAAAGTCCATGGGGAAAAAAAAAAGGAAAAAGAAAAAGAGAAAGGGGAAGGGGAAAAGAGAACTTGGGAAAAGGGAAAGGGTACAGAGAAAAGGAGAAAAAAAAAAAAAAGAGGGCTGAAAAAAGGAAAGAGAGAAAGGGTGAAGAAAGAGAAAACGGAAGCAAAAAGAGCATCGAAAAAGGTAGGTAGGGAAAGGATGGAAAAAGGAGGAAAAGGGTGGGGGAAAGTAGAATAGACAAAGGGTAGGGAAGCAAGGAATAGGAAAAGAGAAAAAAAGGAAGGAGAAAAGGGCCATACAGAAAAAAAAAAAAAGAGAAGAGGAAAAGGGTGAGGAAATAGAAAAAGAAAGGGAAAAAAAGAGTATGGGGAAAGGGAAAAGAAAAAAAGAAACAAGAAAGGAGAAAAAAGGAAAGGGGAAAGGGGGAAAAGAAGGAATATTGTTTGAAGAGGAAAAAGGGTACATAAAAAAGGTTGAGAAAAGGGAATGGAAAGAGGCATATGAAAAGGGAAAGGAACCTTAAAGGGAAAATGTAAAGGAAGGGGAAAAGAGAAAGGAAAGGGAAAAAGGGAACAAAAGGAAGCAAAAAGTTGGGAAATTATGAAAAGGGAATGGAAAGTTGAAAGGAAAAGGGAAGCGGAAAAGGAGAAGGGAAAGCGAAAGAGCATGAGGAAAAAATAGAAAGAAAGGAAAAAGAGATGGGGAAAAGGGCACGTGATCAAGAGGAAGAGGGTGGGGAAAGGAAGAAAAGGGCACATGAAAAGGTAAGCAAAAGAGAACGAAAAAAATGCATGAGAAACGAGAAAGAGAAAAGGAAAAGGAAAAGGAAGGGGAAAAGAGTAGTGGAAGAATGGAAAGAGCGGGGAAAGATAAAAAGGAAGGGAAAAAGCTGATAAGAAAAAGAGAAAGAAAAAAATGGCAAGGGGAAAGGGAAGGCAAAGGGAGGGAGAAGGGGGTTAGAAAAAAAAAGAAGAAGGAGAATAAAAAAAGAAAGAAATTAAAGGTTCCTAATTTATGCCCAGCAAGGCTGGGTACCATTGTTAGTGATCAATAGAAGATTCTCAAAGCCACTTAGTTCGAACGTTGAACTCAACTCTGGAGATAATACGCAACCAAAGGTTTTAATGCCAATGTCCAGTGTCAAAGGCATCCCAAACAAAGTGGTAGTTTGATTGAAATCCATACATTTTATTCCAAGGATATCAAGTTGAGTAGCCTCTTCAATAACTACACATTTCTGTAGGTTGAAGTAGATTCTAGAAACATCACTAAAACTATTAATCAGCTCAGTGAAGAACTCAATATTGTTTGTCTCATTCAACAAGAAGCTAAAGGAATTATCAGCATATTGCAATAATTTCAATTGGTTCAAATTATCTGGAAGTCTCAAACCCTTTAGATTACCAACTTATAACTTGTAGCAGAAATGTGCATTTTAACAGTAGCAAATATGTCCAATAAAGCAGTGCAAAGAATGTGCAATTTTTTTATTTTTTATTTTTGGCCATACCAAATCATAAAAATCCTTTAAAAAACGTGAGGATTTTTATAGAGGTACTTGAAAAATAAAAAACGGGTTTTTTAACAACATTGAGCAGCAACGAAAGTCGAGATGGTTCTGACGGGGCGAGGGTTCTCAAGGTACTTAGGTCGACTGAGGTGATGGTGATGATCATGATGAGATTCGTTCTCAAGGCAATTAGGTAAAATGTTGAACATGAATATCACATGTTGTGATCTTGTGAACCCTCCTCAGGATCAGATTCGTCTCAACTGGTCTGTGGCTGTTTGGCCCCTTGGCATGAGTAGATTACTTCTCATCAGCAAGATTCTGTGGCATGTGAAGGGGCAAGCAACAACGAAAGTTGAGACGATTCTGATCCAGGGAGGGTTCTCAAGGCACTATGGTCGAATGAGATAATAGTAATGATCAATAGAAGATTCTCAAAGCCACTTAGTTCGAATGTTGAACTCAACTCTGGAGATAATACGCAACCAAAGGTTTTAATGCCAATGTCCAGTGTCAATGGCATCCCAAACAAAGTGGTAGTTTGATTGAAATCCGATATCAAGTTGAGTAGCCTCTCCAATAACTACACATTTCTGTAGGTTGAAGTAGATTCTAGAAACATCACTAAAACTATTAATCAGCTTAGTGAAGAACTCAATATTGTTTGTCTCATTCAACAAGAAGCTAAAGGAATTATCAAAGATATTGCAATAATTTCAATTGGTTCAAATTATCCGGAAGTCTCAAACCCTTTAGATTACCAACATTTTGATGATACAAGATAGCTTTTGTAAGTTGCTTTCGGAACCATAATGAAAAGGTTTGGGGCTAGAGGATATCCTTGCCTAGCCCTCTTATTCAAAGAGAAGAATCTACCAGAAGAATTATTTATCAACACAGAAACTTGAGCTCTGTAATTTAAACCAAGAACTAAATCCACTAACTTGGAAGGGAAGCCAATCTTCTTCAATGCACGATCTACAAAATCCCACATTACAATATATAAAGGCTTTGGAAAAGTCAAGTTTGAGCTGCTTGCTTACTGCTAGAGATCAACACCTTCTTTTCTTTGTGTGGCTTTGGACAATATCTTGCCATATGTCCTTTAGTGCTGTGGTAAGCGAATGGCTTAACGGCTTCTTCCCTAAAGAAGCTTCACTTTTGCCCTTCTCGTTACTAGGAGGATTATTTGAATTGCTTGAAGCAATTCAGGGATGTTTGTTTGATCCCCTATACTTATTTTCCATCTTCCTTTGCTTTCATTCTTGGAAACATCGGGAATTAGGTTGGGACTTTTTATTCTCATCGTCCCCTTCATCCTTAAGGCTACTTGCTAATGTCTGCACCAAGGACACTGTGGCCTTAAAGTCCCCGAGACATACTTGCCTAATGTGTGCTTTAAGGACGCGATCTTTAAGACCATCCTCATAATAACTTACTTGCATCCGGGTTGAGATATCTGTAATCCTTGCCAATATACCCCTAAGGGTGTTAATATACCATTCTAGAATGGAACTCGCAAGAAACCAACAAACCGCCCGACCCACGAAAAATAACGAGAAAATCCAATTATATCACTTGGACCCCAAAAAATACAATGCTAATAGATGAGTGGCTGATGTACCTGCCGAAAGTTTATCACCGGGATTAAAAAACCCCGCCCTTTCGGGTTTTCGAGGAAAAACCCTAGTGATAAGCCTTCGGCAAGGGGCTTAGACAAATGTAAGGCATAGAAATCGCTCCCAAAAACCCCCGCATGGAGAAGTCGAAACAGATGCCGCTCGCCAACCTGTACCTGCACATCACCAACACAACAAACGAGACAATACAAACATACTAGAGAATAGCATCACCCAGCGGGTGGAAAAACATGATAAACAGAAATTGTGTACAAGACAATAAACAAAGAAGGGGGGGAGGGAGGGTTCAAAGAGAATAAGGTACTGCTGAGAGAAGAGGAAGCGCCGATGAGACGTGGATGCAGAAACGCGCCTGAAATAGCGAACTCCCAACCAAAACGGGCATGCGCCGCCCGCATGCATGCAAGACATGCATGCTCGTCCCATTCTAGAATGGCGATCCGATGTCTCGGATCGATGCGATTCTAGAATGGAACTCGCAAGAAACCAACAAACCGCCCGACTACCAGAGAACTTCCTTACAAACTAGGATCGAGGACGAAGGTCACAGGACGAAGGCCAAAGGCCGGAAAAGGATAGCATGAAAGAAACGCCAAATTGGCTAAACCAGGCAGGAAGAAGCCCCTCCCCTGCCTAGAAACAATTCAAAGAGAATAAGGTACTGCTGAGAGAAGAGGAAGCGCCGATGAGACGTGGATGCAGAAACGCGCCTGAAATAGCGAACTCCCAACCAAAACGGGCATGCGCCACCCGCATGCATGCAAGACATGCATGCTCGTCCCATTCTAGAATGGCGATCCGATGTCTCGGATCGATGCGATTGCAAGGATCCAATTTGTCTAATACTCTTAAGTTGACTCAAGGCATGATGCTCATCATAGTGTGGAGCATATTCTTGTTTAAAGAATTTGCAAAAGTCCGCCCAAGAGTCAACCTCAACATCTCTCTCCATAAGCAGACTCCACCAAGAGGCAGCATCCTCCCTAAGTTGCAATGCCGCATGCAACATTCTATCGGCACCCTTCTTATTGGTGGCCTAAAAATATGTTTCTGACCAACTAAGCCATCGGATGGCTTGTTCAACAGTTTTAGATCATTTAAACTCGAGATGATCTCTTTTTCCTAAATCCTTAACCTCTTCTGTTGATAAAATTCCATGAACTCCAGCTTCCTGATCTAGATGAGGTTGGATCAGGCCCGCAGCTCTAGCTCCTTGAGCTTGACTAGTTTGGCCAACATTTGGGACTCCTTGAGCCTGATTACTATGATCTTCCTGTATTTTATTCACATTAGTGCCCCCTGCTTTTTTTTTTTTCACTAATTGTTTGATAGTATCCAACAACTTTGTGCAGGCTTAACCATCTCCGTCGCAAGTCCTTGAGCTATTTATTTGTGTGCATTTGCTCAATCATAGTTTTTGCAACTTGCCCCATTAATTCTCTAATCCGTGCATTTGCATAATCTAACTTCCCCGTAACCCCCTAGAAGTTAAATGGATTTGAATCAATGGTTTTATTAGGAGAAGGGATATCCGAGAAAGTTTTTTTCAACTCCTTTCCTTCTCCAAAGAAGAAGAAATCTCCTTCGCTTTTGGTTCCTCGTCGTGAGGTTTTCCCTTATTATCGATCTCGAGTTTGGATGCTCCGTACCTCTTCTTCGATAGAAGCTACTTCATCCAAATCTATATTTTCTCCTTCCTCAGGGATTAGAAATGCTAATTCCATCAATGGATCAGCCACCACATCCATCTCTCTCTCCATCCCAGTATCAAACTCTTGCTCTGATACCTTCGTAACTTGGGCTTCACCACAGCGCGATATCGCATCCACCACTGGCCTTCGCTCCCTCGGAGTCCCTGACTCCTCCATTAGTGCATAAAGCCCCTGGCTTTGTCGGATGCGTGAATAATTTGTGCAAGAACCCTTGGTTCTTCCTGGAAGCTCAACATGATCCGGTCCTGGTACAACTGCTCAAGCAAGGTTACTTGGCTGGCAGAAAACTTGACAGAGCTAGAATTCAAGAGAATCAATTAGACAAGCTTTTGGGAGGGCTGAATTATCCCCCCCCCCGACCGAATTATCCAGCCCCCCCGCCTGATCAGACAATCTGCCTTCCCCCCCCGGAAGAATCCGACCCCCCCCCCATGCTTCATGATTCAGATCTGATTTTATTTTGTGGCATCTCGCTCCTTCATCAAGAAGAACCCCCCCCCCCCTTCCCGTGTTTCTGCATCCGCATCTGCATCGCTCACACTAAAAAGGTATTTTTCACTATGCAGCAGGGAGAAGGGGAGGATTCTTCCGGGGGGAGGATGGAGGATTCTTCCAAAGGGGAGGGCCCTGATATAGTACGGGGGCAGCTTGTCTGATAATTCACGGGGAGGGGGAGATAATACAAACTAGCCAAGCTTTTCCTCTACAAAATGTATGCTCCAGCTCTCTTCCAATCGAATTCCTTTATACTGCTCAGAACCTTGTTCTGGCAGTGCCTGACATAAACCAGGTAGCCGATTTGGCCAGCTCTTCCTCCTAAGGTCAAGATCGACCTCTAGCAGCCCATGGCACCATTACCCAATCCAGTTGGTCTCACAGGAATAGGTCAAAGCTTTTTGCTTTGATCTCTTTTGGTTGTTCCTCGGTGCTATTAAACACTTAACCATACCAAACTTATTAATTCTTGTCCCTTTATCCATGTTCATAACACCTAGATTCAAAACTGTGGTGATTTGGAGTTGATTTGGAGCAATTTTTGAACTAATCGGCATTGAATTGAAGGATTGATGAGTGATGTGAGGAGATATATTGAGGGCGGGATGTCATCTAAGGTCATTAGGAGCAGTTTAGAGCGAGTCGATTTTATAATCCTAACAGATTTGGAGTAAGCCTGACCTAGTCCATAGACATGTTGCTATCTCTTTTTGCTTCTTGTTCAATTTGACAAGTTTCTAATGTGCGTCAATTAGTGATTTAACGACTGGTATCTGCTATGCAGAGTTGGCCGTTTTTAACCTTTGCTTTGCCAAGTGGCCCAATACAGGCATAGCAAAACACCGTTGTTCCAATACCCCCATTATTCCTCATCTAGAAACAACCGAGAACAATTATGGAGCTTGTAATACCGCCTGGCCCCCCGCGAAAGGTGTATGCGTCCATCCCGCGAGGCGGCGAGAAATGCGATGGAAAGGTGCTCAGCTCTAAGGTGGCATTCGACAGGTCCCAAATAATATTGCAGATTGGCCTTCCTTTGTGCGGTGGCTTAAGTAAAAGCGGTGTCAATGAAATCCTGCATCGGGATGGTTGGATGGAAATTCCAACCCATGAAGCCTCACAAGCAAATTGAGCCCTCCGCCTGAATTTGCTTGCCACAAATGAGTGCGGTGTGTATAATTTCAATCGGAAGCGAAATCTTTGGCAACGATTGTTTTTGCTTACCCTAATAAATAAGTCCGAGTAGTAGGTCTTCTCGGGTTACCTAAAATTTAATGGCTCTTTTTGATAGAGCTGCTGTAGCACATGCCAAGGAGTACCCATGTTGGATTCACTCTCCCCCAGAGAGCCCACTTTTAGGATCAATAATCGACTTAAGTTTATTTGTCATGCTTTTATGTAGGGTAATTTTATTTGTATGTATTTTGTCCCTCAGGGAAATATAAGAACATAGAAGATGTTTTCTCACTTCCTCCCTTTTTCTATATTCCATTAACTTAGATATTTCTTGAGATATTAATGTTTGCATTGTTCTGTGCATTTCTTGGATTGAAATCATGTTCTTTTGTCGAAATTAGTTGCATTTGGCCATAAAACAAGTGAGAAATGCTCGTAGTATGGATTGTTGGGTTCCTAATATCAATCAACTAAAAGGTACAGAACTCCTTTTTCTAACTCCTTTTCCCAAGGGCATTGGCCATAGCTATGGCATCTTTATACATAGCGTGGTTTTCCCTGTTTTTTGTTTGTTGATTTTTTGTTTTTCATTCTAACTTAAATCTGTTTCGAATGTTGTAGGCCCAGTTGTTGGAGCCCCGGGATACGGTAAGAACGTTTTTTGATTCCTTGGAAATACCATTTGTGTTTCTGTTTTTTGTTCTTTTGTGCATGTATTTTGTCCTGTGGGAATATAAGAAGATAGAATATGTTTTTTTCACCTCCTCCTATTTTGTATATTTCATTCTTCTTACTTATAAGGAATGAACCTGCCAAATTAGTTGGTATGATCCTTATAGTTCGAATATGTCGAGTCCGGGCTGTGTGAATACTATGCCCCGCAAAACTCGATCCGGTTAACCACCCATATCTATTCTTATTATGGTTCTGAATCTTGTTCATAGGTAAATGATAGGGCCCTTTGCTTGTAGTCCTTTCTTGCGACTTGGAACAAATAAGCTACTTCACAAACTCAACTTAAAAACAGAGATAAATCTATATGTTCTCGTTAGATCGAGTTTTTCTCGCTTTAAATTCTCTCAAAAAAGGGGAGGTTTTTCCTCCCGGAGGTTCTTAAACCGTTTTTATGGTCTCATAGTTTGGGTCTTTTGTTTTCCTTGTCCAGACTCCCTTGTCTATTCTTTCTTTTTTTTTGTGAAGTCCTAAGGCTACTTGATTGCGTGTCCCGAGGAATTAGCTTTGCTCGAGTTTCGGTTTGGCATGCACGTTGCAAGCCAAACGAGATCACCCGGATACATTGTTGTAAAGGAATGGCAACAACTCCACAATAAGTACAACATGTTTGTTCCTTGTAGGAAGGGGCTATACGTGAGAAGGTGCTTCTCGACTTTCTTAAAGTGGCCTTGAAGGCATATCAAGAACCTAGACCTAAACGTCCATGTTAGCGGGCCCCCGGGCATTGGGAAGTCGGCTTTTATGTGGTACGTGGTTATGATGGTAGGGGCGATCCACAGAAATCGAGTTAGAGGCGGTATCGACTTGGACTACGATTTGGTAGTGCAGCTCGTTGTTGGGGACCTAACTATGTCATGGGTGTGCTTTTATCGCAATGGGTCCGTAAGCTACAAATGACAAAGATCCCCCGCTATTAGCGGCCAGGAAATTTTTGCATCCGGTTGATCGAAAGTTCATGGTGCACCATTTGGGGAACGTTATGCCCTTTGCCGATCCGGATGAGAATAATAATGGTTAATTGACAAAATTGGGGAGTGCCACCGGTCACGCGAAGATTCCGCCCCATGGAGGAAAAGACAAAGACGAATTTTATGAGCTAATGCAGATAGAATTGAATCTCACCATACAAGATGTGGAGAAAATTGTTCAAGAATGGGGCTATGTTCCGAGAGTGATCTTCGAGAGAAGAATCGCTAGGAAAAGACATATCAAGGCTGCAGTTTGTCATTGACAAGGTGGCTTTCAACATGCTTCGGGTTTCTCTATGAGAAGTTCAAGGTGGAGTCGCCATTTCTTCCCCGCAGGCTCTTTGAAATGGATCCTAAACTCGAGGTATGAGGACTACATTTGTAGAGTTTGCTACCGACTACCTTGCCAATGCATATTTTGACCGCCACATTGGGATGTCAAGAGGGACGAAGTGGTGGCGTTTGTGAAAGCTGAGAATGTCAGCATCATCACCGCCTCTTTGCGTGGATACGGATCTGAATATTGTATGGCTCGTTTACGGCCTGAGAGGCGGACTAGGACCGTAGCAGTATCAATTGGTGATACTCCCCGAAGCGCGCGCATAAATGCTTATTCTTCTCAGTTGATACTTGAGGTGGGGAAGAGGAAGATTAGGCATTACAAACATCCGGCCGATATTGAGAAGGCAAGAGAAGCTAGAGAGGATATAACACAAGACCTTTGGCTCCCAATGATGCACAACCCTCTAGTAGACTTTCTCGCTATTCAAACCAAATATTATGGGCGGGCTACAAAATCCGAGGCGCCAAAGATTTTGGAGCGAAATTATTAGAGACAAAGCTGACTTTCATGTGGGAGATGACGAGCTATGAGGAGTTAACTTCCTACATCATCGTCCTCGAGCAAAGATTGGAAAAGCAAATGCTTATTGTGGAAAAATATGAAGGGACGGGATAGGGAACGCCATGATAGTTTGTTTCCTTTTATAGGTAGGTACTACACCCATTATGAGCTTCCGTGGGGACTTGTGACAAAGCAAAGACCACGTAAACGTTAAAGCTTTCAGAATTCAAGTTGCGAGCACGAAAAAGTAAAGGCGGCAGCAGAAGAGATGTTCGATTCTCGCAAACAATACGTCGATATTGCGAAGCAAGTGATGAAAAAAAAACGCAGGGCTTGATGATGCAGGAACATCGGCCGGACTAGAGACATTAGAGCTGTATAGCATCTCCGAGGCTAAGCAACTTGGCATCACGTAAACCGATCGCGATTATGAAGATACGATCACCACTTGCGGGCGGTGTATACTGAAGCTCTTTCATTTCGAAGCTAGGCTTATAGGTGTGGCTATCTCATGATTTCATCGCCTTCATTCATTCCGGCAATCGCATGTCCGCCGAATCCGAAGCTTCCTTCATGGGGATTTTAACTCTCTCCAATTGCGGAGGCCGATTTTTTCTCTGCATGTTTGTTTTTAGGTGCCATGCATATCTATCAAGTTCCTGTTAGCAAGTCAGCCGACATGTTTTCCTGTTAGCAACTCAGCAGAAATATCATAGATAAAAGAGAATATTCAACTTAAAAGATACGTACATTATGCTTTGTCATTAATAATATATGTTCGCCATTGCTATGCAAACATATATGTATGGAATAGATTAGAATAGTTTTTTTATCGTCCACTGAGACCATATATGTATGGAAGAGTTTATATCTTATGCACTTAAAAGATGCCCATTATGAACTTGTGATACAGATTGGAACCACATGCTCTGTTATTAGAACTGCTTGTGGAATCCTGTTTTCACTTTTGTAACTGATGGATATTGATTTTATAAAATTTAACATCTTGTTACAAGTCATGTAAACGTTTTATGAGCTAGATTGTTGAGCTTCCTATGTAGATTCAAGCAGATAAGCAATAGACACATAGGGAATCGATGTTCAGGGAATCGATTGTTCAGGGAATCGATGCCACATGGCATTACCACAATAAACCTCACACAAACTTTCATTTGTTATACAAGGTCTTAATGTACCTCCATGATCATGCATAAGTAGAATATAAGGTAACTATATTATATCTTCCTAAGGCTCTACATAGGGGGTAATTCTGAAGATTAGGTAACTTCATAATTCATGTGTTTTACTCACTCGTCAACACTAATGATGATTGTACAAATGTACAATCAATGCGATTCATCTTGCATTCTGCATATTGACTTCTAGAATGGACATACCTGCTACCATAGCTCTCAATATGCAAGAATGCACAACTAATGATACATCCCCCAGCCCCTGCTTTTTAGGTTGCTTGGGTGAGATCTCTCATGCCGAAAAAGGTGTCCCATACCTCTTATGCATAACTCGATGTGTTGCACATCACAAAGCTGATAAATATAATCGGGTCAAGCTCCATTGCTCAAATGGTAGAGCCAGTTTTATTGCTGCATGTTACTTTCTACCTACATCATCTCCTTTTTTGACAAATATGATGTGGATCACGATGAACGATCTGATGATTGCGCAATCCAAATACTTGAGAGATGTCATTCTTCTTGGTGATTTTAATGCTCGAAGTGTTGCAATGCAAGCTACTCATCTTACCTATGAGAATGTTCATGAGCTTTATGGATGTCAACCGACGGCACAAGTTTTCCGCTCAATTATGTAAAGTCCTTGAGCTGGTATGCAATGCTTTAAAGCAATGTTCAAACTATATGTTTAGGCATTACTTGCAGATAGAAGGAATAGGGAGTGATACTAGTGTTCTTTGAGTAAATCATTGCCCAAGTGTTGCGAGCTTCAACATGCAAAGCGCATAACTTCACAAAAAACGAGAGTCCCTTAACTAGAAACGAGCATTTAGCTATGAAAAATCAGATCATTTTGCTTAAAACAGAACATGTAGCTTGAAACAGAGCATTTTACAAAAAACAGAGCACTTTGCTTGAGAAACAGAGGGTTCCGCTAAGAGTACTTGCATGCTTACTATCACGCTTGCTGCACAATCGGTGTAGAAAACAAGAAAGATCAAAATAACTAGCATATGCGCAAACTAGAAAACTATAAAATGCAGCAAATATAGACTTGCCAGCAAATGGAAACGCTGTAAAACTAGTATAATAGCACTGCTTCTTCCTCGCCATCTCCATAGTCGCTCAATGCACACTCCAACCATCTCCATAGTCGTTCAATGCCACGAATATATGTTCTGTAGCATATTTTTCTGCTCCAAATCCTAAAATTATGTTTCGCATGTACGAAATCAACACCATGTAGTATATTACCTCAAATCTTATAGTATTTTGCAAATCTTATTATACAGTATAGCAAATTTTGTACATTCATACCCCACAAATGAGGAACTTTATGTACGGTGTAGATTAAGGAATAAAGGGTGAGTGTGCCTATCCAACAGCTCTCGCTGCCCTACGTCACCCCTCGTGTGAATAAGCACCCAAACCAAAGGGGGTTTAAGGGGGAATTTAATTTTGAAGTGTGTAATGTAATGGTTTATGTCAGGGCTAAAATTTTTTTGGCCCCTTCGGGGCCTCGAACAAAAAAAAATATTATAATGTTGTGTAATGGACCACGCCCTAATTTGGGCGGCCTTAATCGATGCCACGTGGCATCATCTTGCACCTCTCTTCCAAAGATGGCCATGGCGGCCAAGCCCAAACCCGATTCTGCTCCTCTTCTTCTTCTCCATCATTGCCAAAGTTTGCATCAGATCGACCTCTGTTTTGGTCTGCTTTGCACAATAGCGGCATGCAAAGTTTATGGCAGTCTGCTTGCCTATCGTTGATCCAAAACTTGCTGGTTAAGGAGCAGCCAGGTTCTGTTGGGCGATGCAGGGATGGCGGTGCAGGTATGGCGATGCCTGACAGCTGTGATATGTCCTTAGGGTAGAGATGATGCGGCTCTTCTTGGGCTACCCAGCTTGCTTTTATTTCTATTCCAAATTATAGGGCCATTCCAGCAACCTCAATCTTAAGCACGGTTGTGGTAAAGCTCCACGAAATGGCAGGACAGCAGAATGGCAGCAAGTGGGAATGCCAACTCTGGCAAGCCTCCTTTATTATAAGCTATGGCTGCCTCTTGAACATACTGGAAGGATCCAAGCCACAGCCGAGTTTTCTTTGCCGTTCAAGTCTTTCTTCTTCTCTATTGTTTTCTTGGTGGAGAAAATGCAGAATAACATTAAAATGAAGACTGAGGCTAAGGTCTTTTTGTAGTAGTCACTGCAGATTCTGAGCACAGTACACTGGATAGAAAACTTAGAGACGAACTCTCAAGTAAGTGTTTTTGCGTATGTATGCAGCGTTTAATCAGTATTAGATAGGTAGATCTTAAAGGTGTTGACAGAAAGATGCTTTTTCTGAAACACAGGCTATTCTTAAGAGCTACTTTATACCTAGAAAGGATGGTGCATGGCTTAAAATTTTCATTTTGTACATGGTTCCTCGGGTAGAAGAGGTATGTTGGTTGAGTGTGTCTGTATATTCTTTATGCTTAGCTCATAATATGGTTGGAATTATACAGCTACAAACAGATGTTGATAGGCTAACTGAACTGTTGTATATCTTTCACATGCCAGTGGTAGAAGATGTCTAATATTTCAAGTGTGACCACGTTGATGCATCATTGCTTAGATTGTTCTTATACCATGCTTAAAAACCATTTGTGCTAAATGTCTAATGATGCATCATTGTTATAATCACAAGCAGCAAGCTATCATCTGTAGATCCTATCCCCTCTTGCTTAAATGCAAGGAAATACATCCTTTGATTTTGAATATTTTTGAGACTACACTTTGAATTCGAGAATGGACCCGATTCTGCTCCTCTTCTTCTTCTCCATCATTGCCAAAGTTTGCATCAGATCGACCTCTGTTTTGGTCTGCTTTGCACAATAGCGGCATGCAAAGTTTATGGCAGTCTGCTTGCCTATCGTTGATCCAAAACTTGCTGGTTAAGGAGCAGCCAGGTTCTGTTGGGCGATGCAGGGATGGCGGTGCAGGTATGGCGATGCCTGACAGCTGTGATATGTCCTTAGGGTAGAGATGATGCGGCTCTTCTTGGGCTACCCAGCTTGCTTTTATTTCTATTCCAAATTATAGGGCCATTCCAGCAACCTCAATCTTAAGCACGGTTGTGGTAAAGCTCCACGAAATGGCAGGACAGCAGAATGGCAGCAAGTGGGAATGCCAACTCTGGCAAGCCTCCTTTATTATAAGCTATGGCTGCCTCTTGAACATACTGGAAGGATCCAAGCCACAGCCGAGTTTTCTTTGCCGTTCAAGTCTTTCTTCTTCTCTATTGTTTTCTTGGTGGAGAAAATGCAGAATAACATTAAAGTGAAGACTGAGGCTAAGGTCTTTTTGTAGTAGTCACTGCAGATTCTGAGCATAGTACACTGGATAGAAAACTTAGAGACGAACTCTCAAGTAAGTGTTTTTGCGTATGTATGCAGCGTTTAATCAGTATTAGATAGGTAGATCTTAAAGGTGTTGACAGAAAGATGCTTTTTCTGAAACACAGGCTATTCTTAAGAGCTACTTTATACCTAGAAAGGATGGTGCATGGCTTAAAAATTTCATTTTGTACATGGTTCCTCGGGTAGAAGAGGTATGTTGGTTGAGTGTGTCTGTATATTCTTTATGCTTAGCTCATAATATGGTTGGAATTATACAGCTACAAACAGATGTTGATAGGCTAACTGAACTGTTGTATATCTTTCACATGCCAGTGGTAGAAGATGTCTAATATTTCAAGTGTGACCACGTTGATGCATCATTGCTTAGATTGTTCTTATACCATGCTTAAAAACCATTTGTGCTAAATGTCTAATGATGCATCATTGTTCTAATCACAAGCAGCAAGCTATCATCTGTAGATCCTATCCCCTCTTGCTTAAATGCAAGGAAATACATCCTTTGATTTTGAATATTTTTGAGACTACACTTTGAATTCGAGAATGGACCCGATTCTGCTCCTCTTCTTCTTCTCCATCATTGCCAAAGTTTGCATCAGATTGACCTCTGTTTTGGTCTGCTTTGCACAATAGCGGCATGCAAAGTTTATGGCAGTCTGCTTGCCTATCGTTGATCCAAAACTTGCTGGTTAAGGAGCAGCCAGGTTCTGTTGGGCGATGCAGGGATGGCGGTGCAGGTATGGCGATGCCTGACAGCTGTGATATGTCCTTAGGGTAGAGATGATGCGGCTCTTCTTGGGCTACCCAGCTTGCTTTTATTTCTATTCCAAATTATAGGGCCATTCCAGCAACCTCAATCTTAAGCACGGTTGTGGTAAAGCTCCACGAAATGGCAGGACAGCAGAATGGCAGCAAGTGGGAATGCCAACTCTGGCAAGCCTCCTTTATTATAAGCTATGGCTGCCTCTTGAACATACTGGAAGGATCCAAGCCACAGCCGAGTTTTCTTTGCCGTTCAAGTCTTTCTTCTTCTCTATTGTTTTCTTGGTGGAGAAAATGCAGAATAACATTAAAATGAAGACTGAGGCTAAGGTCTTTTTGTAGTAGTCACTGCAGATTCTGAGCACAGTACACTGGATAGAAAACTTAGAGACGAACTCTCAAGTAAGTGTTTTTGCGTATGTATGCAGCGTTTAATCAGTATTAGATAGGTAGATCTTAAAGGTGTTGACAGAAAGATGCTTTTTCTGAAACACAGGCTATTCTTAAGAGCTACTTTATACCTAGAAAGGATGGTGCATGGCTTAAAATTTTCATTTTGTACATGGTTCCTCGGGTAGAAGAGGTATGTTGGTTGAGTGTGTCTGTATATTCTTTATGCTTAGCTCATAATATGGTTGGAATTATACAGCTACAAACAGATGTTGATAGGCTAACTGAACTGTTGTATATCTTTCACATGCCAGTGGTAGAAGATGTCTAATATTTCAAGTGTGACCACGTTGATGCATCATTGCTTAGATTGTTCTTATACCATGCTTAAAAACCATTTGTGCTAAATGTCTAATGATGCATCATTGTTCTAATCACAAGCAGCAAGCTATCATCTGTAGATCCTATCCCCTCTTGCTTAAATGCAAGGAAATACATCCTTTGATTTTGAATATTTTTGAGACTACACTTTGAATTCGAGAATGGTGCTGTGAGATGAACCATCTAGATCATGCTGTAAGAGGAACAGGGCATATGAGCAATTTTATAGTGAAGCTTTTGCACATGGAATAATACTGTCTGCTTTTTTCATTGTCCATTCCAAAACTACTCTACAACTTCCACTGCAGAGACAAAAGGCTACTGTCTGCTTTTTTCATTATCTATTGCAGAACTACTCTATAACTTTCATTGCAGAAACAAAAGGTCTATGCTCCGTTTGAAAGGTTTATGCTCCTTTCAGTTATCAAGCCAAACAGTGCCTCTTGCAAAGCCATTGATATTGGTCATTGCAACATGTTATGTTGGTCTTCCAGGCACTGTAGAGAACGTTCTTACCAGATCACACAGTACGATTGAAGATTTGGCAGTACCAGCTTTTGTTGAATGGGCAGAATCTCTGGCCTCCATAGTAGAAGATGGTGCTGATACACAATTATCCTTGGAGTCTGAATTAAAGTTGGCGGGTAAGGCCTTGAAAATGTTTTAATTTATGTAAGTGCATATGGTTTGATTGAGTTTCACTTACATTCTATAGTCAGTGTGGAATTCAACTGAAATGCGCCCCAAATATTGGACTACATGTAAAAATGCTTAGAGTGTTAACATGTGCACGGGCCTCAAATATTGGACTACATGTAAAAATGCTTAGAGTGTTAACATGTGCATGGGCTATAGATTTTTAATTGAAGCAATTACTTATGTACTGACTTCAGCTTTTGAGTAATAAAGCACTCTTCTTCGCGTTAAGATAACATTAGAGCATCATTTGGGTTAAATAAACAAGAAATAGACATTAAGTTTGCATAAACATTAAACACCCTCATAATGACAAGAAATAAACATTAATCTCGATTAAGGGTTTGGAAATAAACAATTGTTTCCAATATCCTTTATAAAATAGACGGGGCCATCGTGAAGCAAGTCTTGAATGGAAAGAGAAAGCCCATTGTTTCATGAACAAAAAGCCTAGAGACATTGGGCACTTTTTCTATTGTTTACCCACCCCCCCACCCCCCTCTTTTTTTTTGTTTATACGGTGAGTTCAATGATTCATGGGTTTAATGCTGAGATATTGAAACAAAAAATATAGAGCAATATTTTATGTATGGCATGTTGTTTACATTTAGGAAGCTCAGAATTTGCTGCATGCCATGTATAATTGCCGCATTAGAGGACATGCTTTTTACATGCAATTGCTAGGTCAGACAATTGCAAACAGTTGCTAGGGTAGACAACAACATGACCGTGGAAAGCAAAAGGGGACATGCTCTGCACAATAATGAAAACAACAACAATGTATCTCTCTAGCGTGATCTTCTAAGTGTAAAGAGGGTACTTTACTTCAATATGGAGGAAGATTATCGTTATTATTTTTTGAGAGATTAAAGACTAAAGCAAAGAGCCTTAAAACACGCTATGTTTTTAAGAATTATTCCAAAATGATGCTCCACGTAAGCGTTAAAGATGCTAACTGATTAAGGAACGGAATATTGAGCTAATACCAATCCATTAGGGCATCTCATCATTCTCTTGAACATCATTTATACATTCTTAACTTATGCCCAGCAACGCTGGGCACCATTACTAGTACTAATTAATGTTAATGGTAGTAAGAAAAAAATTTTGGGCCCTTCGGGCCCTAATAAATGCAAACATACGTAAAATTTGAGGGCAAAGTAAGATGCCTTAGCCATTAGCCTAATATCTATATATGGACAAAGGATTGTAAAGAAATAAAGAGACAAATTTGTAAATCACTTTCACTTCATTCCCTTATAGTTACGTTATAGATACACCTTTAGGCCACTGTGAAGAAAAACTAGTATACCCAAGTTTATGTTTGAGAAATTGGTAAATAAATACAATCCAGTATCACCGTGTGAGATAATTCGCAATCATAATATGACCGAAGAAGGTCTGATGAAGTAAGCATATGAAGATAAGTTCGATGGTCATTGCAACTTGATATCCATTGCAACTTGATATTCAAAGACAAGGGCTCCTTTATCAACTTTATATCCAAAGATAGCATTTTAAGATACAAAAGCATCGTGTAACAGAAATACATGTTCTGAAGCCTTGATGCTCATAATGTATGCTCCAAAATGGCATCTGTAAGTAGATCAAGTAAATACAAGGAAAGAAAAAATGAATTGACACGGCAAAATTTAAACATACAAAAACGATTGCACTGAACATAGGAAAACAATTATAGTTAAGGTTCACTAAGTTGGAGGGAAGAGCTTGCCTAGATGCTAGTTAAGGTTCACCTGATTTAAAGAGTGGGATCCACAAGTGTCCAATGAAGAGCAGCATGTCCCAGTAGGAGAATGAGAAGATATTATAGCATGTCCCAGTAGGAGAATGAGAAGATATTATAGCACTCAATGGCAGCATCCAATCAATTAGCTCCATGTACCTACTATCTGAAAATCCTAATCAATTAACTTATTAATTTTTCCAACCGCTCTCAAATCTGCCCAAGATCCGAGCACTTTTAAAGCTCTCAGCATAGTCCAAGAGGACTAAAGTGAACTTCCTTATATATTTTCCACTAATCTATAAGACCATGGCAAGATTGGCCCATGCACAATGCAACTATAGCCTTTTAGTAGCCACCATCACTGCCAAGAGTAGTTGTCTACAGCTTGCCACCATCACTGCCAATAGTAGTTGTGTTCAAATGTGGCAAATTATTTCATGGTCCATTGTTTAGCGGAGGAGTTTCCTGCAAGCGGTTGCAGATGTCAATAAAACATAGGAGCCTTAAGATCAAGTGTAGAAACAAGTCTTAATGCAAAGCATCTGCAAGAAGGAGCTATAGCTTTGATCCAATTCAAATACAAAGAAACCAGCTTGGGTCTATAAAGTATAGATGTGGAACTATAGGTGTGAAGACACATGAACAAGTGCGTTATTACCTAAAGTCAAGATGAGGTGTGAGAGCTCCATACAAGCAGTTACTAATGCCAATGATACAATATAGCCTTCAAGATCTAGCACTTGAAGCAGTCTTGGCAGACCAGAGCATCTGCGAAACGGAGCTTTGGGATATCATCACCTTATCATAGCTCTGATCCAATTTCAATACAAAGAATCCAGCTTGGGCCTATAAACCATAAACTGGTAAGTGCCAAATCAATAGATGCACAAGCCTCTTGTTACCTGAAGGAAGAATGAGATGCAGGAATTCTCTGCCAACAATTGCAAGTGCCAATATAGGAAATAGCATTGAAGACCTAGCATTGGGACAGGTCTTATCAGAGCGTAGCATCTGCAAGGAGGAGCTTTTTCTCATAGCATATCATTATCTAGCCATAGCCCTAATCCAATTCCAAACTGTGCGTTGGACATATAAAGCATAAACTGAACAAGCGTGTTGTTACTACCTGAGGAAGAACATGGTATAGGAGCTGTTGCAAGCATGACTCTAGCCCGCCTGTTGCTAGATCCGAAAATCAGCCCCATCGCTACTGTTTAAAAAAGCCGATTACCCTAGTTCCATTCCACGTTCTTCTTCATGGCGACATTTCTGTTCACCATGGAATTCAGCAATTCATAGATGTATTCATTGGAAAAACCACACCACATAAGCCTTGCCCATGTCTGGCATGAACCACCAGCAAAGCGGAAAACACACATCGGAAACAATTTTTAGAGACCCTAAACTCGATGGTTGCATGTCTTTTTTAGCCCTTTAAAAAAAATTAATACAAAAAACAATATGGTCCACCCTTAGCAAATATAGAGAAATTTAATCACGATCGTAGGATTTTGCTTCTCATAAAAAGATCAGTGGCCAAGAAACGGTGCACTCTATAAATACTGTTTAGTACACATAGATGAATACGACCACCAAATCATAGAAAAACCTTAGTAAAAAGCGTACAAAAACATAAAAAAGACCCCTTGTTATTATGCTATATATACAAGAGAAAAAGCATCAGAGATTTAAATGCAAGAAAAGCCTCCACAACTACAAGAAAGAACAGAAAAATGCCGTTGAAATGCTTCTAAGGAGCCAGCGTAGTCATTTAACAAGATAAGCTCGCCGGAGGACGAGGTGGCCGCCCTTGGCGCCTCGACGAAGCCAGAAGAGAAAGGGGAAAAAAAAATCTCCCATGTTTCTATATATTTCACTTGGTCCCCTTTTCCGGTGGGCCGGTGACCCGCCGGTCGCGGGACCCCACCGTCCACACCGGAAAGGGGTCCCAAATTACATTCGCTTACAGATATTTACACTCTCTGGCTCTCTTAAACGTCTATTTCTCACCTCCCTCCCATCTATTCTTTTGACCCAGAAAAGGTGAGCTCCGGCCAAGGCCATGTCGAGCTCCGGCGACGAAGGGCAGGTGATTGTGGAGGTGTCAGACGGCCCAAAGAAGAAATTCAGGCCTCCAGCGAAAACTGCAAAGGTCAAAGAGCGGCTTAAGGAGTTGTTTGGCGCTGGGGACATTGTTGACAATGCTGGGTATTCTGTCTTGGAAGAGACGATGCAGGCGGGCTGCTACAAGTACGAAACTGGTGAGTCCATCGATCCCAGATGTGTTCCTTTGACCTCTGTTCTCTTGATTCCACATAACAACAACCTAGAGTCTCGCAGTCCATGGGAAATGGTGTTCCATGTGCAAAAGTCCCTCCAGGCCCAACTTCTCTTCTCTTTTTATGATTTTAGTTCGCAGATCCTCAATTTTGCTGCATGTACCAATTAATGTACCAAAAAGTTTCTCCCATTCCCCTTTCTTGAGTGCTTGTTTGATACTTATTTTTTGTTTCCTAGATGTGTCTTCTATGTAAGATGGTTCATTTATCAGCATTAGCTTCTGTCTTCACTCTTCATTTTTTATGACAGGATCAAAATAAAATACCTAATAACATGTGAATTGATGTTCCTTCATTGCCATTGCTCAGCTTACTGTTTCTTTATCTCTTATGCCATTTTTAATAGCCCTCATGACGAGTTCAGCCATCTACTATTAATTTTAAGTTTGTGTTGAAAATTAGACCTGAAAGCCCCTTCGTGTTCCCAATTAGTCAGTTTTCTGAAAGCCCCTTGTTTCTTTCTCCCTCCCTTGTTCGCATTGTTCTGTGCATTTCTTGGATTGAAATCATGTTCTTTTGTCGAAATTAGTTGCATTTGGCCATAAAACAAGTGAGAAATGCTCGTAGTATGGATTGTTGGGCTCCTAATATCAATCAACTCCTTTTTCTAACTCCTTTTCCCAAGGGCATTGGCCATAGCTATGGCATCTTTATACATAGCAGGTTTTCCTGTTTTTTGCTGTTGATTTTTTTGTTTCTCATTCTAACTTAAATCTGTTTCGAATGTTGTAGGCCCAGTTGTTGGAGCCCCGGGATACGGTAAGAACGTTTTTTGATTCCTTGGAAATACCATTTGTGTTTCTGTTTTTTGTTCCTTTGTGCATGTATTTTGTCCTGTGGGAATATAAGAAGATAGAACATGTTTTTCTCACCTCCTCCCATTTTGTATATTCCATTCTTCTTACTTATAAGGAATGAACCTGCCAAATTAGTTGGTATGATCCTTATAGTCTGGAATATGTCGAGTCTGGCAGCCAGTGAATACTATGCCTGCAAAACTCTGATCTGGTTAACCACCCATATCTATTCTTATTATGGTTCTGAATCTTGTTCATAGGTAAATGATAGGGCCCTTGCTTGTAGTCCTTTCTTGCAGCTTGGAACAAATAAGCTACTTCCGTCAAACTCAACTTAAAACAGAGATAAATCTATATGTTCTGTTAGATCGAGTTTTTTTCTGTTTAAAATTCTCACAAAAAAGGAGGTTTTTCCTCCGAGGTTCTTAAACTGTTTTATGGTCTCATAGTTTGGGTCTTTTTTTTTCCTTGTCCGTACTCCCTTGTCTATTCTTTTTTTTTTGTGAAGTCCTAAGGCTACTTGATTGCAGGTCCCGAGGAATTAGATTTGCTCCAGAGTTTGGTTGGCATGCGGCGTCGCCGCAAGCCAAACGAGATCACCGGATACATTGTTGTAAAGGAATGGCAACAACTCCACAAGAAGTACAACATGTTTGTTCCTTGTAGGAAGGGGCTATACGTGAGAAGGTGCTTCTCCGACTTTCTTAAAGTGGCCTTGAAGGCATATCAAGAACCTAGACCTAAGTATCGTCCATGTTAGCGGGCCGCCGGCATTGGGAAGTCGGCTTTTATGTGGTAATGGTTATGATGGTAGGGGCGATCCACAGGAAATCTCGGGTTAGAGGCAGACTGGGACTTGGACTACGATTTGGTAGTGCAGCTTCGTTGTTGGGGACCTAACTATGTCATGGGTGTGCTTTTATTGCAATGGGTCCGTAGCTACAAATGAAAGATCCCCCGATAGCGGTAGGTGAAATTTTGCATCCGGTTGATCGGAAGTTCATGGGGCACCATTTGGGCAACGTTATGCTCTTTGCCAGTCCCGATGAGAATAATAATGGTTAATTGACAAAATTGGGGAGTGCCACCGGTCACGCGAAGATTCTCGCCCCCATGGAGGAAAGACAAAGACGCAATTTTATGAGCTAATGCGGATAGAATTGAATCTCACCATACACGATGTGGAGAAAATTGTTCAAGAATGGGGCTATGTTCGGAGAGTGATCTTCGAGAAAGAATCGCTAGGAAAAGGCATATCAAGGCTGCAGCTTGTCATTGACAAGGTGGCTTTCGCAACATGCTTCATTTGTTTCTCTCGTGGAGAAGTTCAAGGTGGAGTCGCCATTTCTTCCCCGCAGGCTCTTTGAAATGGATCCGGGAACCGAGAGGTATGAGGACTACACCTTGTAGAGTTTGCTACCGACTACCTTGCCAATGCATATTTTGACCGCCATTGGGATGTCAAGAGGGACGGCGGTGGTGGCATTTGTGAAAGCTTCTGAGAATGTCACAAGATCAACGCCTCTTTGCGTGGATAGGATCACGAATATTGTATGGCTCGTTTCTCGGCCCGAGAGGCAGACTAGACCGGGTAGCAATATCAATTGGTGATACTCCCGAAAGCGGGCGGCAAAATGCTTATCCTTCTCGGTTGATACTTGAGGTGGGGAAGAGGAAGATTAGGCATTACAAAAATCCGGGCCGATATTGAGAAGGCAAGAGAAGATAGAGAGGATATAACCACGGTACCTTTGGCTCCCAATGATGCACAACCCTTTAGTGGACTTTTCTGCTATTCAAACCAATTATTATGGGCCAGGCTACAATATCCGAGACGCACGATTTTGGAGCAGAAACTATTAGAGACAAGAAATTTCATGTGGGAGATGACGAGCTTTGAGGAGTTAACTTCCTACATCATCGTCACTCCAGAAAGCAAAGATTGGAAAAGCAGGCTTATTGTGGAAAAATATGAAGGGACAGGATAGGGAACGCCATGATAGTTTGCTTCCTTTTATAGGTAGGTACTACACCCATTATGAGCTTCCGTGGGGACTTGTGACAAAGCAAAGAGCCTACGTAAACGTTAAAGCTGCGGGGAATTCAAGTTGCCGAGCCCGAAAAAGTAAAGGCAAAGCAGCCGAAGAGAGATGTTCGATTCTCGAAACAATGGCCGATATTGCGAAGCAAGTGATGAAAAACAGAAAACGCAGGCTTGATGATGCAGGAACATCGGCTGGACTAGAGACATTAGAGCGCGAGTATAGCATCTCTGAGGCTAAGCAACTTGGCATCACAGAAACTCTGTTATTAGAACTACTTGTGGAATCCCGTTTTCACTTTTGTAACTGATGGATATTGATTTTATAAAATTTAACATCTTGTTACAAGTCATGTAAACGTTTTATGAGCTAGATTGTTGAGCTTCCTATGTAGATTCAAGCAGATAAGCAATAGACACATAGGGAATCGATGTTCAGGGAATCGATTGTTCAGGGAATCGATGCCACATGGCATTACCACAATAAACCTCACACAAACTTTCATTTGTTATACAAGGTCTTAATGTACCTCCATGATCATGCATAAGTAGAATATTAGGTAACTATAGGGTAAAAGCATGTTAGGGTGTCCCTTAAAAAGTATTATTTAGTGACCAAAAAAGTACCTAAAAAGGTAGCCAGGACTGGGTACTGGGTACCTATGTAATATCTCAATATAAGGTATGTCTTAGAACTTTTTATACATGTATTGGTCTCCGATAGGATTATCTTTATCTTAACTTTGAATATTAACACGTCCTTGACTTTTATTTTGGAATTTTGTATTAGTTTTAATGAAAAGAAAAATGAGAAAGTACCCAATTCTGAAGTACCTAGTGTATGTACTTTTGCAGGTTCCAAAAGTGGTACACCCTAACATGCTTTTACCCTATATTATATCTTCCTAAGGCTCTACATAGGGGGTAATTCTGAAGATTAGGTAACTTCATAATTCATGTGTTTTACTCACTCGTCAACACTAATGATGATTGTACAAATGTACAATCAATGCGATTCATCTTGCATTCTGCATATTGACTTCTAGAATGGACATACCTGCTACCATAGCTCTCAATATGCAAGAATGCACAACTAATGATACATCCCCCAACCCCTGCTTTTTAGGTTGCTTGGGTGAGATCTCTCATGCCGAAAGGGTGTCCCATACCTCTTATGCATAACTCGATGTGTTGCACATCACAAAGCTGATAAATATAATCGGGTCAAGCTCCATTGCTCAAATGGTAGAGCCAGTTTTATTGCTGCATGTTACTTTCTACCTACATCATCTCCTTTTTTGACAAATATGATGTGGATCACGATGAACGATCTGATGATTGCGCAATCCAAATACTTGAGAGATGTCATTCTTCTTGGTGATTTTAATGCTCGAAGTGTTGCAATGCAAGCTACTCATCTTACCTATGAGAATGTTCATGAGCTTTATGGATGTCAACCGACGGCACAAGTTTTCCGCTCAATTATGTAAAGTCCTTGAGCTGGTATGCAATGCTTTAAAGCAATGTTCAAACTATATGTTTAGGCATTACCACGACGCCGAAGGGGAGATGTCCTCTAACTTCAAGACACAGTGCCGCTCGAGGTTCTCCATCAATAGCGGGAGTTAGGGTATTCCATGATTTGGCCCCAACAAATCGCTATATGGATGGACAAAGCTCAGACACCACTTTGGCTTGAAATTAGAGTATGCTCTTACCTCTGACATTATAGAAACTTGCATATGAGAACTTCCACCGCATGCGAGAAGGGGCAAGCAAAGAACAATGTTGTTAAGTACGCCAAAAAATCCGACGCTTAAAAAAACGCGTTTTAAGATTTTTGAAGATTTTAAAATTTCTGAAAAAAATCTTTAAAAATGTATTTCATATAAAATACGTTAAAAATCTTTAAAATCCTTAGAAATCCTTAAAAATCTTTAAAAATCCTTAAAAATCCTTAGACTGTGATTTTTTTTAATCCAAATATATGATATTCTTGAACTTATTTATCGGTGTATATAAAATTCTTATACTTCTTAACCTCTATAATAATGTTTTTCCTCAACATTCTTAAGAGTTGTACCCAAGAAAACATCTATGATATCTTTGTACTTGAACTTAATAGTTTCTAATAGTAACATAAGCTTGTGATTTACTTGTTGGCATGTTATATCTTATAACTTGTAGCGTAAAATGTGCATTTTAACAAAGAGCAAATATGTCCAATAAAAGCGGTTACAAAGAATGTGCAATTTTTTTATTTTTTATTTTTGGCCATACCAAATCATAAAAATCCTTTAAAAAACGTGAGGATTTTTATAGAGGTACTTGAAAAATAAAAAACGGGTTTTTTAACAACATTGAGCAGCAACCAGTGTGGGAATTTGACACCCCGGAGGGTGTCAAAAGCAAAAAAATATGTCAAAGAGACATCTTCCGTAGAGAAAATGTGTCAAAAGAGAATTTATAGTTTCATAAAATGCGTCAAAAGAGACTTTAAAAATTTTTAAATGTGTCATTTGACACATTGAAGAATATTGAGTGTGTCAAAAAAAATTAGAGCCCCAAATACACAATGGTTGTCTGTACAAGGCTTAATATATGTGTATACTTAATAATGCTACCAAATTTGAATTCAAGGTATTTATGTTCAAAAAATTATGCCATATAATAAAATTTCTCTTAATTCAAATTATTTTCTTCAAATTATTTTCTTCATTTGATAACATAAAAAAAAGTGTGTCAACGGTGTTCGCAACGCGTCAAATGAGACACAAAAAAATTTGGAAGTGTGTCAATTGACACATTCAATTTTAAAAAGCGTGTCATAAGAAATACAATAAATAAGTTGAATTTCCCACACTGGCAGCAACGAAAGTCGAGATGGTTCTGACGGGGCGAGGGTTCTCAAGGTACTTAGGTCGACTGAGGTGATGGTGATGATCATGATGAGATTCGTTCTCAAGGCAATTAGGTAAAATGTTGAACATGAATATCACATGTTGTGATCTTGTGAACCCTCCTCAGGATCAGATTCGTCTCAACTGGTCTGTGGCTGTTTGGCCCCTTGGCATGAGTAGATTACTTCTCATCAGCAAGATTCTGTGGCATGTGAAGGGGCAAGCAACAACGAAAGTTGAGACGATTCTGATCCAGGGAGGGTTCTCAAGGCACTATGGTCGAATGAGATAATAGTAATGATCAATAGAAGATTCTCAAAGCCACTTAGTTCAATGTTGAACTCAACTCTGGAGATAATACGCAACCAAAGGTTTTAATGCCAATGTCCAAAGGTCAATGGCATCCCAAACAAAGTGGTAGTTTGATTGAAATCCGATATCAAGTTGAGTAGCCTCTCAAATAACTACACATTTCAGAGGTTGAAGTAGATTCTAGAAACATCACTAAAACTATTAATCGCCTTTTAGTGAAGAACTCAATATTGTTTGTCTCATTCAACAAGAAGCTAAAGGAATTATCAAAGATATTGCAATAATTTCAATTGGTTCAAATTATCCGAAGTCTCAAACCCTTTAGATTACCAACATTTTGATGATACAAGATAGCTTTTTTGTAAGTTGCTCAAAGAACCATAATGAAAAGGTTTGGGGCTAGAGGATATCCTTGCCTAGCCCTCTTATTCAAAGAGAAGAATCTACCGAAGAATTATTTATCAACACAGAAACTTGAGCTCTGTAGTTTAAACCAAGAACTAAATCCTTTAACTTGGAAGGGAAGCCAATCTTCTTCAATGCACGATCTACAAAATATAAAGGCTTTGGAAAAGTCAAGTTTGAGCTGCTTGCTTACTGCTAGAGATCAACACCTTCTTTTCTTTGTGTGGCTTTGGACAATATCTTGCCATATGTCCTTTAGTGCTGTGGTAAGCGAATGGCTTAACGGCTTCTTCCCTAAAGAAGCTTCACTTTTGCCCTTCTCGTTACTAGGAGGATTATTTGAATTGCTTGAAGCAATTCGGGGATGTTTGTTTGATCCCCTATACTTATTTTCCATCTTCCTTTGCTTTCATTCTTGTAAACATCGGAATTAGGTTGGGACTTTTTATTCTCATCGTCCCCTTCATCCTTAAGGCTACTTGCTAATGTCTGCACCAAGGACACTGTGGCCTTAAAGTCCCCGAGACATACTTGCCTAATGTGTGCTTTAAGGACGCGATCTTTAAGACCATCCTCATAATAACTTACTTGCATCCGGGTTGAGATATCTGTAATCCTTGCCAATATATCCCTAAGGGTGTTAATATACTATTGCAAGGATCCAATTTGTCTAATACTCTTAAGTTGACTCAAGGCATGATGCTCATCATAGTGTGGAGCATATTCTTGTTTAAAGAATTTGCAAAAGTCCGCCCAAGAGTCAACCTCAACATCTCTCTCCATAAGCATACTCCACCAAGAGGCAGCATCCTCCCCCGAAGTTGCAATGCCGCGATGCAACATTCTATCGGCACCCTTCTTATTGGTGGCCTAAAATATGTTTCTCGACCAACTAAGCCATCGGATGGCTTGTTCAACAGCTTTTAGATCATTTAAACTCGAGATGATCTCTTTTTCCTAAATCCTTAACCTCTTCTCGCTGATAAAATTCCATGAACTCCAGCTTCCCCGATCTAGATGAGGTTGGATTAGGCTCAAGCAGCTCTAGCTCCTTGAGCTTGACTAGTTTGGCCAACATTTGGGACTCCTTGAGCCCGATTACTATGATCTTCCTCAGATTTTATTCACATTAGTGCCCCCCGGCTTTTTTCACTAATTGTTTGATAGTATCCAACAACTTTGTCTGTGGCTTAACCATCTCAAGTCCGCAAGTCCTTGAGCTATTTATTTGTGTCCATTTGCTCAATCATAGTTTTTTGCAACTTGCCCCATTAATTCTCTAATCCGTGCATTTGCATAATCTAACTTCCCCTGGTAACCCCCTAGAAGTTAAATGGATTTGAATCAATGGTTTTATTAGGAGAAGGGATATCCGAGAAAGCCTTTCCTTCTCCGCCAGAAGAAGAAATCTCCTTCTCGCTTCGTTCCTCGTCGTGAGGTTTTCCCTTATTATCGATCTCGAAGTTTGATGTTCCGCACCTCTTCTTCAATAGAAGCTACTTCATCCAAATCTATATTTTCTCCTTCCTCGTGGATTAGAAATGCTAATTCCATCAATGGATCAGCCACCACATCCATCTCTCTCCATCCCAAAGATCAAACTCTTGCTCGATACCTTTCGTTATAAACTTGGGCTTCACCACATCGCGATATCGCGATCCACCATCGGCCTTCGCTCCCTCGAGTCCCCTGACTCCCCATTAGTGCATAAAGCCCCCGGCTTTGTCGGATCGTGAATAATTTGTGCAAGAACCCTTGGTTCTTCCCGAAGCTCAACATGATCCGTCCTGGTACAACCGCTCAAGCAAGGTTGCTTGGTCAAGTAAAAACTTGATGAGCTAGAATTCAAGAGAATCAATTAGACAAGCTTTTGGGAGGGCTGAATTATTCCCCCCTCTCCCAACCAACTATCCAGCCCCGCCTCGATCAGAGCACCGCCTTCCCCCCCCCCCGGAAGAATCAGACCCCCCCCCCCGCCAGATTCAGATCTGATTTTATTTTGTGGCATCTCGCTCCTTCATCAAGAAGAACCCCCCCTCCCCCCCCCCTTCAGCCAGATCCCATCCCCACGATCGCCACACTAAAAAGGTATTTTTCACTATGCAGCAGGGAGAAGGGGAGGATTCTTCCTGGGGGAGGATGGAGGATTCTTCCAAAGGGGAGGGCCCGGATAGTACGGGCTGTGGGCAGCTTGTCGGATAATTCAGCCGGGAGGGGGGAGATAATACAAACTAGCCAAGCTTTTCCTCTACAAAATGTATGCTCCAGCTCTCTTCCAATCGAATTCCTTTATACTGCTCAGAACCTTGTTCTGGCAGTGCCTGACATAAACCAGGTAGCCGATTTGGCCAGCTCTTCCTCCTAAGGTCAAGATCGACCTCTAGCAGCCCATGGCACCATTACCCAATCCAGTTGGGTCTGCCGTGAATAGGTCAAAGCTTTTTGCTTCGATCTCTTTTGGTTGTTCCTCGGTGCTATTAAACACTTAACCATACCAAACTTATTAATTCTTGTCCCTTTTAACCATGTTCATAACACCTAGATTCAAAACTGTGGTGATTTGGAGTTGATTTGGAGCAATTTTTGAACTAATCGGCATTGAATTGAAGGATTGATGAGTGATGTGAGGGGATATATTGAGGGCGGGATGTCATCTAAGGTCATTAGGAGCAGTTTAGAGCGAGTCGATTTTATAATCCTAACAGATTTGGAGTAAGCACAGCCTAGTCCATAGACATGTTGCTATCTCTTTTGCTTCTTGTTCAATTTGACAAGTTTCTAATGTAAATCCAATTAGTGATTTAACGACCGTATCTCGCTATGCGAGTTGGTCGCTTTTAACCTTTTGCTTTGCCAAGTGGCCCAATACAGGCATAGCAAAACACCGCTTGTTCCAATACCCCTTTATTCCTCATCTAGAAACAACTGAGAACAAGATGGAGCTTGTAATACCGGCCCCGCCGCCGAAGGTGTACGTCCATCCCGGGCGAAATGAATGCGATGGAAAGGTGCTCACTCTAAGGTGGCATTCGTGACAGTCCCAAATAATATTGCAGATTGGCCTTCCTTTGTGCAAGGGCTTAAGGAAAAATGGTGTCAATGAAATCCTCATCGGGATGGTTGGATGGAAATTCCAACCCATGAAGCTCAAGAACCGGAGCCCTCTCGCCCATGAATTTGCTTGCCATGTCCCAAAAAGTCGCCACCGCCACAAATGAGTGCGAGGTGTGTATAATTTCAATCTTTAGGCAACGATTGTTTTGCTTACCCTAATAAATAAGTCCGAGTAGTAGATCTTCTCCGGGTTACCTAAAAATTTAATGGCTCTTTTTGATAGAGTCAGCCAGAGCACATGCCAAGGAGTAACCCATGTTGGATTCACTCTCCCCAGCAGAGCCCACTTTTAGGATCAATAATCTGACTTAAGTTTATTTGTCATGCTTTTTATGTAGGGTAATTTTATTTGCATGTATTTTGTCCCTGTAGGAATATAAGAACATAGAAGATGTTTTTCTCACTTCCTCCCTTTTTCTATATTCCACAATCGTCCCAAATATTTACACTCTCTGGCTCTATTTCTCACCTCCCTCCCCCCCAAAAGGTGAGATCCGCCAAGGCCATGTCGAGCTCTGGCTCCTAATTCAATCAACTAAAAAGGTACGTAACTCCTTTTTTCTAACTCCTTTTCCCTAAGGGCATTGGCCATAGCTATGGCATTTTTACATAGCAGGAGCTATGGTCTTTTTGTTTTCGTGTTTTTTTCTTTGTTGATTTTTTGTTTCTCATTCTAACTTAAATCTGCTTTGAATGTTGTAGGCCCAAATTGTTGGAGCCCCAAGATACGGTAAGAACGTGTTTGGATTCCTTGGAAATACCATTTGTGTTTACGTTTTTTGTTCGCTTGTGCATGTATTTTGTCCTATGGGAATATAAGAAGATAGAATATGTTTTCCTCACTTCCTCCCTTTTTGTATATTCCATTCGCCTTACTTATAAGGAATGAACCCGCCAAATTAGTTGGTATGATCCTTATGGTCCGAATATGTCGAGTCAGCAGCTGTGTGAATACTATGCCCGCAAAACTCGACCGGTTAACCACCCATATCTATTCTTATTATGGTTGTGAATCTTGTTCATAGGTAAATGATAGGGCCCTTTGCTTGTACTCCTTTCTTGCAGCAGCTTAAAGGAACAAATAAGCTACTCCCTAGTCAAACTCAACTTAAAAACAGAGATAAATCTATATGTTACTCATTAGATCGAAGTTTTTTTGTTTACATTCTCTCGTAAGACAAGAGGTTTTTCCTCCCGAGGTTCTTACAATCGCTTTTATTGCCTCATAGTTTGTGTCTTTTGTTTCCTTTTCAGTCCCTTGTCTATTCTTTCTTTTTGTGTGGAGTGCTAAGGCTACCCGATTCGCGATTCTTTGAGAGATTAGATTTGCTCCAGTTTTACGGTTGGCATCTTGACGCCGCAAAGCCAAACGAGATCACCTACCACATTGTTGTAAAGGAATGGCATCAACTCTACACCTAAATACAACATGGATGTTCCTTGTAGGAAAGGGCTATACGTGAAGAAGATGCTTCTCGACTTTCTTAAAGTGGCCTTGAAGGCATATCAAGAACCTAGACTTAAGCACGCCCATGTTAACGGCCCGCCGTGCATTGGCAAGTCGGCTTTTATGTGGTATGTGGTTATGATGGTAAGGGCATCCACAGAAATCCCGGTTAGAGGGGCAGACTGGGACTTGGACTACAATTTGGTAGTGCAGCCTCGTTTCTACATGGACGTCAAGTCATGGGTGTTTTTATCGCAATGGTTCAGACGCGCTGCGACAAAGAACCTTCCATCACGATGAACTTCGGTTTGTTAGGCAAAGAAATGTGCGCTCCGATTGATCGGGTTCATGGGGCAGCATTTTTGGGAACATTATGCTCTTTTGGCAGTCCATATGAGAATAATATGAAGTTTTTGAAAAAAAAGTGGGGAGTGCCGCTGGTCACGAAGATTCTGCCCCCATGGAGTAAAGACAAAGACGAATTTTATGAGCTAATGCAAGATAGAATTGATCGCAGCCACGCAGGATGTGGAGAAAATTGCTCAAAAATGGGGCTATGTTCGAGAGTGATCTTCGTGAGAAGACTGCAAGAAAAAAAAGACACATCAAGGTCGCAGACTTCTCATTGACAAGTTGACTCGCAACATGCTTCCCCGCTTGTCCGGGAGAAGTTCAAGGTGGGGTCGCCATTTGTTCCCCCGCAGGCTCTTTGAAATGGATCCGGAAACTTTGAAGTATGAGGACTACACCGTGTAGAGTTTGCTACCCACTACCTTGCCAATGCATATTTTGACCGCATCGGGATGTCAAGAGGGACGGCGGGTGGCGCCAGAAAGCTACGCACTTCAGCCCATCACCGCCTCCTTTAGCGTGGATACGGATAATGAATATTGTATGGCTCGCTTTTAAGTCGGAGAGGCATATCTAGACCGGTAGCAATATCAATTGGTGATACTCCCGCCGCCGGCGCTGGCAAAATGCTTATCCTTCTCAGTTGATACTTGAGGTGGGGAAGAGGAAGATTAGGCGCTACAAACATCCGGGCCATATTGAGAAGGCAAGAGAAGATGGAAAGGATATAACACAAGATTACCTTTGGCTCCCAATGATGCACAATCCTCTAGTGGACTTTCGCTATTCAAACCAAATATTATGGGCGGGCTACAATATCCAAGACGACAACATTTTGGAGCGTAAACTATTAGAGACAAGCGACTTTCATGTGGGAGATGACGAGCTATGAGGAGTTAACTTCCTACATCATCATGCCACTCTCAGCGAAGATTGGAAAAGCAACAAGCTTATTGTGGAAAAAATCTGAAGGGACAGGATAGGGAACGCCATGACGGTTTGCTTCCTTTTAATTTAATTTAATTTAATTTAATATTATCAAGCCATTTTAGGCCCCCGTGCCTCTATGGCAAAATATGTACGAGGAGTTAAGCCATTCTAGAACGTTCACGTGTTTCAAAGTCCCGACATAATTTCAAATAACATCATTATATCCTTTCGCTCTTTCCATGTCCTTCGTGTAGGAACTCAACTTATGAGTTGGCATACTTAGAAGTTCCTTCAACGTAGAAGCATGAACCCCATGTTGCTCCCTTAAGTGCACATATGATGCTAATCCAAAAAGCATGTTTTTTACTTTTCTATCTCCAATTCTAGACAACCAGGGCAATACCTATTATAGCGTGGAGTGCCATTCCATCTACCAGTTTCAATATGAAGGGTATGCGATGACAATCTCAATTGGGAAATAATCTTCCGATTATTCCCTGTCAATATGTAAGGAGATATGCTTGCTCTTTATATTCATATAAATCATTGATCTCATTGAGATAGAACTTTTTTTGTGTCCCCTGTCGGCATCTACTTGCCACATTTTTCCTCAATACTATCTCGGCAACTTGCTCATACACTTCTTTGCATTTGATTGATTCCGGCCATATACCCTGTCCCAACCATTTGGCTGACCATTTTAAAATATCAAAGTACCACCCTTTCTCCCTTGATTGTTCTAGTGCAAGACGTGGAAGTCTATCTGAATCCATAGCAAAAACTCTCATTAACATAACTGATTGTTCCGACATAAAGCCTCTACCTCAAGTGGCAAAAAACTGCCTCCAAAAGCATGCAATACTTTGAGGTGACTTTTGGCTCCAAATTCTTCTAATAAGAATCGTTTTTGCACTTTTTCTATTATATCCCAACTCTTTTTGGACAGCCCTGGCCCCCAAATAGGACAACCATATAACAGGGAGGTACTATGCCCAGTATGAGCTTCCTGTGGGGACTTGTGACAAAGCATCAGCCACAGAAACGTTAAAGCTTCAGGAATTTAAGTTGCCGAGTTCTAAAAAGTAGAGGCGCAGCAGCTATAAAAAGACTACAACAAGAGGAAGGGGGTATTAGAGTCGATTTATCGCCTTAGTTATAAACTTAAACTTAAAAAAATTAGAGAAAACCATTAAACCGATATATGGTGATGCTACCATCTTCTATGCTCACTTAAAATCCACGTAATTCAACGCCGTAATTTAGCATCACAAGTAGAGTTAGAATTTGCATCAAAATTCAGACAAAAATTAGAGTCGGCGAAGTAGCACGTAATTAGAGTCGGCGGCATCAAATTGGCATCAAAATTGAGTAGATTTTGTGTCAAACTTAGAGTCAAATCTAGCGCCGTGACCAAAGCAGCCTTTATCACAATATTAGAGTCAATCGAGTCAACACTAGCACGTGAGTTGAGTCGCTTTGTGTCGACTTAACGCCGATCTAGAATCAAAGTTTCAAGCAGCCCTGCGTCAAGATTAGAGTCAATCCTCATGTCAAGGTATATTAGATAGCCCAAAAGGGACCCGTGGATTTGAACCCCATATTGCCGCTACTTCGATATTACCACAAAAATTTACAAATCTCTAAAAAGATTAACTTTTTAGATATAGAATATCAACAAAGATAAAACAAATTATGATGATCTATAAAGGTAAAAAATAAATTGTTATGCAAGCAATGTAGATTGTACATTTAAAAATTGATAATTTGGTTCTCGCAATATCAATCCTTTGACAAAGATAAACTAACCAGACATGTTTCAACAACACTTGCCATGAAATAAATTGGCAATTAAAACAAAAATTTGTGACTTATCTTTCATAGTTGATCATCCATTGAAATAAATTGGCGTGTTTGTTCTCTTTTTTAAATCATACCTTGAAGGCCGCCTCATAAAAGTTCGCGTTCATGACAACTTCAAGAGCAGCGTGTTGTAGTTGCTTCCTTGACAGAATCTCTGATGTCACTTGGCTCCCGTTCCATGAACCCTGGAATTGTAATATTAAATGCCTCTAACCCCATGAAATTTTCCAAAAAAGTTAGTCACAACTCAAAAACACAAAGTGAAAAGGTCACATATCAACTTACATGCATAGAATGAATATTGTACATGGTTCAGCATGGTCTATGAATCTTTGCTCCTCATAACTATCAGACATAAAAAAGCAAGAGCATTTAAATGCTAAAAGCATTTAAAGTCATAATCTTCAGATTTTTCGATGCCAAACTATGGGGTAACAACATAAGACATGATGCATAGATAATGCCTAATGCCAAATCATTTTTTCCATTCTAAATAGGCAGGACTATGCATACTTATTTAAGAACCGAGGAACTTAAAATCCATACTTTTATCTGGTAAAATAACAGATCCTGGAGAAATAAAAAATGCATGTTTGACAACAAAAAAACATAGAGAACCAAAAAATCAAAATGGTCCAAACATTTTATGCACACAAGCTTAAATCTCTCAGGTACCTTAGATGCAAAAGATAGCAGGTAGAAAGCATCTCTACTAAAGGAGGCAAAGTTTGCTTCAAAAATGCAATCAAAGCACTTGCTTGAAGCTCACAGTTTGCACAAACTGATCTCATTGCAAAGCCAATATTGTTGGCTGCACTGCACTGCACTACTCTTTGCATGCAAATGCAAATCACATCTGCAAGAACAAAGCTAAAAAAAAGCGAACATCATTAAAGTAAAAAAAATGCAAGCCTAACCTAAAGCTTCTGAACTGCCTTCTTTAACTTCTAAAAAACAAAAAAAAAACAATAGTTAGAATCATGATAACAGTTGTTACAGAATCTCGGAAGATAAACTAAAGAGTAAAATTAATTGTCAGTCTTTCTAGATTCAAAACATTATTTGTGTTTGCTTCACAGACCCACCTCCTGTTAGCAGAGCGCCGACTTATCAACTGACATCCTGCAGATGCATAATTTGGGTAGATGTAAGGACTTAACATCATTGTTGATGAAAAGAACAAAAGCCTGCACTGCAAAAATAAGAGCCTGCCTGCTTCTGTTGGCTTATCTAGACCAACCCATTTAGGCTTAACAGAAAATAAGAGTGTTATAGGAAGAAAAATATATTCGATTCTTCTTGGCAAACAAGAAGCACAGATCTGCTTGTACCCATGCAAGATGAGAAAACCCACTGTCTACAGAGACTCCATGGCACTGGCAGAAGCCACAAATTTGCCTACAGGTACTTCTGGTAAAGGCAGAAGCCAATGACTTTTTGAAACCGTTCAAGAGATTTTCTAATACATAAAATAACAACCAACAGCCAAGACTGACATCACGTTTTGATTTAAAAACAAAAAATCAAG
Source organism: Isoetes taiwanensis (assembly GCA_021234155.1). Lineage (NCBI taxonomy): Eukaryota > Viridiplantae > Streptophyta > Lycopodiopsida > Isoetales > Isoetaceae > Isoetes > Isoetes taiwanensis. Next base: position 18,075,598 of record JAJEKV010000027.1, on the reverse strand, counting down.
AACTAACCTGCGCTTAGAAGAAAGAAAAGAGATGAAAGCTGATGTTGCCTTACTAGACGGAACTATTTAGCCCTACAAAAAACAAGAATATTTTAGGAAGAAAAATATGTTTGATTCTTTTTCGCCAAACAAGAAGCTAATAGATCTGTTAGGATATTTACCAGACATGCAAAGAATAGTGTGCATTTATCATGGCAAACAAAAACATAGATCTGCTAATAATTATTTACCACGGTGCAACGAATAGTATGCATTTAACATAAAAACATGCAAAAAAACTTTTGTTACCCTAAGAATGCACCCATTTTGCATTTCCCTGTCATGCCATAGCTCCAGGCTGTAAGTCGACTCTTGAGAACTTCCAGGTTTGTGATCTTGCAGCTTCTGCACCGCCGATTTATGCCGCCGCTCTACGGTTTCTTGTTATCCAGTATAAAGATACGAAGACAACGGGAAAGAAAGCGCGGGATTGAGGTTTGGTTTTTGGAGTGGACGGGAGATTCACGTTTGGAGTTTGGATTTTCAAAAGCTAAACGATGTGCAATCCAACATCGATAATTTTGTTTTGCTTTTCTTTCATGTGAGTAATTTTATAAGTATGCTGAGGCATACATCGTGATGTGTCTCACTTCACCACATGCAATGATGTCTTGATCATAACTAATTAGACTCACGTAATGACCAGGAGCTTTAAATATGGTTCATTTTGTGTTGTACTACCATGAATTTTCTTCTTTGACACATGTTCACCTTTTTTCATTTTGTATGTTGTTACCATGTCCATAGATTCTTAAGATGTTGTTAACATTGCAGCACTACGTTAGGACCTTTATCAATGTGTTGCTTGTACCTGGGCAAGTCTTTAAAATTGCATCGTAAATCCCTATTGAAAGGTGTCTCACTAACTAATATTTGGAATACGCTTGTATAAAAGGGTACATGATGAAACTGTAAGGTAAGACAAAATTTGAGTTTAATTATTTGCCCCCGCCCGGAATTTTTTAATTGCCGGGCGATAATGATAGAAGTTAACATTATGTGCATACATCAACATTAATATTCTGCTCCTTTAATGAGAAGTCTCAGATTAAAGCAATGACCAATTGTTATTGCCTCCTTGCAAAGAATTGTAACATTCAATATATCGCCCTCGTCAATGAATCTTCCCATAATAAATTAGGGCATTGTTATTTTCCAAAAGCCTCCAACGCCGAACGACTCCCCTTCAACCTCGATTGGCGTGAAACAAAAGTTGTTTTATTGCTTTATTGTAACTTCCGATTATCTAAGTTTGTGTCCAATCGCTGATTCCACTCATCACTTAACACGATGCATACTTGATCCGCTCCTCAAGCTTCTAGAACAAATAGCAGATATATAGAGTTATACTTCTTCCAGTTTTTACTGAAAGCAAACAAAAGAGATTCCAACCCCGATGCCTCCTATTATGCCAATGGTACATGCATAGTTGAAACAATGCTGATTTTGACCTGATATGAGCCTTCGATGAAAAAGCAACACCTACTTCGCTCCATTAGGAGTTAAATGTTCACCAATATCGCTTAAGCTTTAAAATAAAAAAAGACACTGATTCTTTAATCTCAGAAGGGCTAAAGGTGGCTATGGACCACAAACCCAGAATCTTGCTTGGTAGAGAATCCGTATAAATCTAAACATGAACACAATATTGGCTCGAAAGCTTTTCAGAATCATGTAGCTTCTGACATGGAATAAAAGACTTTAAAGGCTCTATTAAAAGTGAATGTTAACATTACAATATAAATTTGTAAACGTTTACTTTATGACTTACCAAAGAATGTAGGTATCTGCCAAAGAATAAGGCCTGATTTGTATTGATTTTAGCATCTCTTGAACTTCACTAATATAGACAGGGCATCCATGGATCGCTTTATTCTAGATGTAAGAAATGTAGGATCTCAAGATTTGATGTTATAATATTAAAGACTCAAGCATGAATGAAGCAAAATGAAAACTACCATACCCAGAGCTCTCTTCTCACGCTTTTTGAGCCTCCAAAGAAGAAATGAAATAATTTCTTCATTAGATGATGCCACAAACAAACTCACCAAGTTGCTTATTTTAACCACTAACTCTTTGCATTTGTGCAGAAGGAAAGACTAATACTGTGGGTCTCCAGATCAAGAGGGCTGCCATGGTAGAGCAAAGGTTCTTAGCCGCTACTACGGGGTCAAATTTGTAGCTTAAGGCAAGCTATGTGCCAAGCTTGTTTAAGCAGATCATCTTCTCAAAGGTCTAGCTTCTCTTCTCGTTACAGATCTGAGTAGCCATGGCTTTGCATTTTTTTATAATCGGAAATGCGTAGGCTTTTAAAGTTGCAAGGCATATAAGGCATACCACTAATGATTCCCATGACTCACATCCCTTTCACCCACAAACAACACCAATTTCACAATGGCGCATATGAAGAACAAAATGAGATAAAGAAGGTGGGCCGCCACCGTGAAAGCATCCATCTTTGGGTGTCAAAGAGTTTGAGGATCTTACGTAAATTCTTCCCCACTCACCACCCATTTGCTTCCTCGCCACCAATACATCTATGGCTCAGTTTCGCCGCAACAAACATGCCGATCGGACTTAAGAACTGAATGATTTTAGAAAGTCGCCTGATTTCCCGAGAATCCTCGATTCCCCGCCATGTCCGCCTGAAATTGCTACTGCATTGCCTTTGCCTACATAGCCTTAACCTGTCCAACGAAAGAATAGGTAATCAAGTTTTGCTTGCCATGTCCATCGCAAAGGCATGCAAGGCATGGTCTGAAAACACGACATTCGCTTCTACCTAACCGAATTGATGGGAGGAAGCCCGATGGTTGCCATGGTCTTGGAAAACACGATAGGGAAAAAGGATTTTTAGGGTTAGAAATCACGTAAACCGCCTCGATCTAAGCCAATTTGGAATGATCTCACCGGTCCGGATGAGGGGCTTACATTCACAAATGCATATCACTATAATTTATAATAAAAAGATGCACTTAAAAGATGCCCATTATGAACTTGTAATACGTGATTGGAACCACATGCCTCGCTATTAGAACCGCTTGTGGAATCCTGTTTCTTTGTAATCGATGGATATTGATTTTATAAAATTTAACATCTTGTTACAAGTCATGTAAACGTTTTATGAGCTAGATTGTTGAGCTTCCTATGTAGATTGAAGCAGATAAGCAATAGACACATAGGGGAATCGATGTTCGTGGAATCGATTGTTCAGTGGAATCGATGCCACATGGCATTACCACAATAAACCCCTACACAAACTTTCATTTGTTATACAAGGTCTTAATGTACCTCCATGATCATGCATAAGTAGAATATAAGGTAACTATATTATATCTTCCTAAGGCTCTACATAGGGGTAACTCAAGATTAGGTAACTTCATAATTCATGTGTTTTACTCCACGTCAACACTAATGATGATTGTACAAATGTACAATCAATGATTCATCTTATTGACTTCTAGAATGGACATACCGCTACCATAGCTCTCAATATGCAAGAATGCACAACTAATGATACATCCCTACCGCTTTTAGGTTGCTTGGGTGACTTTCTCATGCCGTAAAGGGTGTCCCATACCTTTATGCATAACTCATGTGTTGCACATCACAAAGCTGATAAATATAATCGAAGTCAAGCTCCATTGCTCAAAATGGTAGAGCCGATTTATTGCCAAGATGTTACTTTCTACCTACATCATCTCCTTTTTGACAAATATGATGGATCACGAATGAACGATCCGATGATTCGCAATCCAAATACTCTGAGAGATGTCATTCTTGGTGATTTTAATGCTCTAAAGTGTTGCAATGCAAGCTACTCATCTTACCTATGAGAATGTTCATGAGCTTTATGGATGTCAACCGACGGCTGAAGTTTTCCCGGCTCAATTATGTAAAGTCCTTGAGCTGGTATGCAATGCTTTAAAGCAATGTTCAAACTATATGTTTAGGCATTACCACGAAGGAGAGATGTCCTAATCCCGACTAGAACGAGGTTCTCCATCAAAGCGAGGGTATTCTCCAACAAATATGGGATGGACAAAGCTCGTCACCACTTTGGTTTGAAATTAGAGTATGCTCTTACCTCCGACATTATAGAAACCGCGATATGAGAACTTCCACCGCATGGCAAGCAAACAACGAAAAGTCGAGATGGTTCCGACGGGTGAGGGTTCTCAAGGTACTTAGGTCGATCGAGGTGATGGTGATGATGATGATGAGATCTGTCTCAAGGCAATTAGGTAAAATGTTGAACATGAATATCACATGTTGTGATCTTGTGAACCCTCCTCAGGATCAGATTCGTCTCAACTGGTCTGTGGCTGTTTGGCCCCCACAAGGCCCCCAAAATTGAATCAGTATGATCTTTTTGTATTGATTTCTTAGAGAAAACCAAGTTTTAAAATCAATACGCATTTGTGGGCCAAAAAGTTTACAAACCATATCTACTTATGCAATGTGGTTCATCATTACGATTCCGTAACGTGATAAACAAGCATTATTTTTTGACATGGTACTAGAACATGATAGTTGTAGTTGGTCTTTATAACAGCTTAAAACATATGATATGTATTAGTGCTTTATATGTCAAGTTTAGTGGAATGATATTTGATCACATCTATTTTTATCGATATTGGAACATGGTAATATTAAGTGGTTAATAATCGATATTGGAATATGGTAATATTAAGTGGCTATATTAACCGCTTTTAATATGTGACATGTACTGATGCTTAATATATCAAGTTTAGCAAAATAATATTTGATCACACATGAATGATTGATAGTAATTAATTACTATAGTACCACAATGTGGTAAATATAGTTGATTTAGTTTTACAAAACAATATGGTAAATGTAGATGGTTTAGAGTGATATTTTGCATAACATCAACGCATCAAGTTTAGTAATGCTGCAGTAGCGAATTTTGCTACTGCAATGGAAATGTAAACATATGGGATTTGAACCCACAATTTACCATGTGTTTTACAATGAATTAAATCAAACAAAGTCAAATTGAGCAACTGCCTTCGAAAGGAGCGTACCTTGTGCACTAAAATGGAAGGGAAAGATATGTAAGGTCATTTTAATTAGATCCTTTATAACTGGAACAATAATCCTGGAAAAGGACAGTTTAGAATCACGCATAAGATAAAGAAAATGACGGGGTAAAGACAAATGCTAATCCAGAGTGAAAAGTGGTGTCTGGTTTTAGCATTTAAAAATGCAAAGAGAAACGGAAAAGAAATAGGGAACTGCCATGTAGTCATCCAAAAAAAGAACGAGGATCCACAGCTTGAAATCTTTTTACAACAAATTATGAGCTCAAAGAAAACAAATCAAAGTAACAAGAAGACAATGCAAGAACCGGAGCTCCAGAGTGACACCTTTGAAAATGCAAGAAATATTACCACCCCACTTCCAAATTGGCAATTTATGCTGCTTAGATAGAAATTAAAGGTGAGAAGACATGCCCTCACTAAAGAAAATCAGAAGCTTTTGAGGCTAAAATATTTATTAGCGTCTCTATCAAAGACCAAAAAGGAACAAAAGAAGGAAAGTAGGCTTATTAATGTCTACTGTACTAAAAGCCTGGAGGGTATACAAATTAAATACAACATTTTGAACCAAGAGAGGAGGAGCAAGGGAGGAGTGAGAAGTAAAAAGATGAGCATACAGCAGACTTTAGAAAATACCTGAGAAGAGCCTGTCAGGTCTCTTTGACTCCCAACGACCAGGATCAGTTGGCAATAAATGACCTGGCCAAGAGCTTCCCCATCCAAACATTGGCTGATATCGTTCATTTTCAAAGACTTCCTCCACTGCAGACGTCTCCAGACTTGACTGACTATATTCCATCTCCTTGCCAGAGTTACTATGTGACAATAACGCAACTGGCATTTCATAGTCAGCATCGCTTGACGCAGACACATCTACCATAAGCTTGGTACAATTTTTAACCACCACACGTGTTCTCAGAGTAAAGTGTTTAGCATCCTTATTTGTAGTCATCTCAGATGCAATTATATCATTTCCTATTCTAAAATATCAAATTTTTGAAGCATAATCCACCCTCAGCTTTGTCCAAGGCCCATCTGCTGAAAATGCCACCTGAACGATTTTGGCATCAGAATTTACAGACTTCTTTCCTGCAGCATAACCAACTGCAGAATGGCCACCAATGGAAAACATGCCTGTTGCTATACGAATTTTTCCACATGGCTGCCTATCATCAGAAACCTATAAAACATCACCCCACAAGTTTCAGGAGGAAAAGAAAGATTATCATAACGTTACAAGACAAAGAAATTTACTAACGTTTACAAAGGACCCTTAGGATCTACAAAACATAAAAGAAAAAACATAGGAGGGAGGGAGAATCTACTGAAGACCTGTAAAGTCAGGGAGGAGGGACAAAAAATTAATTAATGTCCACTGAAGACCAAAAGACTCCAAGAGCCTGGATAGATAAATACCATTCTAGGATTACCAAAGATTTGTAAGGTAGCCAATTACACGCTTCATTCTTCAGCATCTGAAATTCAAAACTAGCCTACAATACCACAAAAACTTACAAAAAAAGTGCATAGAAAAAGAAAACTCAAAACGAGACCATCCTTGTGGTTTTCGCTGACATAACCTACCCATCTGGAAAGAAAGATCTTTTGTAATGGAAAAATGCATCATACCGTGTGAATATCAAGATATTAGATCTGAAGAATGTTGATAAATCCGCAAGAACAACAAGGTAAAACCTGCCAGAGGTGAGCAAACTCAACAGAACAAGAAAAAAATGCAGAGGAGGAGATGCAAATCGCATCTTAAACTAAATAATAGATCTGCAGGCATCAAAAAGATGTGCAAACACCTTATCGACTACTTCGAAGATCCCAGAGCATCCAGGGAAGAGCTCTCGACTGCTCCATGTCCACGCCGCATTAGGAGAAGCCGTTTCAGGAAAAAATGGGGTTAGGTTTGTGTTCCGTTTTTTGTTTTTTAAATTTTCGCTGCTCACCTTTTTAAGCAAAGATTGTTTTATTTTTCGGTAGTTTGTTGGTCCAGTTATCATCAATTCGGATTCAAAACAGAACGTTGAATCAAAGTAACAGAGTAATGGATCGGATTAGTCAAATGAATATTATGTAATAGGGAAAGTTCTAGTTGAAGAAATTCCACTTTTATGGGAATTTCCCGGGGTTTGCTGCTGCCGCACCGCTGAGTCCGATGTGCCCGGCCGAGGGAACGCCCGGTGACAAAGAACTTTCCCTTACGAAATGAACTGTTAGTGAGAATTACGCACTGCTATCAACGCTTCCAATCTCAATCTCCCCGCTATGGAACCTTTAATCTCCACTACTATGGCGAAAGCACAATCGCACAAATTAAGGATGAAGGATATAGAAGGCATAGCCGCTTATCGCTAGTGGAATAATGTCGTATCTTTCACTAATTGTTTATTACAAATATTCTCATGATTTCTCATGCAAACCTTTAACTTTTGGAGATTTGGGATAAGTTGTGATGGTCTTTGGTTCATCCATTAACATAAAGGTATTCGACCTAGAAGATAATAAAATTAGATTCAAATTTGTAAAGAATAGTGGAGATCAGCATTTCAGAGAGATTTTTGTGGTCCATTGTGCAAGTGACATGTATTGCTTCTTGTGCATAGCCTAAACAATAGAGATTGCATGTATTCTAGTTAACCGCCCATTTGGATGAAGAAAGATGTTGGACAATGGTGGTTATGGTCGATGACCTAAGATCCTTTGAGGGGCCTTAAACCCGCACCCAATTCAGAAAAGTTTTTAGAAGAACTAAAGCTTGCAAGTTTATTTCAAGGGGGAGCATTTTGATCAATTTTGTCTTTTGTTTGCCCTCAAGACTTCTAAACAGATAAACAATACAAGACAATTTTATCCATAGGCAAAGGCATTGCTCTTACCTAGAAAGGAGAAAATGCCACAAGATAGAGGCCACTCGTGACCTCTCTTGTCTTAGATATCTCCCCTTAGATACCTCCCGCCTTTAGGAAGCTATGAAATATCCGGACGCCTTGGCAAAAGTTGTCAACACCTCTCGCTCCCTAGGCAATGTCGTTCGAAGTTCCGTGAAGTCATTATGCCTTCTAGACTCACCTTCTTGGAAAAGGGCTACAACTTAGACCCCACTTCAATGTCTAGTTCCCTTGTCCTATCCTTGAATCTTCAATTCATGTTACGCCATTTGACTCCCAATGACAGTTTCTCTGTCATTACATTGAAAACATAAAAAACTACCCCATTTGCCTTGTTCTAAAAGTAGAAATGATAGAGCCGACACCAAATAATAAAATTGTTAGTTCTCCTGAAAGTCTTTTTGCAAGTTGAACTTTTCGTTGCAATGCAGAGGCGAGGGATTGAAATACGTAGCTCATAGTACTTTATTTTTGGAGTGACCTCATTATTCGCGGTGTTCCCCGATACCACCATAAGAGGGTGGGAAGGATTTCCCATAATATCTGAATGTTTTGGCCAATTGGTTAGGCCCCGGTGGTTAAGGAATAGAATAGAATAGAATAAATTCCTTAGGATTACACATTCCTTAGGATTACTAGACATTGATTAGATTCTCCATTTTGTACCTTTACTGATTGGAACTTCACAAACCACAAAGGTTTGAAATTCCTAAAACCTTGACCCATTTGCTCGTCTAAAAACAAGGAAAAAAATGGATTTAGAAACCACATCATGCAACTAGTATGAAGATTCTTGACCGACCACTAGATAATATTAGTTCAGAATCTAAGAAATAATGAAACACCTGGAGCATAGATATGGCAGTTGTAGTTACTAATAAACATAGAAAACTATGCTCAAGGTTAGTGTTGACTTAAGAATCGAAACAAGTGTATAATAAAAGCAACAACAAACCATATCAGAATGGACTACTAATAAGCATATAAATGAACTCATAGCAAAACCATCTTGCAAAATCAAACATGATTTTTGAACTTATAAAAAAAAAGTAGGGCATTAACATCATGTTAGAAAACCATATAAGTTAATGACAAATTAGCATTAGATATCATCTTAAATTATAGTATTAAAAATATTGGCTAAAAAACCACCTCCCAAACTAATGATGATTTTAAAAAACTAGTATAAGATATAGAACTAGTATCAAAATCATGATATAACTAGTAATGACTCTACAAAACCTTGAAGAACGTATGGTTTTTTCTAAGATTACAATTTATTTATATTAAAAAACACACTTATATTAGTTTTCATGGTGATTATTTATATGAGTTCTTTTTTGGGGGCCTTGTGCCCTTGGCATGAGTAGATTACTTCTCATCAGCAAGATTCTGTGGCATGTGAAGGGGCAAGCAACAACGAAAGTTGAGACGATTCTGATCCAGGGAGGGTTCTCAAGGCACTATGGTCGAATGAGATAATAGTAATCTTATTATATTATAAAAATTATAGCGTGTCTTCAATGGAGCCCCAATCCGGACGGTCGAGGGATTTGATTGACCAATGGTGGAGATGATGTGTGCGTGTCTTCAACTAAAATTTCCCCATCTTGACTATGGCTTCAATATGAAAGGGAAAGGAAAGGAAAAGAAAAAGGAAAAAGAAAGGAAAAGGAAAAAGGAAAAGGAAAAAGGAAAAGGGAAAGGAAAAGGAAAAGGAAAAGGAAAAAGGAAAAGAGGAAAAGGGGAAAAGGAAAAGGGAGAAAGCGATGAAAGGGGAAAAGGGAAAAGGAAAAAGGGAAAAGGGGAAGGGAGGAAAAGGAAAAATGATGAAAGGGAAAAGGGGGAAAAGGGCAAAAAAGGGAAGGGGGAAAGAAAAAAGGAAAAAGCAGATGAAAGGGAAAAGGGAAAAGGGAAAAGGAAAAGGAGAAGGGAAAAAGGAAAAATAGAAAGGGAAAAGGGAAAAGGAAAAGGGGAAGGGGAAAAGGAAAAAAAACGATGAAAGGAAAAAGGAAAAGGAAAAAGGGGGAAGGGGGGAAGGGAAAAAGAAAAAGCGATGAAAGGGAAAAAGGGAAAAAGGGAAAGGGGAAAAGGGGAAGGGGAAAAGGGGAAAAAGGGAAAAGGAAAAACGATAGAAAGGGGAAAAGGAAATGAATAAAAAGAAAGGTAAGAGGAAAAAAAAAGAAGGAGAAAAGGAAAAATGGAAAGATAAAAGGAAATAGAAAAAAAATGGAGGGGAAAGGGGGAAAAGGAAAAAAAAGAAGAAGGAGAAGTAAAAAAAAAAGAAAGAAAGAAAAGGTGGGGAAAATAATAAAAAGGTTGCAAAGTCCATGGGAAAAAGAAAGTAAAGCAAAAAACTTAGTTGGGAAAAGTTGAACGAGAAAAGGAGAAAAAAAAAGGAAAGGTGAAAAAAATGAAAAATGTCCAGTGTCAAAGTGGTGAAAAAAGTGGGAGTTTGAAAGAAATCCATAAAAAGGTGGAGGAAAGGATGGAAAAAGGTTGAGTAGCCTAGAAATAGACAAAGGGTAGGGACAAGGAATAGGAAAAGGGAAAAAAAGGAAGGAGAAAACTAGCCACGAGAGAAAAAAGGAAGAGGAAGAGGGTGAAAATGAAAAAAGAAAGGGAAAAAGTATGGGAAGGAAAAAAAGAAACAAGAAAAAGAAAGTGGAAATGGAAAAGGGGAAAAGGATAGGAAAGAAGGAAAAAGTCTCAAAAAAGGTTGTTAGGGGAATGGAAACTTAGGCATATATGAAAGGGAAACTTAGTTTAGGAAGGGAAAATGTAAAGGTCCACAAAGAAAGAAAAAATGTGCACTTTTTTTAATGCAAAAATTGGAAATTCCGTCAAAGGAAAATCAGTTAAAAACAAAGCGGAAAAAGGGAAGGGGATTAAAATCCATGATTTTTAAGGGGAGAAATCAAGATGGGGAGAAAGGGGCACGTGATCAAGAGGAACTTAGGTGGGGACCGAGGAATTTAAAGGGCGATGAAAAGGTCGTTCAAAGGCAGAAAAAAAAAAATTGAACATGAAAAAAGGAAAAGGATCTTGGGAAAAGAGTAGTGGAAGAATGCCTTCAAGCGGGGAAAGCTAAAAAGGAAGGCCCCTGGCATGAAAAAGAAAAAAATGGCAAGGGGAAAATAGGCAAAGGGAGGTGAATTTCAAAAAAAAAGAAGGTTGAGAATTATCTGAAATTAGGGTTCTCAAACACTATGGTCGAATGAGGCCGCCATTATTAATGATCAATAGAAGATTCTCAAAAGCCACTTAGTTCGAATGTTGAACTCAACTAATAATATCCAACCAAAGGTTTTAATGCCAATGTCCAAGTGTCAATGGCATCCCAAACAAAGTGGTAGTTTGATTGAAATCATACATTCAAATCATATCAAAAGCCTCTCCAAAAACACACATTTTTATATAGAAGTAGATTCTAGAAACATCACTAAAACTATTAATCAGCTTTAGTGAAGAACTCAATATTGTTTGTCTCATTCAACAAGAAGCTAAAGGAATTATCAAGATATTGCAATAATTTCAATTGGTTCAAATTATCTGGATGTCTCAAACCCTTTGAGATTACCAACTTATTTTGATGATAAAATGTTGAAGTTGAATGTCAAATAAGCCATAATGTAGGATTTTTATTTTTGAGGATATCCTTGCGAATCTAAAATCTTATTAAAAAAGAGAAGATTTTCTACCGTACTTGAAAAATAAAAAGCGGGTTTTAACAATTTGGCGACACGAAACTTGAGCTCGTTAATTTAAACCAAGAACTAAATCCACTAACTTGATGGTGATGATCATGATGAGATTCAACAATGCAGTCCATCTACAAAACATGAATTACAATATAGTGATCTTTGTGAACCCTCTCAAGTTTGAGTCTGTTTGCGATGCGTAGAGATGGCCCCACCTTGAGTTTACTTTTTGTGTGGCTTTGTGACAATATCTGAGGCGATTATATCGGGGAGGGTTCTCCACTATGGTGAATGAGTGGTGTTAGAAGATTTCAAAGCCACTTTTCCCTAAAGTGAACTTCACTTTGGAATATCGCGACAAAGGTTATTTGAATGTCGTTTTGAAGCATCAGGGATGTTTCTGTTTGATCCCCTATATCTTATTTTCCATAGCTTCACATTTAAGCCAGGTTTTCATTCTAGAAACATCACTAAAACTATTAACTTTTGAAACAATGAAGAACTCAATATTGTTTTCTCATCGCAACAAGCTAAAGGTACTATGCATATTGCAATAATTTCAATTGGATTTCAAATTATCCGGAAGTCTCAAACCCTTTAGATTGCCAACATTTTGATGATACAAGATAGCTTTTGTAAGACCATCCGGAACCATAATGAAAAGGTTTGGGGCTAGAGGATCCTTGCTCAGCCCTCTTATTCAATATAAAGATCTAAGGCGAATTATTTATCAAGACTTGGAAGCTCAGAAACCAACAAAACCAAGAACTAAAAACTAACTTGGAAGGAAATCCAATCTTCTCAATTGGATCTACAAAATACATTACAATATATATAAAGGCTTTGGAAAAAGTCAAGTTTGAGCTTACTTCTTGCTAGGATCAACACCTTCTTTTCTTTTTGTGTGGCTTTTGGACAATATCTTGCCATATGTCCTTTAGTGATAAGTGGTGTTTAATGGCTTAGACTTCTTCCCTAAAAATCGCCCCAAAACGTTACTAGGAAGATTAAATGATGCTTGAAGCAATTGAGGATATTCATTTGATCCCAACTTATTTTTCCATCTTCCACAAACTTTCATTCTTAAACATATGGTGGAAATTAGGATGGACTTTTTTATTCTCATACATCCCCTTCATCAAAGAAGGGGGGAGGGAGGGTTCAAGGAGAATAAGGCCTTAAAGTCCGAGACATACTTGCCTAATGTGTGCAGAAGGGCTAGCGATCTTTAAGACCATCCTCATAATAACTTACTTGCATCAGGCAAGAGATATCTCGTAATCCTTGCCAATATACCTAAAGGATGTTTAATATACCATTCTAGAATGGAACTAGCGAAACCAACAAATAGCCCGACCCACGAAAAATACTTGAGAAAAATCCAATTATATCACTTGGACCCCAAAAAAATACAATGCTAATAGATAGTGGGCTGATGTACACGCGAAAGTTTATCACGGATTAAAAAAACCAGCCCTTTCGGGTTTCGAGGAAAAACCTAGTGATAAGCCTTGTGAGAATATGAACAAATGTAAAGGCATAGAAATCGCTCCCCTCCCCCCGCATGGAAGAAGAAGCACCGTGATGCCTTCGCCCAACCCGTACGCACATCACCAACACAAATAAACGGTGACAAACACAAACATACCGAGAATAGCATCACCGTACCGGGTGGAAAAACATGATAAACGTAGTAAAATTGTGTACAAGACAATAAAGGGGGGAGGGAGGGTTCAAAGAGAATAAGGTGTACCGCTGGAGAGAAGAGGAAGCCCGATGGAGGCGTGAATCGCGTAAACGCTACCAAATAGCTTAACTCCCAACCAAAGCGGGCATGCGCGCCGCGCCAAGACATGCATGCTGCCCCATTCTAGAATGGCGATGTCTCGATCGATGCGATTGTGAATGGAACCTCAAGAAACCAACAAACCACCGGACTACGAGGAACTTCCTTACAAACTAGGATCGAGGAGACGAAGGTCCACGGGGCCGAAGGCCAAAAGGCCTAAAGGATAGCATGAAAGAAACGCCAAATTGGCTAAGCGGTGAGGCAAAGCCCCTCCACGGTGGTTCCAAACAAAGAGAATAAGGTCACTCGCTGAGAAGAGGAAGCGCCCGATGAGACGGGATGGATAAACGCTGAAATGGCGAACTCCCAACCAAAACGGGCGCCACCCGCGATGCATGCAAGACATGCATGCTTTCGTCCCATTCTAGAATGGCGATCCGATGTCTCGGATCGATCACGTTAAGGATCAATTTGTCTAATACTCTTAAGTTGACTCTAGGGCATGATGCTCATCATAGTGTAGTAGGGATATACTTGTTTAAAGAATTTGCAAAAGTCCGTATCAAGTCAGCCTCAGCATCTCTCCATGCTGCGGACTCCACCAAGAGGGCAAAGATCCCTAAGTTGCAATGATGTAACATTCTATCGCACCTTCTTCTTATTGGTGGCCTAAAAAATATGTTTTACGACCAACTAAGCCGCCGGATGGCTTGTTCAACGATTTTAGATCATTTAAACTCTAGATGATCTCTTTTCCTAAATCCTTAACCTCTTTCATTTGATAAAATTCCATGAACTCGCCTTCCCTGTCTAGATGAGGTTGGATCGGGCCCTGCCCTCTAGCTCCTTGAGAGCTTGACTAGTTTGGCCAACATTTGGGACTCTTTGAGCGACACTATGATCTTCTGTATTTTATTCACATTAGTGCCCCAAGGCTTTTTTCACTAATTGTTTGATAAGTATCCAACAACTTTGTGCATGCTTAACCATCCAGCTTCCAAGTCCTTGAGCTATTTATTTGTGTGCATTTGCTCAATCATAGTTTTTGCAACTTGCCCCATTAATTCTCTAATCAGGTGCATTTTGCATAATCTAACTTCCCCAGTAACCCCCTAGAAGTTAAATGGATTTGAATCAATGGTTTTATTAGGAGAAGGGATATCTGAGAAAGTTTTCAAACTCCTTTTTCCTTCTCCAAGAAGAAAAAGAAATCTCCTTCATTTTGGTTCCTCGTCGTGAGGTTTTCCCTTATTGCTCGATCTCGGTTTTGGATGCTCATTTTACCTCTTCTTCGATAGAAGCTACTTCATCAAATCTATATTTTCTCCTTCCTCGGGGATTAGAAATGCTAATTCCATCAATGGATCAACCACCACATCCATCTCTCTCTCCATCGATTGTCAAACTCTTGCTCGATACCTTCGTTATAAACTTAGGCTTCACCGCAGTAGCGATATCGCATCCACCATCAGCCTTCGCTCCTCGGAGTCCCTCCTCGACTCCTCCATTAGTGCATAAAGCCCCCTCCTTTGTCGGATCGTGAATAATTTGTGCAAGAACTTGGTTCTTCACGAACTCAACATGATCGGTCTCGTACAACTAAAGCAAAGGTTACTTGGCTGGCGAAAACTTGGAGCGAGCTAGAATTCAAGAGAATCAATTAGACAAGCTTTTGGGAGGGCTGAATTATCCCCCCTCATTGAATTATCAGCCTTTTGTTGTACAATCTGCCTTCCCCCCCCCCCGGGAAGAATGAACCCCCTCCCCCATACGCAGAGATTCCATCCGATTTTTATTTTGGCATACGCTCCTTCATCAAGAAGAACCCCCTCCCCCCAGTGTTTGCATCCGCCTCTGCCCAAGCTCACACTAAAAGGTATTTTTTTTTTCACTGTCGGCGGGGAGAAGGGGAGGATTCTTCGGGGGAGGGATGGAGGATTCTTCAAAGGAGGGCCGGATAGTCGGTGGAGGCGGTTGTGGGATAATTCAGCCTGGGGAGGGGGATAATACAAACCAGCCATGCTTTTTCCTCTACAAAATGTATGCTCGGCTCTCTTCAATCAATTCCTTTATCTTTGCTCAGAACCTTGTTCGGGCGTTCGACATAAACAGTGCCCGATTTGGCCCGGCTCTTCCTAAAAAGGTCAAGATCGACCTCCTAGCGACCCATGGCACCATTACCCAATCCAAGTTGGGTCTGTTGCGGAATAGGTCAAGCTTTTGCTTTGATCTCTTTTGGTTGTTCCTCGGTGCTATTAAACACTTTAACCATACCAAACTTATTAATTCTTGTCCCTTTATCCATGTTCATAACACCTAGATTCAAAAACCGTGGTGATTTGGAGTTGATTTGGAGCAATTTTGAACTAATCGGCATTGAATTGAAGGATTGATGAGTGATGTGGGGAGATATATTGAGGTAGGGATGTCATCTAAGGTCATTAGGAGGCGGTTTAGAGCGAGTCGATTTTATAATCCTAATGATTTGGGTAAGCATGACCTAGTCCATAGACATGTTGCTATCTCTTTTTGCTTCTTGTTCAATTTGACAAGTTTCTAATGTGCGTCAATTAGTGATTTAACGACCGGTATCTGCTATGCAGAGTTGGCGTTTTTAACCTTTGCTTTGCCAAGTGGCCTGTCTGAGGCATAGCAAAACCGTTGTTCCAATACCTTTTTTATTCCTCATCTAGAAACAAGCGAGAACAAGTATGGAGTTTAATACGCCTGTCCGCGAAAGGTTATCGTCCATCCTGGGCGGCGAGAATGCGATGGAAAGGTGCTTTCAGCTCTAAGGTGGCATTCAGACAGGTCCCAAATAATATTGCAGATTGGCCTTCCTTTTGCGATGGCTTAAGTAAAGCGGTGTCAATGAAATCCTGCATCGGGATGGTTGGATGGAAATTCCAACCCATGAAGCCTGGCAAATTGGAGCCCTACGCCCGTAATGAATTTGCTTTGCCACAAATGAGTGCAGTGTGTATAATTTCAATGTGAAAGCGAAATCTTGGGCGATTGTTTTGCTTACCTAATAAATAAGTCTGAGTAGTAGGTCTTTCGGGTTACCTAAAATTTAATGGCTCTTTTTGATAGAGCCAGAGTATGCCAGGAGTACCCATGTTGGATTCACTCTCCTGTAGAGAGCCCACTTTTAGGATCAATAATAACTTAAGTTTATTTGTCATGCTTTTTATGTAGGGTAATTTTATTTGTATGTATTTTGTCTACGTAGGAATATAAGAACATAGAAGATGTTTTTCTCACTTCCTCCCTTTTCTATATTCCATTCGTCTTAGATATTTCTTGAGATATTAATGTTTGCATTGTTCTGTGCATTTCTTGGATTGAAATCATGTTCTTTTTGCTCTAAATTAGTTGCATTTGGCCATAAAACAAGTGAGAAATGCTCGTAGTATGGATTGTTGGGTTCCTAATATCAATCAACTAAAAGGCAGAGAACTCCTTTTCTAACTCCTTTTCCCAAGGGCATTGGCCATAGCTATGGCATCTTTATACATAGCGTGGTTTTTCCTGTTTTTGTTGATTTTTTTTTGTTTTCATTCTAACTTAAATCTGTTTGAATGTTGTAGGCCCAGGTTGTTGGAGCCCGGATCTGTAAGAAACGTTTTTGATTCCTTGGAAATACCATTTGTGTTTACATTTTTTTGTTCTTTTGTGCATGTATTTTTGTCCTGTGGAATATAAGAAGATAGAATATGTTTTTTCACCTCCTCCTATTTTGTATATTTCATTCTTCTTACTTATAAGGAATGAACACGCCAAATTAGTTGGTATGATCCTTATAGTGCGGAATATGTCGAAGTCTTGCGGTTGTGTGAATACTATGCGCAAAACTCTGATCCGTTAACCACCCATATCTATTCTTATTATGGTTCGGGAATCTTGTTCATAGGTAAATGATAGGCCCCTTGCTTGTAGTCCTTTCTTGCAGCTTGGAACAAATAAGCTACTCAAAACTCAAACTCAACTTAAAACAGAGATAAATCTATATGTTCTGTTAGATCGAGAGTTTTTTCTGTTTAAATTCTCTGTAAAAGCGAGGTTTTTCCTCCTGGAGGTTCTAAAACCTGTTTTATGGTCTCATAGTTTGGGTCTTTTGTTTTCCTTGTGTACTCCTTGTCTATTCTTTCTTTTTTTTGGCAAGTCCTAAGGCTACTTGATTGCGGGTCCCGAGGAATTAGCTTTGCTCAGAGTTTGGTTGGCATGCGACGTTGCAAGCCAAACGAGATCACCGGATACATTGTTGTAAAGGAATGGCAACAACTCCACAATAAAGTACAACATGTTTGTTCCTTGTAGGAAGGGGCTATACGTGAAGGTGCTTCTCGACTTTCTTAAAGTGGCCTTGAAAGGCATATCAAGAACCTAGACCTAAAATGCGTCCATGTTACTTTGGACGCGCGGTGTTGGAAATCGGCTTTTATGTGATGCGTGGTTATGATGGTAGAGGCGATCCACGGAAATCCTGGGTTAGAAGCGGGTGGGACTTGGACTCTGATTTGGTAGTGCAGCTTTCGTTGTTGGGGACCTAACTATATCATGGGTGTGCTTTTTTATCGCCAATGGGTGTGGTAAGCTACCGGCAAGATCCCCGTTAGCGGTGAAATTTTTGCATCGGTTGATCCGAAGTTCATGGTGCACCATTTGGGAAGCGTTATGCCTTTGCGATCCGGATGAGAATAATCTGGTTAATTGACAAAATTGGGGAGTGCCACTGGTCACGAAAGTTTTACGCCCCCATGGAGGAAAGACAAAGGCGAATTTTATGAGCTAATGCAGATAGAATTGAATCTCACCATACAAGATGTGGAGAAAATTGTTCAAGAATGGGGCTATGTTCGAAGAGTGATCTTGAGAAGAATCGCTAGGAAAAGACATATCAAAGGCTGCGGTTGTCATTGACAAGGTGGCTACGCAACATGCTTTTGTTTTCTATGAGAAGTTCAAGGTGGAGTCGTCATTTCTTCCCCGGCAGCTCTTTGAAATGGATCCTAAACTGAGGTATAGGGACTACCTTTGTAGAGTTTGCTACGAAACTACCTTGCCAATGCATATTTTGACCTTCTTTGGGATGTCAAGAGGGACGAAGTGGTGGCGTTTTAGAAAGCTACAGAATGTCGGAAGCATCACCGCCTCTTTCGCGTGGATCTGGATCACGAATATTGTATGGCTCGTTTACGGAGAGGCGCGGAGACTAGACTAGAAGCGGTATCAATTGGTGATACTCCTGTGGCGCGCCGGCGATAAATGCTTATTCTTCTCAGTTGATACTTGAGGTGGGAAAGAGGAAGATTAGGCATTACAAACATCCGGCCGATATTGAGAAGGCAAAGAGAAGCTAGAGAGGATATAACACAGTACCTTTGGCTCCCAATGATGCACAACCCTCTAGTGGACTTTACGCTATTCAAACCAAATATTATGGGCCCGGGCTACAAAATCCAGGACGACGGCATTTTGGGAAGCAGAAATTATTAGAGACAACGGCTTTCATGAGGAGATGGCCAGCTATGAGGAGTTAACTTCCTACATCATCGTCATCCTCGAGCAGCATTGGAAAAGAAGCGGCTTATTGTGGAAAAATATGAAGGGACGGGATAGGGAATGCCATGATAGTTTGTTTCCTTTTATAGGTAAAATTACTACACCATTATATGAGCTTCCGGTAGGGACTTGTGACAAAGCGGCAATACGAAGCGTTAAAGCTTGAGAATTCAAGTTGCCGAGCACGAAAAAGTAAAGGCGACAGCAGAAGAGATGTTCGATTCTGAAGCAGCAGTCGGATATTGCGAAGCAAGTGATGAAAAACAAACGAGGGGGCTTGATGATGCGGGAACATCAATTTGGACTAGAGACATTAGAAGAAAGTATAGCATCTCGAGGCTAAGCAACTTGGCATCCACGTAAACTGATCACGATTATGAAGATACGATCACCACTTCTTGGGCGGTGTATCACGAAGCTCTTTCATTTCTGAGCTAGGCTTATAGGTGTGGCTATCTCATGATTTCATCGCCTTCATTCATTCTGAAATCTCTTGCATGTCCGCGAATCACTGAGCTTCCTTCATGGGGATTTTAACTCTCTCCAATTCGCGGAGGCCGATTTTTCTCTGCATGTTTGTTTTAGGTGCCATGCATATCTATCAAGTTCTGTTAGCAAGTCAGCCGACATGTTTTTCTGTTAGCAACTTCAATTTGAAATATCATAGATAAAAAGAGAATATTCAACTTAAAAGATACGTACATTATGTTTTTGTCATTAATAATATATGTTCGCCATTGCTATGCAAACATATATATGTATGGAATAGTTTTTATATCTTATGCACTTAAAAGATGCCATTATGAACTTGTGATGATTGGAACCACATGCTCTATTAGAACCGCTTGTGGAATCCATTTTCACTTTTGTAGCGATGGATATTGATTTTATAAAATTTAACATCTTGTTACAAGTCATGTAAACGTTTTATGAGCTAGATTGTTGAGCTTCCTGTGTAGATTAGGCGGATAAAGCAATAGACACATAGGGAATCGATTGTTGGGAATCGATGCCACATGGCATTACCACAATAAACCTCACACAAACTTTCATTTTGTTATACAAAGGTCTTAATGTACCTCCATGATCATGCATAAGTAGAATATAAAGGTAACTATATTATATCTTCCTAAGGCTCTACATGGGGGTAATTCTGAAGATTAGGTAACTTCATAATTCATGTGTTTTACTCATCGTCAACACTAATGATGATTGTACAAATGTACAATCAATGCGATTCATCTTGCATTCTGCATATTGACTTCTAGAATGGACATACCTGCTACCATAGCTCTCAATATGCAGAATGCACAACTATGATACATCCCCAGCCCTGCTTTTTAGGTTGCTTGGGTGAGATCTCTCATGCGAAGGGTGTCCCATACCTCTTATGCATAACTTCGATGTGTTGCACATCACAAAGGCGATAAATATAATGGGTCAAGCTCCATTGCTCAAATGGTAGAGCTTTTTTTATTTACTGCATGTTACTTTTACCTACATCATCTCCTTTTTGACAAATATGATGTGGATCACGATGAAACGATCGATGATTGCGCCAATCAAATACTTGAGAGATGTCATTCTTCTTGGTGATTTTAATGCTCGAAGTGTTGCAGTGCAAGCTACTCATCTTACCTATGAGAATGTTCATGAGCTTTATGGATGTCAACAAGCGGCACAAGTTTTAAAGCTCAATTATGTAAAGTCCTTGAGCTGGTATGCAATGCTTTAAAGCAATGTTCAAACTATATGTTTAGGCATTACTTGCTGAGATAGAAGGAATAGGGAGTGATACTAGTGTTCTTTGAGTAAATCATTGCCCAAGTGTTGCAGAGCTTCAACATGCAAAGCGAACAACTTCACAAAAAGCGAGAGTCCCTTAACTAGAAAAGCAGCATTTAGCTATGAAAAATCAGATCATTTTGCTTAAAGCAAACATGTAGCTTGAAGCAGCATTTTACAAAAAACAAAGCACTTTTGCTTGAGAAGCAGAGGGTTAAAGCTAAGAGTACTTGCATGCTTTACTATCACGCTTCTTTGCACAATCGGTGTAGAAAACAAGAAAGATCAAAATAACTAGCATATCATAAACTAGAAAAACTATAAAATGCAGACAAAATATAGACTTGCCGACCAAATGGAAAGCTTATTTAAAACTAGTATAATAATTGCTTCTTCCGCGCCATCTCCATAGTCTCAATGCACACTCCAACCATCTATAGTCGATTTCAATGCCATGAATATATGTTCTCAGAGCATTTTTCCTCGCTCCAAATCCTAAAATTATGTTTTCGCATGTACGAAATCAACACCATGTAGTATATTAATTTCAAATCTTATAGTATTTTTGTTAAAATCTTACATTATAGAAAAAACAAAGTGATAGCAAATTTTGTACATTCATACCACAAATGAAACTTTTTATGCGATTGTAGATTAAGGAATAGGGTAGTGTGCCTATCCAACAGCTCTCTCACGCCCTACGTCACCCTCGTAGGAATAAGCACCCAAACCAAAGGGTTGAAGGGGAATTTCAATTTTGGAAGTGTGTAATGTAATGTTTTGTCGAGGCTGTATTTTTTTGGCCCTTAGAATTCCGAACAAAAAAAAATATTTATAATGTTGTGTAATGGATACGCCCTAACCTAGGCGACCTTAATCGATCTGCGTGGCATCATCTTGCACCCTCTTTCCAAAGATGGCCATGGCGTAAGCCCAACCCGATTCGCTCCTCTTCTTCTTCTCCATCATTGCCAAAGTTTGCATCAGATCGACCTACTTTTTTGGTCCGCTTTGCACAATAGCTGCATGCAAAGTTTATGGCGATCCGCTTGCCTATCGTTGATCCAAAACTCTTTGGTTAAGGAGCAGCCCGGAGGTTACGTTGAGGCGTCACGGGGATGGCGGTGTGTATGGCGATGCGGCAATTTGTGATATGTCCTTAGGGTAGAGATGATGCGGCTCTTCTTGGGCTACCGACTTGCTTTTATTTCTATTCAAAAAATATAGGGCCATTCCGGCAACCTCAATCTTAAGCAAACGGTTGTGGTAAAGCTATATCTTTCAAATGGCCGAAGATGGCCAAGGCAGTGAATGGCAATCAATTGTTGGAATGCCAACATTTGGGCAAAGCCTCCATTGTTTATAAGCTATTCCAGGGATCCCATCCCTCTTGCTTGCCGGCAGCCATAATCTCTTGAAGACTACACTTTGGAAGGATCCAATTGCCAAAGTTTGCATCAGGAAGTTTTTCTTTGCCGTTCAAAGTTTTTCTTCTTCTCTATTGTTTTCTTGGTAAGGAGAAAATCTGAGAAGGTAACGATTAAAATGAAGATCCTTAGGGTAGGGCTAAGGTCTTTTTGTAGTATTCAAATTATAGGCTAAAGATTCGTAAAACCACAATGGATAATGGATAGAAACTTTATTTAGAGCTGCTTGAACTCTCAAGTAAATTTTTTTTTTGCCGCTCAAGTCTTTCTTCTTCTTCTATGTCACCGGAGTTTATCCATTAAAGTGAAGATTAGGCTAATAGGTAGATCTTAAAGGTGTTGATGAAAAAAAGAATAATCAAGCAAGTGTTTTGCATGTATGCAAAAAAACAGGGCTATTCAAAGAGCTACTTTATACCTAGAAAGGATAAAGGAGCATGGCTTAAAATTTTCATTTTGTACATGGTTATTCCTGCAGAAGAGGTATGTTGGTTGAGTGTGTCTCAGATATTCTTTTATGCTTAGCTCATAATATGGTTGGAATTATCTGCTACAAGCAAATGTTGGATAGGTTAACCGAATCCGGTATATCTTTCACATGCGATTGGTAGAAGATGTCTAATATTTCAAGGTGACCACGTTGATGCATCATTGCTTAGATTGTTCTTATACCATGCTTAAAACCATTTGTGCTAAATGTCTAATGATGCATCATTGTTCTAATGCGGCACAGCAAGCTATCATCCAGAATCCTATCCCCTCTTGCTTAAATGCAAGGGAAATACATCCTTTGATTTTGAATATTTTTTGAGACTACACTTTGAATTGCGGAGAATGACCCGATTCTCGGCTCTCTTCTTCTTCTCCATCATTGCCAAAGTTTGCATCGATTGCCCTGCTGTTTTGGTCCGCTTTGCACAATAGCGGCATACAAAGTTTATGGCGATCCCCTTGCTGCCTCAAAATCGTTGATCCAAAACTTGCTGGTTAATGGGGCAGCCGAGGGGTTCCGGCAACCTCAATCTTAAGCCGGTTGTGGTAAAGCTCCACGAAAGGGATGGCGGAGATGCCGTATGGCGATGCCCGGCAGCCTCTTGAACATCTTTGGAAGGATATGTCCTTCAAGGGTAGAGATGATAAGGTCTTTGTAGGCTCTTCTTGGGCTACCCAGCTTGCTTTTATTTCTATTCCAAATTACCGGGGCCATTCCAAAGAACCTAGAAAAGGATGGTGCATCAATTTTCATTTTTAATGGTTCCTCGGTTGTTGGTAGCTCGTATATTCTTTATGCTTAGCTAAAATGGTTGGAAGACCATTCCACAAACGGATGTTGAATGGCATGCGATTGGGAATGCCAATTTCCCCGGCAAGCCTAAAAACCATTTTATTATAAGCTATGGTCATGCCTTGCTTTGAAAACATCTTGGAAAGGATCCAAGAATGGACCGAAGCTCTCTTCTTTTCTTTTTGCAAAGTTTCATCGGAGTCTTTTCTTCTTTGCACAATCTCAAAGTTTATTGTTTTCTTGGTGGAGAGAAAACAATAACATTAAAATGAATGAGGCGAGGCTAAGGTCTTTTTGTAGTAGTCATCGCAGCGGTTGGATCGAGCATAGTACATGGCGGATAGAAAACTTAGAGACGAACTCTCAAGTAAGTGTTTTATGAAAGTAGCACTGCGGTCGAAGGCATATGTATGCAGCTGAGACTTTATCCCGATTATTAGATAGGTAGATCTTAAAGGTGTTGGATGAGGAAAGATGCTTTTCTTAAACCGTGCTATAACAAAAGAGCTACTTTATACCTAGAAAGGATGGTGCATGGCTTAAAAATTTCATTTTGTACATGGTTCCTCGGGTAGAAGAGGTATGTTGGTTGAGGAGTGTAATGCGTATATTCTTTATGCTTAGCTCATAATATGGTTGGAATTATACAGCTACAAGCGGATGTTGATAGGCTAAACTAGCTGTTTGTATATCTTTCACATGCCATTGGTAGAACATGTCTAATATTTCAAGTGTGACCACGTTGATGCATCATTGCTTAGATTGTTCTTATACCATGCTTAAAAACCATTTGTGCTAAATGTCTAATGATGCATCATTGTTCTAATCCAGTCAAGCAACAAGCTATCATCCGTAAGATCCTATCCCCTCTTGCTTAAATGCAAGGAAATACATCCTTTGATTTTTGTATATTTTGAGACTACACTTTGAATTCGAGAATGGACCGGTGCGCTCCTCTTCTTCTTCTCCATCATTGCCAAAGTTTGCATCAGACGACCTCTGTTTTTTGGTCTTTTGCACAATAGCGGCGATGCAAAGTTTATGGCAGATCACGCTTTGCCTATCGTTTGATCAAAACTTGCTGGTTAAGGAGCAGCCCGGTTACGTTAGGCGTCACGAGGGGATGGCGGTGCGGTATGGCGATGCCGGGACAATTGGATATGTCCTTAGGGTAGAGATGATGCGGCTCTTCTTGGGCTACCCAGCTTTGCTTTTATTTCTATTCAAATTATAGGGCCATTCCGGTAACCTCAATCTTAAGCGGTTGTGGTAAAGCTCCGCGAAATGGCGAGGACAGAATGGCGGACAAAGTGGGAATGCCAACCACGGCAAGCCTCCTTTATTATAAGCTATGGACTTGCCTCTTGAACATCTTGGAAGGATCAAGCCCGCGGCCGAGTTTTCTTTACCCGTTCAAGTCTTTCTTCTTCTCTATTGTTTTCTTGGTGGAGAAAATCGAGAATAACATTAAAAATGAAGGTCCAGGCTAAGGTCTTTTGTAGTAGTCCACAAGCAGATTGACACAAATTACCTTTGGATAGAAAACTTAGAGAACTAACTAAAGCAAATGTTTTGGCGATATGTATGCGGTTTAATTAATTATTAGATAGGTAGATCTTAAAGGTGTTGTGAGAAAGATGCTTTTCTTAAACACAGGCTATTCTTAAGAGCTACTTTATACCTAGAAAGGATGGTGCATGGCTTAAAATTTTCATTTTGTACATGGTTCCTCGGGTAGAAGAGGTATGTTGGTTGAGTGTTAATACGTATATTCTTTATGCTTAGCTCATAATATGGTTGGAATTATACACTACAAGCGGATGTTGATAGGCTAAGCTGAACTGTTGTATATCTTTCACATGCGGTGGTAGAACATGTCTAATATTTCAAGTGTGACCACGTTGATGCATCATTGCTTAGATTGTTCTTATACCATGCTTAAAACCATTTGTGCTAAATGTCTAATGATGCATCATTGTTATAATCACAATCAGCAAGCTATCATCACGTAGATCCTATCCCTCTTGCTTAAATGCAAGGAAATACATCCTTTGATTTTTGAATATTTTTGAGACTACACTTTGAATTCCGAATGGACCCGGTCTGCCTCCTCTTCTTCTTCTCCATCATTGCCAAAGTTTGCATCGGATCGACCTGTTTTGGTCTGCTTTGCACAATAGCGGCATGCAAAGTTTATGGCAGATGCCGCTTTTGCCTATCGTTGATCCAAAACTTCTTTGGTTAAGGAGCAGCGAGGTTACGTTGGCGATCACCGCGGGGATGGCCCGGTCGGTGTATGGCGATGCGGCAAATGATATGTCCTTAGGGTAGAGATGATGCGGCTCTTCTTGGGCTACCCAGCTTGCTTTATTTCTATTCCAAATTATAGGGCCATTCCGGCAACCTCAATCTTAAGCCGCGGTTGTGGTAAAGCTCCGCGAAATGGCGGGGTGTGAGGGAATGGCGACAAAGTGGGAATGCCAACTCACGGCAAGCCTCCTTTATTATAAGCTATGGCTGCCTCTTGAACATCTTGGAAGGATCAAGCCCGCCGTAGAGAGTTTTTCTTTGCCGTTCAAGTCTTTCTTCTTCTCTATTGTTTTCTTGGTGGAGAAAATCGAGAATAACATTAAAATGAAGGCTGAGGCTAAGGTCTTTTTTGTAGTAGTCCCGCTGCAGGTCCCGAGCATAGTACCTTTGGATAGAAAACTTAGAGGCGAACTCTCAAGTAAAGTGTTTTTTCTTGCATTATGTATCGGCGTTTAATCGATTATTAGATAGGTAGATCTTAAAGGTGTTGTGAAAGATGCTTTTCTCGAAACATGCTATTCTTAAGAGCTACTTTATACCTAGAAAGGATGGTGCATGGCTTAAAAATTTCATTTGTACATGGTTCCTCGGGTAGAAGAGGTATGTTGGTTGAGTGTATACGTATATTCTTTATGCTTAGCTCATAATATGGTTGGAATTATACAGCTACAAGCAGATGTTGATAGGCTAATTCCAAGCTGTTGTATATCTTTCACATGCCGATTGGTAGAAGATGTCTAATATTTCAAGTGTGACCGCGTTGATGCATCATTGCTTAGATTGTTCTTATACCATGCTTAAAAAACCATTTGTGCTAAATGTCTAATGATGCATCATTGTTCTAATCACAAACGCAAGCTATCATCTGTAGATCCTATCCCTCTTGCTTAAAATGCAAGGAAATACATCCTTTGATTTTGAATATTTTGAGACTACACTTTGAATTGAGAATGGACCGTTACGCTCCTCTTCTTCTTCTCCATCATTGCCAAAGTTTGCATCGGATTGACCTCTGTTTTAGTGCGCTTTGCACAATAAGCGGCATGCAAAGTTTATGGCGGTCTGCTTGCCTATCGTTGATCAAAACTTGCTTTGGTTAAGGAGCAGCTGAGTTTCTACGTTAGGCGTCACGGGGGGATGGCGGTGCAGTATGGCGATGCGGCGGCTGTGATATGTCCTTAGGGTAGAGATGATGCGGCTCTTCTTGGGCTACCCAGCTTGCTTTTATTTCTATTCCAAATTATAGGGCCATTCCAAACAACCTCAATCTTAAGCCGCGGTTGTGGTAAAGCTCCACGAAATGGCAGACGACCCGAGAATGGCGACAAGTGGGAATGCCAACTCGGGCAAGCCTCCTTTATTATAAGCTATGGCTGCCTCTTGAACATCTTTGGAAGGATCAAGCCCACAGTGAAGTTTTCTTTTGCCGTTCAAGTCTTTCTTCTTCTATTGTTTTTCTTGGTGGAGAAAATCGCGAGAATAACATTAAAATGAAGGCCGAGGGCTAAGGTCTTTTTGTAGTAGTCCACTGCGGTCCCGAGCCGCGATGCTTGGATAGAAAACTTAGAGAGCGAACTCTCAAGTAAGTGTTTTTTTCGCATTATGTATCACGCAGCGTTTAATCAGTATTAGATAGGTAGATCTTAAAGGTGTTGTGGAAAGATGCTTTTACGGAAACACGGGCTATTCTTAAGAGCTACTTTATACCTAGAAAGGATGGTGCATGGCTTAAAATTTTCATTTTGTACATGGTTCCTTGGGTAGAAGAGGTATGTTGGTTGAGTGTGGTACGTATATTCTTTATGCTTAGCTCATAATATGGTTGGAATTACTCTGACTACAAGCAGATGTTGATAGGCTAAAGCGAACTGTTGTATATCTTTCACATGCCAGTGGTAGAAGATGTCTAATATTTCAAGTGTGACCACGTTGATGCATCATTGCTTAGATTGTTCTTATACCATGCTTAAAACCATTTGTGCTAAATGTCTAATGATGCATCATTGTTCTAATCACAAGCGACAAGCTATCATCTGTAGATCCTATCCCTCTTGCTTAAATGCAAGGAAATACATCCTTTGATTTTTGAATATTTTTGAGACTACACTTTGAATTCGAGAATGGTCTTTGTGAGATGAACCATCTAGATCATCTTGTAAGAGGAAAGGGGCATATGAGCAATTTTATAGTGAAGCTTTTGCACATGGAATAATACATGTTTTTTTTTTTCATTGTCCATTCCAAAACTACTCTACAACTTCCCACTACAGAGACAAAAGGCTCTTGTATGCTTTTTCATTATCTATTGCAGAACTACTCTATAACTTTCATTGCGAGAAACAAAAGGTCTATGCTTTCGTTTGAAAGGTTTATGCTCCTTTTAGGTTATCAAGCCAAATTGCCTCCTCTTGCAAAGCCATTGATATTGGTCATTTGCAACATGTTATGTTGGTCTTCCGAAGGCACCAGAGAACGTTCTTACCAGATCACCACAGTGCGATTGAAGATTTGGCGATTACCCGACTTTTGTTGAATGGGTAAGAATCTCTGGCCTCCATAGTAGAAGATAGATTGCTGATACACAATTATCCTTGGAGTCTGAATTAAAGTTGGCGGGTAAGGCCTTGAAAATGTTTTTAATTTATGTAAGTGCATATGGTTTGATTGAGTTTCACTTACATTCTATAGTCGATCAGTGGAATTCAACTGAAATCGCCCCAAATATTGGACTACATGTAAAAATGCTTAGAGTGTTAACATGTGCACGGGACCTCAAATATTGGACTACATGTAAAATGCTTAGAGTGTTAACATGTGCATGGGCTATAGATTTTTAATTGAAGCAATTACTTATGTCTTGACTTGACTTTTGAGTAATAAGCACTCTTCTTAGCGTTAAAGATAACATTAGAGCATCATTTGGGTTAAATAAACAAGAAATAGACATTAAGTTTGCATAAACATTAAACACCCTCATAATGACAAAGAAATAAACATTAATCTCGATTAAGGGTTTGGAAATAAACAATTGTTTCAATATCCTTTATAAAATAAGACGAGGGCCATCTTGAAGCAAGTCTTGAATGGAAAAGAAAGCCCATTGTTTCATGAACAAAAGCCTAGAGACATTGGGCACTTTTTTCTATTGTTTACCCATCCCCCCTTTTTTTTGTTTTATACGGTGAGTTCAATGATTCATGGGTTTAATCTTTGAGATATTGAAACCAAAATATAGAGCAATATTTTATGTATGGCATGTTGTTTACATTTAGGAAGCTTCGAATTTTTGCTGCATGCCATGTATAGTACGCGATAGAGGACATGCTTTTTACATGCAATTGCTAGGTCGGGACAATTGCAAGCAGGTTGCTAGGGGTGAGCAACAACAACATGGTAGTGGAAAGCAAAAGGGGACATGCTCGCACAATAATGAAAACAACAACAAATGTATCTCTCAGCGTGAAAGTGTAAAAGAGGGTACTTTACTTCATATGGAGGAAGATTATCGTTATTATTTTTTGAGAGATTAAAGACTAAAGCAAAGAGCAAAAAAACACGCTATGTTTTTAAGAATTATTCCAAAATGATGCTCCACGTAAAGCGTTAAAGATGCTAACCCGATTAAGGAGGCGGAATATTGAGCTAATACCAATCCATTGGGGCATCTCATCATTCTCTTGAACATCATTTTATACATTCTTAACTTATGCCCGACAACGGCAGGCACCATTAGTACTAATTAATGTTAATGGTAGTAAGAAAAAATTTTGGGCCCTTGGCCCTAATAAATCTGCAAACATCATTAAAATTTGAGGGGCAAAGTAAGATGCCTTAGCCATTAGCCTAATATCTATATATGGACAAAGGATTGTAAAGAAATAAAAAGAGACAAATTGTAAAATCACTTTCACTTCATTCCCTTATAGTTTACGTTATAGATACACCTTTAAGGCCCTTTGTGAAGAAAAACTAGTATACCCAAGTTTATGTTTGAGAAATTGGTAAATAAATACAAAAGTATCACCGTGTGGAGATAATTCATAATCATAATATATGACCAGAAGAAGGTCGATGAAGTAAGCATATGAAGATAAGTTCGATGGTCATTGCAACTTGATATCCATTTACAACTTGATATTCAAAGACAAGGGCTCCTTTATCAACTTTATATCCAAAGATAGCATTTTAAGATACAAAAGCATCGTGTAACAGAAATACATGTTCTGAAGCCTTGATGCTCATAATGTATGCTCCAAAATGGCATGCGTAAGTAGATCAAGTAAATACAAGGAAAGAAAAATGAATTGACCGCTAGAAAATTTAAACATACAAAAAGCGATTGCGAACATGGGAAAACAATTATAGTTAAAAGGTTCACTAAGTTGGAGGGGAAGAGCTTGCCTAGATGCTAGTTAAGGTTCACCCGATTTTAAAAGTGGGATCCACAAGTGTCCAATGAAGAAGCGACATGTCAGATGGGAGAATGAGAAGATATTATAGCATGTCCCAGTAGGAGAATGAGAAGATATTATAGCACTCAATGGCAGCATCCAATCAATTAGCTCCATGTACCTACTATCTGAAAATCCTAATCAATTAACTTATTAATTTTTCCAACCGCTCTCAAATCGCCCAAGATCAGAGGCACTTTTAAAGCTCTCAGCATAGTCCAAGAGGACTAAAGTGAACTTCCTTATATATTTTCCACTAATCTATAAGACCATGGCAAGATTGGCCCATGCACAATGCAACTATAGCCTTTTAGTAGCCACCATCACCGCCAAGAGTAGTTGTCTGACTTGCCACCATCCTTTGCCAATAGTAGTTGTGTTCAAATGTGGCAAAAATTATTTCATGGTCCATTGTTTAGCGGAGGAGGGTTTCAAAAGCGGTTCTGCAGATGTCAATAAAACATAGGAGCCTTAAGATCAAGTGTAGAAACAAGTCTTAATGCAAAGCATCTGCAAGAAGGAGCTATAGCTTTGATCCAATTCAAATACAAAGAAACCAGCTTGGGTCTATAAAAGTATAGATGTGGAACTATAGGTGTGAAGACACATGAACAAGTCGCGTTGTTACCTAAAAGTCAAGATGAGGTGTGAGAGCTCCATACAAGCGGTTACTAATGCCAATGATACAATATAGCCTTCAAGATCTAGCACTTGAAGCAGTCTTGGCAGAACCCGAGCATCTCTTGAGAAAGGAGACTTTGGGATATCATCACCTTATCATAGCTCGATCAATTTCAATACAAAGAATCCGACTTGGGCCTATAAACCATAAAGCTGGTAAGTGCCAAATCAATAGATGCACAAGCCTCTTGTTACACGAAGGAAGAATGAGATGCGAGGGAATTCTCCGCCAACAATTGCAGTAAGTGCCAATATAGGAAATAGCATTGAAGACCTAGCATTGGGGCCGAGGTCTTATCGAGCGTAGCATCTGCAAGGAGGAGCTTTTCTCATAGCATATCATTATCTAGCCATAGCCCTAATCCAATTCCAAACTGTATGCGTTGGACATATAAAGCATAAATCTGAACAAGCGTGTTGTTACTACGAGGGAAGAACATGGTATAGAATTTTGTTGCAAAGCATGACTCTAGCCCTTTTGTTGCTAGATCCAAAATCAGCCCCATCGCTTCTTGTTTAAAAAAGCCGATTACCTAGTTCCATTCCGTTCTTCTTCATGGCGACATTTACATTTCACCATGGAATTCAGCAATTCATAGATGTATTCATTGGAAAAACCACACCACATAAGCCTTGCCCATGTGCGGCATGAACCACCGACAAAGCGGGAAAACACACATCGGAAACAATTTTTAGAGACCCTAAACTTCGATGGTTGCATGTCTTTTTAGCCCTTTAAAAAAATTAATACAAAAAACAAATGGTCCACCCTTAGCAAATATAGAAATTTAATCACGATCGTGGGATTTTTTGCTTCTCATAAAAAGATCGTTGCCAAAAGAAGCGGTGCACTCTATAAATCTTGTTTAGTACACATAGATGAATCACGACCACCAAATCATAGAAAAACCTTAGTAAAAAGCGTGCAAAACATAAAAAGACCCTTGTTATTATGCTATATATATACAAAGAGAAAAAGCATCGAGAGATTTAAATGCAAAGAAAAGCCTCCCACAACTACAAGGAAAGAACAGAAAAATCTTGGTTGAAATGCTTCTAAGGAGCCAGTATTAGTCATTTAACAAGATAAGGCTTCGCCCGGGGGCGAGGTGGCATATATGCGCCTAAATGAAAGAAGGGGAAGGAAAGGGGAAAAAAAATCTCCCATGTTTCTATATATTTCGCTTGGTCCCCTTTTGGGTGGGCGCATTGACCCGCTTGGTCAGCGGGACCCCACCTGCCCACGGAAAGGGGTCCCAAATTGTTTGATAAGCTTACAGGATATTTACACTCCTGGCTCTCTTAAGCGTCTATTTCTCACCTCCCTCCCATCTATTCTTTTGACCCGAGGAAAGGTGAGCTCGGCCAAAGCCATGTCCAGAACTCAAACCTTGAAAGGAGGGTGATTGTGGAGGTGTCAGGGCAGTAAAGAAGAAATTGAGGGGCCTCAGTAGCGCAAAGGTCAAAGGCGGCTTAAGGAGTTGTTTGGCTGGGGACATTGTTGACAATCTTTGGGTATTACGTGTCTTGGAAGAGGCGATGCGAGGCGGGCTGCTACAAGTCTGGCCGGTGAGTCCATCGATCCAGAGATGTTCCTTTGACCTCTGTTCTCTTGATTCCACATAACAACAACCTAGAGTCATGAGGTCCATGGGAAATGGTGTTCCATGTGCAAAAGTCCCTCCAGGCCCAACTTCTCTTCTCTTTTTATGATTTTTAGTTCGCTTGAGATCCTCAATTTTTGCTGCATGTACCAATTAATGTACCAAAAGTTTCTCCCATTCCCCTTTCTTGAGTGCTTGTTTGATACTTATTTTTTTGTTTCCTAGATGTGTCTTCTATGTAAGATGGTTCATTTATCAGCATTAGCTTACATCTTCACTCTTCATTTTTTTATAGCCAGGGATCAAAATAAAATACCTAATAACATGTGAATTGATGTTCCTTCATTGCCATTGCTTTCGACTTCTTGTTTCTTTATCTCTTATGCCATTTTTAATAGCCCTCATGGCCGAGTTCAGCCATCTACTATTAATTTTAAGTTTGTGTTGAAAATTGGACACGAGAAAGCCCCTTCGTGTTCCCAATTAGTCGGTTCGAAAGCCCCTTGTTTTTCTTTCTCCCTCCCTTGTTAAGCATTGTTACATTGCATTTCTTGGATTGAAATCATGTTCTTTTGTCGAAATTAGTTGCATTTGGCCATAAAACAAGTGAGAAATGCTCGTAGTAGTATGGATTGTTGGGCTCTAATATCAATCAACTCCTTTTTCTAACTCCTTTTCCCAAGGGCATTGGCCATAGCTATGGCATCTTTATACATACTTGAGGTTTTCTGTTTTTCTTTGTTGATTTTTTGTTTCTCATTCTAACTTAAATCTGTTTTGAATGTTGTAGGCCCGGTTATTTGGAGCCGGGATACAGTAAGAACGTTTTTGATTCCTTGGAAATACCATTTTGTGTTTTGTTTTTTGTTCCTTTTGTGCATGTATTTTGTCACTGTGGGAATATAAGAAGATAGAACATGTTTTTCTCACCTCCTCCCATTTTGTATATTCCATTCTTCTTACTTATAAGGAATGAACACTGCCAAATTAGTTGGTATGATCCTTATAGTGCGGAATATGTCGAGTCTGCGGTTGTGTGAATACTATGCACGCAAAACTACGATCTGGTTAACCACCCCATATCTATTCTTATTATGGTTACGAATCTTGTTCATAGGTAAATGATAGGGCCCTTGCTTGTAGTCCTTTCTTGCAGCTTGGAACAAATAAGCTACTCAGATCAAACTCAACTTAAAGCAGAGATAAATCTATATGTTACGTTAGATCGAGTTTTTTTTTTGTTTAAATTCTCTGTAAAGCAGGAGGTTTTTCCTCTGGAGGGTTCTAAAAGCTGTTTTATGGTCTCATAGTTTGGGTCTTTTGTTTTCCTTGTCGTACTCCTTGTCTATTCTTTCTTTTTTTGTGAAGTCCTAAGGCTACTTGATTGCAGTCGAGGAATTAGATTTGCTCGAGTTTACGGTTGGCATGCGAGGCGTCGCAAGCCAAAGCGAGATCATAGGATACATTGTTGTAAAGGAATGGCAACAACTCCACAAGAAGTACAACATGTTTGTTCCTTGTAGGAAGGGGCTATCATTGAGAAGGTGCTTCTCGACTTTCTTAAAGTGGCCTTGAAGGCATATCAAGAACCTAGACCTAAAATACGTCCATGTTAGCGGGCCGCCAGGCATTTGGGAAATCGGCTTTTATGTGGTGCGTGGTTATGATGGTAAAGGCGATCACAGGAAATCTGGGTTAGAGGCGGGGGGACTTGGACTACGATTTGGTAGTGCAGCTCGTTGTTGGGGACCTAACTATGTCATGGGTGTGCTTTTTATTGCAATGGGTCGTAAGCTTCTGACGACAGCATCCAGATTAGCGGCAGGGAAATTTTTGCATCTGGTTGATCAGAAGTTCATGGGGCACCATTTGGGCAACGTTATGCTCTTTGCCAGTCGGATGAGAATAATACGAAGTTAATTGACAAAATGGGGGAGTGCCACTGGTCACGAAGATTACGCCCCATGGAGGGAAAGACAAAGGCAATTTTATGAGCTAATGCAGATAGAATTGAATCTCACCATACACGATGTGGAGAAAATTGTTCAGAATGGGGCTATGTTCGAGAGTGATCTTGAGAGAAGAATCGCTAGGAAAAGGCATATCAAGGCTGCTTGTTTGTCATTGACAAGGTGGCTCTGCAACATGCTTATTTGTTTCTCTGTGAGAAGTTCAAGGTGGAGTCGTCATTTCTTCCCTGCAGGCTCTTTGAAATGGATCCGGAAACCGAGAGGTATAGGGACTACTTTGTAGAGTTTGCTACCGACTACCTTGCCAATGCATATTTTGACCGCTCTTTGGGATGTCAAGAGGGACGAAGTGGTGGCATTTGTGAAAGCTCTGAGAATGTCGGTAGCATCATCGCCTCTTTCGCGTGGATACGGATCACGAATATTGTATGGCTCGTTTCTGGAGGGAGAAGACTAGACTGGTAGCAGATATCAATTGGTGATACTCCGGAAGCGCGGCAGATAAATGCTTATCCTTCTCGGTTGATACTTGAGGTGGGGAAGAGGAAGATTAGGCATTACAAAAATCGGGGCGATATTGAGAAGGCAAGAGAAGATAGAGAGGATATAACCACAGTACCTTTGGCTCCCAATGATGCACAACCCTTTAGTGGACTTTACGCTATTCAAACCAATTATTATGGGCGGGCTACAATATCAAGGGACGACGACATTTTGGAGCGAAACTATTAGAGACAAGACTTTCATGTGGGAGATGGCGAGCTTTGAGGAGTTAACTTCCTACATCATCGTCACTCGCAGCAGCATTGGAAAAGCAGCTGCTTATTGTGGAAAAATATGAAGGGACGGGATAGGGAGCGCCATGATAGTTTGCTTCCTTTTATAGGTAGGTACTACACCCATTATGAGCTTCCGTGGGGACTTGTGACAAAGCAAAGACCACGAAGCGTTAAAGCTGCGGGGAATTCAAGTTGCGAGCACGAAAAAGTAAAAGCGGCAGCCGGAAGAGATGTTCGATTACAAAGCGTGATCGATATTGCGAAGCAAGTGATGAAAAAAAAAACGCAGGCTTGATGATGCGGGAACATCTATTTGGACTAGAGACATTAGAGAGTATAGCATCTCGAGGCTAAGCAACTTGGCATCACAGAAACTCTGTTATTAGAACTACTTGTGGAATCCCGTTTTCACTTTTGTAACTGATGGATATTGATTTTATAAAATTTAACATCTTGTTACAAGTCATGTAAACGTTTTATGAGCTAGATTGTTGAGCTTCCTATGTAGATTCAAGCAGATAAGCAATAGACACATAGGGAATCGATGTTCAGGGAATCGATTGTTCAGGGAATCGATGCCACATGGCATTACCACAATAAACCTCACACAAACTTTCATTTGTTATACAAGGTCTTAATGTACCTCCATGATCATGCATAAGTAGAATATTAGGTAACTATAGGGTAAAAGCATGTTAGGGTGTCCCTTAAAAAGTATTATTTAGTGACCAAAAAAGTACCTAAAAAGGTAGCGATTCGGGTCTTTGGGTACCTATGTAATATCTCAATATAAGGTATGTCTTAGAACTTTTTATACATGTATTGGTCTCCGATAGGATTATCTTTATCTTAACTTTGAATATTAACACGTCCTTGACTTTTATTTTGGAATTTTGTATTAGTTTTAATGAAAAGAAAAATGAGAAAGTACCCAATTACGAAAGTACCTAGTGTATGTACTTTTGCGGGTTCCAAAAGTGGTACCCTAACATGCTTTTACCCTATATTATATCTTCCTAAGGCTCTACATAGGGGTAATTCAGAAGATTAGGTAACTTCATAATTCATGTGTTTTACTCACTCGTCAACACTAATGATGATTGTACAAATGTACAATCAATGCGATTCATCTTGCGTGCATATTGACTTCTAGAATGGACATACCGCTACCATAGCTCTCAATATGCAAGAATGCACAACTAATGATACATCCCCAACCCCGCTTTTTAGGTTGCTTGGGTGAGATCTCTCATGCCGAAAGGGTGTCCCATACCTCTTATGCATAACTTTCGATGTGTTGCACATCACAAAGCTGATAAATATAATCGGGTCAAGCTCCATTGCTCAAATGGTAGAAACCCGATTTTATTCTTTGCATGTTACTTTCTACCTACATCATCTCCTTTTTGACAAATATGATGTGGATCACGATGAACGATCGATGATTCGCCAATCCAAATACTTGAGAGATGTCATTCTTCTTGGTGATTTTAATGCTTTCGAAGTGTTGCAATGCAAGCTACTCATCTTACCTATGAGAATGTTCATGAGCTTTATGGATGTCAGCGAAGCGGCACAAGTTTTAAGCTCAATTATGTAAAGTCCTTGAGCTGGTATGCAATGCTTTAAAGCAATGTTCAAACTATATGTTTAGGCATTACCACGGCCTAGAAGGGAGATGTCCTCTAACTTCAAGACACAGTGCCGCTCGAGGTTCTCCATCAATAGCAGGAGTTAGGGTATTCCATGATTTGGCGCCCAACAGTCGCTATATGGATGGACAAAGCTCAGACACCACTTTGGCTTGAAATTAGAGTATGCTCTTACCTCTGACATTATAGAAACTTGCATATGAGAACTTCCACCTGGCATGCGAAGGGGCAAGCAGCAACAATGTTGTTAAGTACGTCAAAATCCGTACGTTTAAAAAACGTTTTTTAAGATTTTTTGAAGATTTTTAAAATTTCTGAAAAAAATCTTTAAAAATGTATTTCATATAAAATACGTTAAAAATCTTTAAAATCCTTAGAAATCCTTAAAAATCTTTAAAAATCCTTAAAAATCCTTAGACTGTGATTTTTTTTAATCCAAATATATGATATTCTTGAACTTATTTATCGGTGTATATAAAATTCTTATACTTCTTAACCTCTATAATAATGTTTTTCTGAACATTCTTAAGAGTTGTACGGCAAAACATCTATGATATCTTTGTACTTGAACTTAATAGTTTCTAATAGTAACATAAGCTTGTGATTTACTTGTTGGCATGTTATATCTTATAACTTGTAGCAGAAATGTGCATTTTAACAGTAGCAAATATGTCCAATAAAGCAGTGCAAAGAATGTGCAATTTTTTTATTTTTTATTTTTGGCCATACCAAATCATAAAAATCCTTTAAAAAACGTGAGGATTTTTATAGAGGTACTTGAAAAATAAAAAACGGGTTTTTTAACAACATTGAGCAGCAACCAGTGTGGGAATTTGACACCCCGGAGGGTGTCAAAAGCAAAAAAATATGTCAAAGAGACATCTTCCGTAGAGAAAATGTGTCAAAAGAGAATTTATAGTTTCATAAAATGCGTCAAAAGAGACTTTAAAAATTTTTAAATGTGTCATTTGACACATTGAAGAATATTGAGTGTGTCAAAAAAAATTAGAGCCCCAAATACACAATGGTTGTCTGTACAAGGCTTAATATATGTGTATACTTAATAATGCTACCAAATTTGAATTCAAGGTATTTATGTTCAAAAAATTATGCCATATAATAAAATTTCTCTTAATTCAAATTATTTTCTTCAAATTATTTTCTTCATTTGATAACATAAAAAAAAGTGTGTCAACGGTGTTCGCAACGCGTCAAATGAGACACAAAAAAATTTGGAAGTGTGTCAATTGACACATTCAATTTTAAAAAGCGTGTCATAAGAAATACAATAAATAAGTTGAATTTCCCACCCTGGCAAAGAAAGTCGAGATGGTTCGGCCGGGCGAGGGTTCTCAAGGTACTTAGGTCGTGAGGAGGTGATGGTGATGATCATGATGAGATTCGTTCTCAAGGCAATTAGGTAAAATGTTGAACATGAATATCACATGTTGTGATCTTGTGAACCCTCCTCAGGATCAGATTCGTCTCAACTGGTCTGTGGCTGTTTGGCCCCTTGGCATGAGTAGATTACTTCTCATCAGCAAGATTCTGTGGCATGTGAAGGGGCAAGCAACAACGAAAGTTGAGGCGATTACGATCGAGGGGAGGGTTCTCAAGGCACTATGGTCGAATGAGATAATAGTAATGATCAATAGAAGATTCTCAAAGCCACTTAGTTGAATGTTGAACTCAACTCACGGAGATATCATAACCAAAGGTTTTAATGCCAATGTCGGTGTCAATGGCATCCCAAACAAAGTGGTAGTTTGATTGAAATCCGATATCAAGTTGAGTAGCCTCTCCAATAACTACACATTTCTGTAGGTTGAAGTAGATTCTAGAAACATCACTAAAACTATTAATCAGCTTAGTGAAGAACTCAATATTGTTTGTCTCATTCAACAAGAAGCTAAAGGAATTATCAGCATATTGCAATAATTTCAATTGGTTCAAATTATCTGGAAGTCTCAAACCCTTTAGATTACCAACATTTTGATGATACAAGATAGCTTTTGTAAGTTGCTCAGCAACCATAATGAAAAGGTTTGGGGCTAGAGGATATCCTTGCCTAGCCCTCTTATTCAAAGAGAAGAATCTACCAGAAGAATTATTTATCAACACAGAAACTTGAGCTCTGTAGTTTAAACCAAGAACTAAATCCTTTAACTTGGAAGGGAAGCCAATCTTCTTCAATGCACGATCTACAAAATATAAAGGCTTTGGAAAAGTCAAGTTTGAGCTGCTTGCTTACTGCTAGAGATCAACACCTTCTTTTCTTTGTGTGGCTTTGGACAATATCTTGCCATATGTCCTTTAGTGCTGTGGTAAGCGAATGGCTTAACGGCTTCTTCCCTAAAGAAGCTTCACTTTTGCCCTTCTCGTTACTAGGAGGATTATTTGAATTGCTTGAAGCAATTCGGGGATGTTTGTTTGATCCCCTATACTTATTTTCCATCTTCCTTTGCTTTCATTCTTGTAAACATCGGGAATTAGGTTGGGACTTTTTATTCTCATCGTCCCCTTCATCCTTAAGGCTACTTGCTAATGTCTGCACCAAGGACACTGTGGCCTTAAAGTCCCCGAGACATACTTGCCTAATGTGTGCTTTAAGGACGCGATCTTTAAGACCATCCTCATAATAACTTACTTGCATCCGGGTTGAGATATCTGTAATCCTTGCCAATATATCCCTAAGGGTGTTAATATACTATTGCAAGGATCCAATTTGTCTAATACTCT
This sequence comes from Isoetes taiwanensis, assembly GCA_021234155.1. Classification (NCBI taxonomy): domain Eukaryota; kingdom Viridiplantae; phylum Streptophyta; class Lycopodiopsida; order Isoetales; family Isoetaceae; genus Isoetes; species Isoetes taiwanensis. Next base: position 18,035,861 of record JAJEKV010000027.1, on the reverse strand, counting down.
TAAGTTGACTCAAGGCATGATGCTCATCATAGTGTGGAGCATATTCTTGTTTAAAGAATTTGCAAAAGTCCGCCCAAGAGTCAACCTCAACATCTCTCTCCATAAGCATACTCCACCAAGAGGCAGCATCCTCCCTGAGTTGCAATGCCGCATGCAACATTCTATCGGCACCCTTCTTATTGGTGGCCTAAAAATATGTTTCTGACCAACTAAGCCATCGGATGGCTTGTTCAACAGTTTTAGATCATTTAAACTCGAGATGATCTCTTTTTCCTAAATCCTTAACCTCTTCTGTTGATAAAATTCCATGAACTCCAGCTTCCTGATCTAGATGAGGTTGGATTAGGCTCATGACTCTAGCTCCTTGAGCTTGACTAGTTTGGCCAACATTTGGGACTCCTTGAGCCTGATTACTATGATCTTCCTGTATTTTATTCACATTAGTGCCCCCCGGGCTTTTTTTCACTAATTGTTTGATAGTATCCAACAACTTTGTCTGTGCTTAACCATCTGAAGCTGCAAGTCCTTGAGCTATTTATTTGTGTCCATTTGCTCAATCATAGTTTTTTGCAACTTGCCCCATTAATTCTCTAATCCGTGCATTTGCATAATCTAACTTCCCCTGGTAACCCCCCCTAGAAGTTAAATGGATTTGAATCAATGGTTTTATTAGGAGAAGGGATATCTGAGAAAGCCTTTCCTTCTCCAGCAGAAGAAGAAATCTCCTTCTGTTTCGGTTCCTCGTCGTGAGGTTTTCCCTTATTATCGATCTCGAGTTTGGATGCTCCGTACCTCTTCTTCAATAGAAGCTACTTCATCCAAATCTATATTTTCTCCTTCCTCAGGGATTAGAAATGCTAATTCCATCAATGGATCAGCCACCACATCCATCTCTCTCTCCATCCCAGTATCAAACTCTTGCTCTGATACCTTCGTTATAAACTTGGGCTTCACCACATCGCGATATCGCATCCACCACTGGCCTTCGCTCCCTCGGAGTCCCTGACTCCCCCATTAGTGCATAAAGCCCCTGGCTTTGTCGGATGCGTGAATAATTTGTGCAAGAACCCTTGGTTCTTCCTGGAAGCTCAACATGATCCGGTCCTGGTACAACTGCTCAAGCAAGGTTGCTTTGGTGGCGAAAAACTTGATGTGAGCTAGAATTCAAGAGAATCAATTAGACAAGCTTTTTGGGAGGGCTGAATTATTCCCCCCTCTCCCAACTGAATTATCCCCACCTCGACATTGTACAATCGCCTTCCCCCTCCCAGGAAGAATCCGACCCCCCTCCCCTGCTTCTGCATCTGCATCTGATTTTATTTTGTGGCATCTGCTCCTTCATCAAGAAGAACCCCCCTCCCTCCCCCTTCGTGTTTACGCATCCGCATGCGCCGCTCACACTAAAAGGTATTTTTCACTATGCGTGAGGGAGAAGGGAGGATTCTTCGAGGGGAGGATGGAGGATTCTTCAAAGGGAGGGCCGGATAGTCTGATGGGGCGGTTGTCGGATAATTCGATGGGGGGGGGGAGATAATACAAACTAGCCAAGCTTTTCCTCTACAAAATGTATGCTCCGGCTCTCTTCCAATCGAATTCCTTTATCTTTGCTTTCGGAACCTTGTTCGGCAGTGCTGTTTTATAAACCGGTAGCCGATTTGGCCAGCTCTTCCTCCTAAGGTCAAGATCGACCTCTAGCAGCCCATGGCACCATTACCCAATCCAGGTTGGTTGCTGCCGTGAATAGGTCAAAGCTTTTTGCTTGATCTCTTTTGGTTGTTCCTCGGTGCTATTAAACACTTAACCATACCAAACTTATTAATTCTTGTCCCTTTTAACCATGTTCATAACACCTAGATTCAAACTGTGGTGATTTGGAGTTGATTTGGAGCAATTTTTGAACTAATCGGCATTGAATTGAAGGATTGATGAGTGATGTGAGGGGATATATTGAGGGCGGGATGTCATCTAAGGTCATTAGGAGCAGTTTAGAGCCGAGTCGATTTTATAATCCTAACAGATTTGGAGTAAGCCTGACCCTAGTCCATAGACATGTTGCTATCTCTTTTGCTTCTTGTTCAATTTGACAAGTTTCTAATGTCGTCAATTAGTGATTTAACGACCGGTATCTGCTATATGCGAGTTGGCCGTTTTTAACCTTTGCTTTGCCAAGTGGCCCAATCTGAGGGCATAGCAAAACACCGTTGTTCCAATACCCCTTTATTCCTCATCTAGAAACAACCGAGAACGATTATGGAGCTTGTAATACTGCCTGATCGCGAAAGGTGTCGTCCATCCATCGCGGCGGCGAGAATGCGATGGAAAGGTGCTCAGCTCTAAGGTGGCATTGGGCGGGTCCCAAATAATATTGCAGATTGGCCTTCCTTTGTGCGGTGGCTTAAGGAAAGCGGTGTCAATGAAATCGCATCGGGATGGTTGGATGGAAATTCCAACCCATGAAGCTGCGCAAAACCTGGAGCCCCCTGCCTGCGGAATTTGCTTGCCATGTCAGGCAAAAAGTCGCCACCGCCACAAATGAGTGCGGTGTGTATAATTTCAATCTTTGGCAACGATTGTTTTTGCTTACCCTAATAAATAAGTCCGAGTAGTAGATCTTCTCGGGTTACCTAAAATTTAATGGCTCTTTTTGATAGAGCTGCTGTAGCACATGCCAAGGAGTAACCCATGTTGGATTCACTCTCCTGTAGAGCCCACTTTTAGGATCAATAATCTGACTTAAGTTTATTTGTCATGCTTTTATGTAGGGTAATTTTATTTGCATGTATTTTGTCTGTAGGAATATAAGAACATAGAAGATGTTTTTCTCACTTCCTCCCTTTTTCTATATTCCACACCGTCCCAAATATTTACACTCTCGGCTCTATTTCTCACCTCCCTCCATAGAAAAGGTGAGATCCGGCCAAGGCCATGTCGAACTCGGCTCCTAATTCAATCAACTAAAAAGGTACGAACTCCTTTTTCTAACTCCTTTTCCTAAGGGCATTGGCCATAGCTATGGCATTTTACATAGCGGGAGCTATGGTCTTTTTGTTTTCGTGTTTTTTCTTTGTTGATTTTTTGTTTCTCATTCTAACTTAAATCTGTTTTGAATGTTGTAGGCCCAGTTGTTTTGGCCCCCGGCATCTGGTAAGAACGTGTTTGGATTCCTTGGAAATACCATTTGTGTTTTGCTTTTTTGTTCGTTTGTGCATGTATTTTTGTCCTATGGGAATATAAGAAGATAGAATATGTTTTCCTCACTTCCTCCCTTTTTGTATATTCCATTCGTCTTACTTATAAGGAATGAACCCGCCAAATTAGTTGGTATGATCCTTATGGTCGAATATGTCGAAGTCTGCGGTTGTGTGAATACTATGCCCGCAAAACTCGACTGGTTAACCACCCATATCTATTCTTATTATGGTTGTGAATCTTGTTCATAGGTAAATGATAGGGCCCTTGCTTGTACTCCTTTCTTGCAGCGATTAAAGGAACAAATAAGCTACTCCATCAAACTCAACTTAAAAGCAGAGATAAATCTATATGTTACGTTAGATCGAGTTTTTTTTGTTTACATTCTCGTAGAAGACAAGAGTTTTTTCCTCCCGGAGGTTCTTACAATCGTTTTATTGCCTCATAGTTTGTGTCTTTTGTTTCCTTTTCTGTAGTCCCTTGTCTATTCTTTCTTTTTGTGTGGAGTGCTAAGGCTACCCGATTGCGATTCTTTGAGAGATTAGATTTGCTCGAGTTTCTGTTGGCATGCAGGCGTCGCCAAGCCAAAGCGAGATCACCGCCACATTGTTGTAAAGGAATGGCATCAACTCTACACGAAATACAACATGGATGTTCCTTGTAGGAAAGGGCTATACGTAAGAAGATGCTTCTCGACTTTCTTAAAGTGGCCTTGAAGGCATATCAAGAACCTAGACTTAAGCACGTCCATGTTAGCGCCGCCGTGCATTGGCAAGTCGGCTTTTATGTGGTATGTGGTTATGATGGTAGGGGGCGATCCGAAAATCACGGGTTAGAGGCGACCGGGACTTGGACTACAATTTGGTAGTGCAGCTCGTTTCTCGCGGACGTCAAGTCATGGGTGTTTTTATCGCAATGGTTACATGCGCTCTGCGGCGGCAACCTTCCATCACGATGAACTTCGATTTGTTAGGCAGCAAATGTGCATGATCGATTGATCGAAGTTCATGGGGCAAACATTTTGGGAACATTATGCTCTTTTTGCGAGTCCATATGAGAATAATATGAAGTTTTTGAAAAAGTGGGAGTGCGGTGGTCACGAAGATTCGCCCCATGGAGTAAAGACAAAGACGAATTTTATGAGCTAATGCGGATAGAATTGGATCGCACCTGACGGAGGATGTGGAGAAAATTGCTCAAAAATGGGGCTATGTTCCGAGAGTGATCTTCGAGAAGACTCGCAAAGAAAAAAGACACATCAAGGTTGCTGACTTCTCATTGACAAGTTGACTCGCAACATGCTTCCCTGTTTGTCGCGTGAGAAGTTCAAGGTGGGGTCGTCATTTGTTCCCTGCGGGCTCTTTGAAATGGATCCGGAAACTTTGAAGTATGAGGACTACCTTTTGTAGAGTTTGCTACCGACTACCTTGCCAATGCATATTTTGACCGCTCTTTGGGATGTCAAGAGGGACGAAGTGGTGGCGTTTGTGAAAGCTCTGAGAATTTCAGCCCATCACCGCCTCCTTGCGTGGATACGGATACGAATATTGTATGGCTCGTTCTCGGTGGAGAGGCAGACTAGACCGGTAGCGATATCAATTGGTGATACCCCGAAGCGTGGCAATAAATGCTTATCCTTCTCGGTTGATACTTGAGGTGGGGAAGAGGAAGATTAGGCGTTACAAACATCCGGGTCGATATTGAGAAGGCAAGAGAAGATGGAAAGGATATAACACAGTACCTTTGGCTCCCAATGATGCACAATCCTCTAGTGGACTTTCTGCTATTCAAACCAAATATTATGGGCCAGGCTACAATATCCAAGACGCACAGCATTTTGGAGCAGAAACTATTAGAGACAGCAGCTTTCATGTGGGAGATGACGAGCTATGAGGAGTTAACTTCCTACATCATCGTCACTCCAGAGCAGCATTGGAAAAGCAGCGGCTTATTGTGGAAAAATCTGAAGGGACAGGATAGGGAACGCCATGACAGTTTGCTTCCTTTTAATTTAATTTAATTTAATTTAATATTATCAAGCCATTTTAGGCCCCCAGGCCTCTATGGCAAATATGTACAGAGTTAAGCGCTCATTCTAGAACGTTACAGGTTTCAAAGTCTGACATAATTTCAAATAACATCATTATATCCTTTCGTTCTTTCCAGATGTCCTTCAGGTAGGAACTCAACTTATGAGTTGGCATACTTAGAAGTTCCTTCAACGTAGAAGCATGAACCCCATGTTGCTCCCTTAAGTGCACATATGATGCGCAATCCAAAAAAGCATGTTTTTCTGTTTCTATCTCCAATTCTAGACAACCAGGGCAATACCTATTATAGCGTGGAGTGCCATTCCATCTACCCGGTTTCAATATGAAGGGTATCGATGACAATCTCAATTGGGAAATAATCTTAGATTATTCCTGTCAATATGTGTAAGGAGATATGCTTGCTCTTTATATTCATATAAATCATTGATCTCATTGAGATAGAACTGCTTTTTGGTGTCCCCGTCGGCATCTACTTGCCACATTTTCCTCAATACTATCTCGGCAACTTGCTCATACACTTCTTTGCATTTGATTGATTCCGGCCATATACCCTGTCCCAACCATTTGGCTGACCATTTTAAAATATCAAAGTACCACCCTTTCTCCCTTGATTGTTCTAGTGCAAGACGTGGAAGTCTATCTGAATCCATAGCAAAAACTCTGTTAACATAACCCATTGTCCGACATAAAGCCTCTACCTCAAGTGGCAAAAACCCGACCTACGCCAAAAGCATGCAATACGGGGTCTGACTTTTGGCTCCAAATTCTTCTAATAAGAATCGTTTTTGCACTTTTTCTATTATATCCCAACTCTTTTTGGACAGCCCTGGCCCCCAAATAGGACAACCATATAGAGTGGAGGTACTATGCCCAAGATGAGCTTCTGTGGGGACTTGTGACAAAGCATCAGCCACGTAAACGTTAAAGCTTCAGGAATTTAAGTTGCCGAGAGCTGAAAAAGTAGAGGCAAAGCAGAAAAAGATGTGGGATTCGCGAAACAAATGGGTCGATAATGCTAAACAATTGATGAAAAAGAAAACGCAGGTTTGATGATGCGGGGAACATCCAATTTGGACTAGAGATATTAGAGCGAGTATAGCACCCTCCGAGGCCAAACAACTTGGCATCCGTAAACCGATGCGGACTATGAAGGTAACGATCGCCACTAGCGGGCGGTGTATCGCGAAGCTCTTTCATTTCGAGCTAGGCTGATAGGTGTGGCTATCTCATGATTTCATCGCCTTCATTCATTAAAATCTCGCATGTCTGCCGGGACCGAAGCTTCCTTCATGGGGGGAGGCCGATGTTTTCTTTGCATGTTTGTTTTAGGTGCCATGCATATCTATTAAGTTCTGTTAGCAAGTCCTCACCCAATCATAGATAAAAGAGAATATTCAACTTAAAAGATGCCTACATTATGTTTTGTCATTAATATGTTCGCCAATTGCTATGCAAACATATATGTATGGAAGAGTTTATATATCTTATGCACGTAAAAGATGCCCATTATGAACTTGGTCTCGTTATTAGAACTGCTTGTGGAATCCCACTTTTGTATGGCGATGGATATTGATTTTATAAAATTTAACATACCTTGTTACAAGTCATGTAAACGTTTTATGATCTCATACCGGAAACTCTAGGGGGTCATCGAACTGAAGACAAACTAAAAATATTGTGATCTAGAATGGGAGACTGAAATTCGTTCTTTGTACTAAATATTGTGAATGGGAGACCGAAATTCGTTCTTTGTCGATCTGGAAGCAATTGGGAGGCATGTTTTCAAACTTCTATATATACAACTGCATTAGTATCATAGTCATAATGCCTCTATTTTTTTCAATGTAGTATCATAGTTTTGATTGTTGAGCAAGCCAAATAAGTGAGATACAAAGGAATAATTGTATTTATTTAAAGCATAATGCCTCTGTTCTTCTGTGTATGATTGTGATCTTATACTTTCATTTCTTTGTTGTGGTTGAGCTTTGCTATGGTTGTTCGAAAAGTCGTGGTTGAGCTTTGCTATGGTTGTTCGGAAGAATTGAGTCATGTTGTTGCTATGGTTGAGCGTGTCATTTTTCAATAACATAGATTAATTTGCTTGCATTTTTTCATTTGATCATTCTACAATAGTAAGGAGTAGTAAGGTCTTCTTTTGTATTGGGGAATGCCTTCCTTTCCGGGTTTTTTTTTTTTTTTTTTGGGGAGGGGACTGATGATACATCCACCAGTCCCTGCTTTTTAGGTCGCTTGGGTGAGATCTCTCATGCCGAAAAAGTGTCCCATACCTCTTATGCATCGATATGTCCTACTCTGCCGTAAATGAATGAGCTAAGACTTTCTAGCCAAGAGGCTGATATGAATATGTCAACTATGTGCTATATTGCTGAGACATTTGTTGGTTACTGCCTCTTGGCTTGTAATAGCTTTCATAATCTTTTGCAGGTGTGAGAGAAGTCCATTCTTTGGACACAAAGGATCGTTGAAGCAATTGCTTCTTCTGAAGCTTCACAACTCATTGTCACGCTCTCTTAGGGTATACACGCTCTAAGGTCTTTGTCATAACAATCGCCTCATTCTGTTTATATCACTAACAAAGCCTTTTATGGGGAAGCAAGCTATGACACTACAAGAGGATAGAGCATAATGCCTCTATTTTTTTCAATGTAGTATCATAGTCATAATGCCTCTATTTTTTTCAATGTAGTACCATAGTCATAATGCCTCTATGTTTTTCAATGAAGGTGATTGTGGAGGTGTCAGACGCCCAAAGAAGAAATTCAGGCCTCCAGCGGCAAGTGCGAAGGTCAAAGAGCGGCTTAAGGAGTTGTTTGGCGCTGGGGACATTGTTGACAATGCTGGGTATTCTGTCTTGGAAGAGACGATGCAGGCGGGCTGCTACACGTACGAAACTGGTGAGTCCATCGATCCCAGATGTGTTTCTTTGACCTCTGTTCTCTGGATTCCACATAACAACAACCTAGAGTCTCGCAGTCCATGGGAAATGGTGTTCCATGTGCAAAAGTCCCTCCAGGCCCAACTTCTCTTCTCTTTTTATGATTTTAGTTCGCAGATCCTCAATTTTGCTGCCTGTACCAATTAATGTACCAAAAAGTTTCTCCCATTCCCCTTTCTTGAGTGCTTGTTTGATACTTTTTTTTTGTTTCCTAGATGTGTCTTCTATGTAAGATGATTCATTTATCAGCATTAGCTTCTGTCTTCACTCTTCATTTTTTATGACAGGATCAAAATAAAATACCTAATAACATGTGAATTGATGTTCCTTCATTGCCATTGCTCAGCTTACTGTTTCTTTATCTCTTATGTCATTTTTAATAGCCCTCATGACGAGTTCAGCCATCTACTATTAATTTTAAAGTTTGTGTTGAAAATTAGACCTGAAAGCCCCTTCGTGTTCCCAATTAGTCAGTTTTCTGAAAGCCCCTTGTTTCTTTCTCCCTCCCTTGTTCGCATTGTTCTGTGCATTTCTTGGATTGAAATCATGTTCTTTTGTCGAAATTAGTTGCATTTGGCCATAAAACAAGTGAGAAATGCTCGTAGTATGGATTGTTGGGCTCCTAATATCAATCAACTAAAGGGTACAGAACTCCTTTTTCTAACTCCTTTTCCCAAGGGCATTGGCCATAGCTATGGCATCTTTATACATAGCAGGTTTTCCTATTTTTTGCTGTTGATTTTTTTGTTTCTCATTCTAACTTAAATCTGTTTGAATGTTGTAGGCCCGGTTATTTGGAGCCCGGGATACGGTAAGAACGTTTTTTGATTCCTTGGAAATACCATTTGTGTTTCTGTTTTTTGTTCTTTTGTGCATGTATTTTGTCCTGTGGGAATATAAGAAGATAGAATATGTTTTTCTCACCTCCTCCCATTTTGTATATTCCATTCTTCTTACTTATAAGGAATGAACCTGCCAAATTAGTTGGTATGATCCTTATAGTCTGGAATATGTCGAGTCTGCAGTTGTGTGAATACTATGCACCGCAAAACTCGACCTGGTTAACCACCCATATCTATTCTTATTATGGTTTCGAATCTTGTTCATAGGTAAATGATAGGGCCCTTGCTTGTAGTCCTTTCTTGCAGCTTGGAACAAATAAGCTACTCATCAAACTCAACTTAAAACAGAGATAAATCTATACGTTTTGTTAGATCGAGTTTTTTCGCTTAAAATTCTCAGAAAAAGCAGGGAGGTTTTTCCTCCGGAGGTTCTTAAAGCATTTTTATGGTCTCATAGTTTGGGTCTTTTGTTTTCCTTGTCTGTACTCCCTTGTCTATTCTTTCTTTTTTTGTGAAGTCCTAAGGCTACTTGATTGCTTAGCTTTTTCAGGTTGGCATGCAGACGTCGCAAGCCAAACGAGATCACCGGATACATTGTTGTAAAGGAATGGCAACAACTCCACAAGAAGTACAACATGTTTGTTCCTTGTAGGAAGGGGCTATACGTGAGAAGGTGCTTCTCTGACTTTCTTAAAGTGGCCTTCAAGGCATATCAAGAACCTAGACCTAAGTACGTCCATGTTAGCGGGCCGCCAGGCATTGGGAAGTCGGCTTTTATGTGGTACGTGGTTATGATGGTAGGGGCGATCCACGGGGAAATCACGGGTTAGAGGCGACTGGGACTTGGACCACGATTTGGTAGTGCGGCTTCGTTGTTGGGGACGTAACTAAGGCATGGGTGTGCTTTTATCGCAATGGGTGCGTAAGCTCTGACAAAGATCCCCCGATTAGCAAAGGCAGGAAATTTTTGCATCTGGTTGATCGGAAGTTCATGGGGACCATTTGGGGAACGTTATGCTCTTTGCCGGTCGGATGAGAATAAATGGGTTAATTGACAAAATTGGGGAGTGCCACCGTCACGAAGATTCTCGCCCCCCCATGGAGGAAAGACAAAGACGAATTTTATGAGCTAATGCAGATAGAATTGAATCTCACCATACAAGATGTGAAGAAAATTGTTCAAGAATGGGGCTATGTTCCGAGAGTGATCTTCAGAGAAGAATCGCTAGGAAAAGACATATCAAGGCTGCAGTTTGTCATTGACAAGGTGGCTCACGCAACATGCTTATTTGTTTCTCGTGAGAAGTTCAAGGTGGAGTCGTCATTTCTTTCCCCGCGGGCTCTTTGAAATGGATCCGGAAACTGAGAGGTATGAGGACTACACTGTAGAGTTTGCTACCGACAGTACCTACCGGCAAGAGAAGTTAGAGAGGATATAACACAGTACCTTTGGCTCCCAATGATGCACAACCCTCTAGTGGACTTTCTGCTATTCAAACCAAATATTATGGGCCGGGCTACAATATCAAGAGATACACAAACATTTTGGAGCGTAAAACTATTAGAGACAAAGCAGCTTTCATGTGGGAGATGACGAGCTATGAGGAGTTAACTTCCCTACATCATCGTCACTCCAGGCAAACATTGGAAAAGCGGCTTTATTGTGGAAAAATATGAAGGGACAGGGATAGGGAACGCCATGATAGTTTGCTTCCTTTTATAGGTAGGTACTACACCCATTATGAGCTTCCCGTGGGGACTTGTGACAAAGCAAAGACCACGTAAACGTTAAAGCTTCAGAATTCAAGTTGCCGAGCACGAAAAAGTAAAGGCAAAGAAGAAAAGAGATGTTCGATTACTATAAAAATGGGGTCGATATTGCGAAGCAAGTGATGAAAAAGTAAAACGCAGGCTTGATGATGCGGGAACATCGGCCGGACTAGAGACATTAGAGCCGAGTATAGCATCTCTCGAGGCTAAGCAACTTGGCATCACGTAAACCGATGCATTATGAAGGTACGATCACCACTTACGGGCAGTGTATGCGAAGCTCTTTCATTTTTGAGCTAGGCTTATAGGTGTGGCTATCTCATGATTTCATCACCTTCATTCATTCTGAAGTACTGCATGTCCGCGAATCTGAGCTTCCTTCATGAGGATTTTAACTCTCTCCAATTGCGGAGGCCGATTTTTTCTCTGCATGTTTGTTTTTAGGTGCCATGCATATCTATCAAGTTCCTGTTAGCAAGTCAGCCGACATGTTTTCCTGTTAGCAACTCAGCTGAAATATCATAGATAAAAGAGAATATTCAACTTAAAAGATACTTACATTATATTTTGTCATTAATAATATATGTTCGCCATTGCTATGCAAACATATATGTACTAGTAATGGTGCCCAGCGTTGATGGGCATAAGTTGGAAACCTCTGTGGACAAAAACTAATTCATCTCGGACTTCTTTTCATAAATTTGATATAACAGAAACCAAACCCAGTATTGCTGAGATATAAAAGGTTTTTGTGTATATGACACCTTTTCCTTTGCCTTTTGCTCTATCCCATGTTTCCCCTTTTCCTCATTATTCTACACACTTTCCTTTTCCCTTTTTTCTTATTTTTCTTGCACGTTATCTTTTTCCCTTCTCCCTTTTTTTCCCTTTTTAGCCCCCGTTCTCCCTCCCCTTCCCTTCTCTTTCCATTTCCCCTTTTTCCCTTTCTCTTTTTTCTGATAGGTTTTTTCTCTTCCGTTTTCACTTTTCCCTGCCCTTCTTAATTTCTCCCTTTTCTTTTCCCCTTTCTTTCCGTTTTCATTTTCTCTTTCGCTTTTTCCATGCCCTTTTTACTTCTCTTTTCCCCACCTTTTCATGTTCCCCTTTTCTTCCTTTCCACACCCTCTTCCTCTTTATCCTGTGCTCTTTACTCCTTCTCTTTTCCCATTTCCCTCTCCCCTTTTCCTCATGCCTTTTTTCCCTTTAAGTCGTATTTAATTAAAGTGGGACAAATCTTGAATTTTGGGACTCGGACTGAAAATGGGACTCACACACCATAAAAGAAATTTCTGAATTGATTGCTTGAATAGAATTACACATGACACACATAGAATTGGGTTACTTGTTTTCCTCATAAATTTTACAAACCACTAGTTGAGAAAGTTTTCAAACTTCTCAATATTATGCACCCTCATACAATGATATAGCATGGAGGTTGCTCATGGCCTTGTCCATCTCCTTTCTTGGGATCTTGTGTGTGTTGTCTTTTGCAATGTGAGAACTTGGATATGACCATACCACACACTCCACCAATTCCCTCCTTTGAGGGTCAGCATAATTTGCCCTCCACTTCTTCTCCCAGCAGTCAGTGTATTGCTCCTTCAAGTTGCCCTTCTTGTGCCTCCCAATGGGCTCCCAATATTGAATTTGGAATCCAGGGGCCTTAACTCCTCTCCATCGGGCATAGTGGTGGTCACATCGAGGAGAGTGCCACCCCTAACCATATTGGGCCAGTCCTCATCATCAGGCCTACTAGCACAAAGTATCCTTCCTTGATGTCCTCAAAGGGATCCCACTCGGGAAGATCAAACCACTTGGCTTTGAGGCCTTACTTCCCACAAACCACTTGGAACCCTTGTTGGGACCCAAGTGAGCATTCTTAGACGTGCTTGCACCTTGAGAACCCTCCCATCTTGACTCGGCAAGAACCCGTCTCTTAGCTCCCTCCCACATGGTCTGTTGGGTTTCTAAGCATGTCACAACTTTCTCCCAAGACTTGATTAGGGAGTCCATTTGATTTTTCTTAAGAGTGGAGGTGTGCTTTCCATTTGAACATCATCCCGGTCGTTATGTAATCCTTGATGCCCTTCACCGGTTGGCTAGAGTCTTTTGACTGTCTTGAAGGGAGGTAGTGGTTTTGGCTGCCCTTTAGGAATGAGAACTTCACCAGAAGCACCCCTTTGCCACAACTTCGATACCTTGTCTGGGGCATCCACAACTTGTCACCTGGTCTCCACTTATATTGCATGATTGGTATTCCATCCCTAACCCAAAACTTGAATTGAAGTGGCTTTTGTGTGTCTGTCAACCGGTCCTTGCCATCTAGCAAGTATCCTTCTACAAATGATTTCCAATCGCAACCTCATCCATCAAGAAAGCCATTGGGTTGGGGTCAATGCAGCTCTCAAACACATCCATTAGTTCAGGGGAGAGTGGTCACGTTTTTCTCTCTTGAGCTTGGTGGAGAAAGTTCCAAAGAATCCATCTATATCATCATGCGTATGCCCAACCATCATGAATCCCACTTTCACAACTTTGAATACTCCCACTTCTTTGTCAAGTATGACATTGCCCCAAACATCCATCTATTCTTGTTTTCTTTCCAACGGTTGTCCAAGCGAACACATAGCTCCTCGAGGCGGTGATTTCTCAAGTAAGGGGAAATCATCCCAAGTCCTCCTTGATTCACTAGACACCTTGGATGTGAGCTTTTTATCGCCTTTGGTAACAAAGCGGTTGATCATCCATCAAAGCCTCAAAAATGGGTCTTTGAAGGGGAATACCTCCTCCCTTCTATCGATCCTTTCTCTAGTGTTCTCGGGCACTTGAAAATAGAGCTCACATGGAAGTTTGGATCATCTCTCCATAGATCAAGCACAAAATGACCATATGTTCCAGTTCCATGACCATGTGTTAATACACCCGCCCGGACTTACTTTCATCTGAAAAGCGTTTTGACAACGCTTGGGTAAAGGATCTAGCTTTGGCAAGAAAGTCTTGTGTTGGTCCATCTTATCATGAATTATACACAAAAATTTGTCCATTTTGCATCTCGAGAAAATGTTCTCCATTGCCAATACAACTGTCTCCATGATATTTGGTCCCTTTGGTGATCGCAAATTGCTCCCTAATTGCAATTCTTTCTTTCTCTATTGCAGTTGATGCAAGTGTATCCTTGAGTTGAATGCAAGTGTTGCACTTTGAGAATGGCATGTGTTGTAGGACACTCCGCCCCAGAAGTGAGTGCTCCATAACTTGATGAAATGTGATTGAGAAAGAGGCCTACCTCCAGTGGTTTCTAGGATGGAGTTGACCTCCTTAAGGCACTCCTTTTTGGATATAGTGTTGTGGCAACACTCTTTGCACCACTTCGCACACCGTGCTCGTTCACCTTCGACTTGTGGGGCATAGATTGAGACATGTATCTCACAAAGCTCTCAAGACCGCAATGGCCTTTAGAGTATTTGCTCTAGGTTTCAAAGTGAGTGCATTACCATGTTGGAACAAAGTGTGCCCTTTTCTAACCTGCTCCCAAAGTGTCACGTAAAATAAAGACTTGCTCACCCCAAGAATCCATCTCAATGCTCTCATACATACCTTCATTCCCCTCAATTGATATAGCGGTAGATCTGTGTTTTCATCATAGCTGGAATTCCTACACAAGGAGTAAATGAAATTAATCCTATCTTTTTGAAGCTGTCCAATGTATTGGGACCTTATCTGCACGAGGTCATCCACATTGTAATGCACTATGCAATCTAGGTTGCAACACTCTTGTCCCCTAATTGCCTCGGGTTTTCTTTGGTTGGTGCCATACTTTCCATCCTTTCTAAATATTTGTCACTTCTAGGCCTCTTGGGCACCTTTGGCTGCCTTTTATGAAAGACATAGCGTCTCTTCCTTGTGATCAAAGGATGCTCATCGGCCACCAAATCTTCCACATGGCCTTGGGTGGGCCTTGGGGTGTGTAGTTCAATGGGGCATTCTAGAGTATCACCATTCTTGTGTGTAATAAATCTAATTGGCCATCTCAAACCGAGCTTGGGACTCCGGCAGACCACGAGCACACAATGCAATCACTAGAGCTTCCACAGGACATGATAGTATCAACTTCGATAAGAAGCTTCACAATGCCAACTCCAAGATGTTCATCTCCCAGCCTCTCATCATTCACACTATCAAATGGATCAACTGCAGTTATTATGCCCTCTGCAAATACCGTCTGATTGCAAGGGTGCAACAAAAGGCAACCCATCTTCCTCCATTGGAGCCTAGGGCAATGGCCTCCTTTGAATTCCACGGCTCCATTTTACTCATCTCACATGCTCCCCTGAATGAAAAAGCTCACATTAAAACCATATAGCCCCAAACACCACAAATATGACCATATGAACCATATAAAACCATACAAACATATTAAATATAATCATATTAAATCATACAACCATATTAACTAAAATCATACAACCATATTAACTAAAATCATATAACCATATTAAAGCATACAACCACACTCATTCTAAACCATATGTAAACATTGTAACTATTGAAACCATATTAAATACAACCATTGAAACCATATTAAATACAACCATTGAAACCTTATTAAATACATAAGATAACATATATAAACATATAACCTACCCTTTCATATTTTGTCATGGCCACGTGGCCTCTTCGAGAGGCTGAAACCGCGGGCCATGTCGAATCAAGAATGCCGCCACGCGTCATGGAGGGCATGGCCCACACGTGACAATGGTTTTATTATTGCACTTTTTACGAGGGTTCGAGGGTGCGGCCAGTTAATCGCACCCTCTTCCTCCCCCCCGACCATTCTTCCTCCCCTGTTTTTCTCTCGATCACTCTTCCTCCCTGTTTTCTTAGGGCGGCTTTTCACCGTCGGCGATCGATCGAGGCAAGCCGGCGATTCCAGCGCCATCTTATGACAGCGAACTTTGGTCGACGGATCGGGGCGCTTCCGGCCCAAGAAGTTCTCGTTGTGATTCATTGTTCGGCCAGGCGTTCCGCCGAGAAGAAAGTGAGGCCCTTTTTAGTCTTTGCTTTTTAGTTTTACGTAAGTCCTTTAGTGCATTTTTACTTATATTACATTTGTTAGAGGCTCTTATTAATCCCTGATACAATTTACAGCCCGACAAATCCTTATTCACGCTTTGCCAACGACTATACCCACATGGAAGCGAACTCGGAAGCCTCCTCCTCATCCAGCAAATCTTCCAGGTATGTTTTTGTAATATCATACCCTTTTTTAATCTCATTTTTTACATCTTTGTTCTCCCTTTGTTCTCTGTCTTTGTTCTCCTTTGTTCTCTGTTTTCTCATTAATCTCATTAATCTTTGTATTGTTTTTTCTGTTTTTTGTTATCTTTTTCTTGCTTGTGGTTGAATTGAATACATTGTACAGGCACAAGTGAGAATAGTGGTTAGAGTAGTAGCAAGCAACCGAGATAGAAATCATCAGAGACTGGTGTTAGGAAGTAAGATATTGCAGAGCATTAACAGAAAATAACTAGGAATGTCTTTCTCCCAGCAAGAACTCAGAATAGGAATTGCTTCACAGAATCTCCATTTCTAACTCACAGCAAATCCACTGCAGGAGACATGAAGGGAGTGGCGAAGTTGAGAATACTTCAACGCCAAGTCCGGGAAGTAGGGGCCTTCTTCTCACTTCATGAAGTGAGAACTTCTCGACTTCAGCGAGGCGAAGAAGGGAGCGTACTGGCGGATTTGTTGGTGTTGAGGGATTCTCGACTTCGCATGACTGGATTGCACAGCCTACCCAATGTCTTCACATTCTTTAGAACCTCGTTGGTAGCAGCCTTCTCGACTCGTGAGTCGAGAATGTGATACCTGCCAATGGCCCTTTGTGCGGTCATGAGTGCCTCCACCAGTCGAGCCACTCTCGCCGAACCATGCTCATCGAATATTGCGAAGAAGAGGACCTGGCCCGACCGGGTGGAGGGCCTCGGCGACTAACCACTCGAGGTGGCAGCTTTCGACTTCGTGAGTCGAAAACGCTATGAGCTCTAGTGCACTCTAGAGCTGGCCTGCAGACAGTCTTAACCACTCTCCTTCTATCTTCCTCGGACATTGCGAAGGGAAGTGGTTTTCACTGTCTGAAGGCCAACTATTAGCAAACCAATTCTCGGTATTGTGGTGCAATGGCCTCTACCCAATCAAAGACCGTCTCCTTGAACCATCTTCGCCGTTGAATATTGCGAAGGGGATGGGCCACGATTGGAGTGGAGGCCGGCGGCTTACTAACCGAGGTGCTGGCCGCTTTCTCGACTCGTGAGTCGAGAAAACGGCCAGCTCTAGTGCACTCTAGAGCTGGCCTGCAGACAGTCTTAACAACTCTCCTTCTATCTTCCTCGGACATTGCGAAGGGAAGTTGTTTTGTTGTCTGCCAGAGCCAACTCTTAGCAACCCGAGGGAAACCCCGAGGAGCTTTGGCGTATGCATTCTCACCATGAAGAGTGGGAATGCCTTACCCAACAGGCACTCCATGTGTACCATCGGGAGTTCTCGATGGCTAAGGCATTTCGACTTGCTATGAAGTCGAGAATATAGAACCGGCATTCTCGACTCGCTAGTCGAGAATCCTCTAACCGACCAATTCTCGTGTGGGTGGTGGCCTCTACCCAGTCAGAGCCACTCTCTGCACAGGGAAACCATAGAGCTTGCTGTCTGCATTCTCGCCTCGCGAGTCGGGAATGCCTTAACCAACCGGCACTCAGGTGTGTACTTGGGAGTTACGGATGGCCAAGGCATTCGACTTGCCCGAGATAATAGACAGCAACCAACAAATCGCGATTACGGACTCGCAAGTCGAGAATCCCTTAGCCAGCCAATTCTCCTGTGTATGGTAGCAGTGGCCTCGACCCAGTCAGAGTCACTCTCCTTCGAACCATCTTCGTCGAATATTGCGAAGGGGAGGGGCTCGGACTGGGTGGAGGCCTCTACAACTAACCACAGGGAAACCACAGAGAGGAAGCCAAGGCTTGCATTCTCTACAAGTACTGCACTTTCTATTCTCCTGTTTTTAGTCCCAAGTGCCTCTAGCCTGTCTGAGCCACTCTCCTTCGAACCATCTTCCTCGAATATTGCGAAGAGGAGTGGTTCGGACAGGTTGGAGGCCCCTCCGACTAACTACAAGAGGATGCATTTGAACCGCATCTCCTGGGCCTTAGTCCTAGCCTGATCTATGTACAACATTCCAAGTAAACAGTCCATGAAAAAACACACCTAAAACGGAACTGTTCTTTACCCCCGATCCATTGTTTCCTTGCCGAGCATCTCTCAACCCAGAGAGTAAATCATCTATCGAAGCTGAAAAATGCTCGACAAAGAAACAATGAATCCGTCGAGCTTATCAGCAGTTCCATTATTTAAACACATACGGCATGTTCTACAAGCGAAATAACATAGGCATCTCTGAAACTCACCTCTTCACGCAGTAATTCCTTGGAGCCCTTTGTATCCACGGATCCCCATGACCTCACCTAGAGTCTTTGCTTCTTCCGCCGGTCTCTTCAAGAGTGTATTCGCATCTAATACTTGTATCATCTGCGATTCTCGCGTATCCCCGATTCCATGGCGCCGATTATGTAGAGTTCCCGTGTTTGGCGGCTCCTCTCGCTTCCTACCTTAGCTCCGTGCTCATCGATCAAATCAACTGCTTTTGCAATAGGGCGGTCGGGGAAAAACACATATGCAAGGCGTTAGTTTGACTTTTACCGCGTCGCTGGCGCCATTCCGGAAGTCGCTAACGATCGATGCTCCCCTCGAACTCGAGGTCCCCAATGCCGCGGGGAAGATAAACTACGCTCCGCTCACTTAGTCCCTTGATGTGATTAAATTTGAAATAGTGTTTGGCGGGCTAAAGCCGACCGTCTTTGTACTTTAGCCCGCTTCTTTTCATAAATGATTGCATGTCCTTAACTTCAAAATTAAAGAACACGCCCGATCTTTTTACATGCAGTCCTAAAAACTCAACGCTAGCGGAGGAGACTTAATTTCTGAGAGAGGGGTCGAGAAAGAAGATGAGAGGGCATCTCGACATGACTCCTGGCCCAAGAAGCGAGGTAGCCGGGAGGGGATGCTTCTACCGGTGGCGAGAAGAAGAAGAAGACAAACACCCGAGGTGAGCTCACGAGGTTTTTCTTTTGTCGGAATACCTTAAGCGATCCATCCTTTCATCTTGCGGCATTCACCGGACTCCTTTGGTGATCACCGGGCGAACTCCATTCTTCGTCATCGAGGGATGGAGACAGAGCTTCTTGAAACAAAGGGCAGATTCTTGGTGGTATGTCAAGGTATCGACAAGTGGGAAGGAGAAAGATCTGTTTCTACACCAAAGGGACAAGAAGAGCTCAGGAGACAAGTACAAGAAAATCGGTGTTGTGCTCTCCGATCTCTGCATGATTCAAAGCATTTAACACTACATGTCGAGGGGCGCCGGAAAAGAGTAAGTTCTATCGCACCAAAAATTAGCGGTTTCAAATTATTCTCACTCTTCCATGAGCAAGGCTAAGGGCAGAAAAAAAAAGGCCGCGCCTTTAAATTGTCAGAACCTTGGGTGGAAGGATCACGGAAGGGATGAAGGAGGGGGAACCCTAACATCCGGGGAGCTTGGTATGGAGATTTCAGTCGGAAAAAAAGCGTTTCAATACGGGAGCTTCACTTCTCTCTTGTCTTGAACACTCTGATTGGGGAATGAAGTTGTGGTTCATACACAAAAAGTCCACCAAAAACAAAGATGGGGATGATGACACCACGGGAGGAATCGGATGAGGAAGGAGGCGAAGATATGGTCGAGTCCCCAAACCTCGATCGGATGATCGGTCGGGATTTCCGCGAGAGGGGCCTGAGAAAATGGGCGTCTAGCTCGGTATTATCCGTTGGGAATATCACACAAATTTCTTCTTTGGACATTAGGCGGCTGAAGGTTTGCACGGGAGATGCCGTCTTGTTCAACCCCAGGGGAATTTAATCCGGCACACATCTTTGGAGATTCCGAACCGATGGTGCGACATCATTCCCGAGATCAATGCCTGCGGATGTCATACCTTTTAGCGGATCGGCGGTGAGTTGTTAAATTTGGAAGTCCGAGGAAGATCCGGCGAAGGGAAAAAGGCGTCCGGTTACGGGTTGTAGGCGGTCGAAAGCATTGGTGAGGCGGCTCAAGTATTGGAGACGGAGAAGGAGGTGCATAAAGGATCAGGATAGATATGCCAAAGCGAGTCGCGAGTTCTTTTCGGCGGAGGCGCCCAAAGAACCGAATTGGCGGCATTAGCTTGCGCGAACACAATAGCGGCGAAAGTCGCGAGCTCACGTAAGGTAAATAACTCACGAATCTTTCCATTCTCGACTTCGCTGAAGTCGAAAGCCCAACCATCCTAACATTTGCCGATTATTATCGGGGTTTCTCGACTCGCGAAGTCGAGAAAGCCGTGGTAACCTGAGAAAATCAAAGGATCACGAGCTTTCTCGACTCTTGAGTCGAAAAACCGAAGAAGTAAAAGAAAATTAGACATTCAAGGGACTTTTCGACTCGCGAGTCGAGAAAACCCGTGGCTACTATTTTCTTGTTTATTAGGGTGTTTGTAGATACTTTCATGCTCGACATTGGTACATTGTGCGAATGCAGCCTTTATATCGACCGGATCATACACGCTAGGCAACGGTGGAAAGCATTGGGTTGTCCCTCGGTCGAAAGGAAAGCGAGGGCTCCCTCGGATAAGTGGAAGACCTTTGAGAAACTATGCGGATATGTTTGCTGGAGGAGGGACGAGGAAGATGACGGAGGGAGAGGAAGAAGAGGAGAAGAAGAAGAGAACACCAAGGAAAGGCGGGGAGTCTCTCTCGGACCAATATGACCTCATTCTTAGCGAGGCGATTGGGAGAAATGGACTGACATATGGGCTCAATGGACAAGAGGCAAAAATTTGAAGGACAGCAATGGAGAATTTCAAGCGGGCGGACCCCAAGTTGTTTGACAAGCGGTTCATGAAGAGGATACGAGGGCCTCACGGACAAAGCGCTTGACCTACAAGGCAAAATCTTGGAGGGAACAATCCGCTAAGGAAGACCCGGGGAGTTCTAAAATGCGGGGGCGCAAAGGATTATGCCACAGTCCTAAAGCGGCGGCGTGCGTTAGAAAGAAGGCATCACGGAGTTACGCAGCGTTGCATCTAATGAATACCATGATTTTGATTATTACAAGGAAAAGGCTGCCCTTGATGAGGAAGACATGAAGGAATTGAACCGTCTATGTCAACCCTACATCAACACCAAGCTGGCGTAGCGTCAAAACCCTTCCTTTCCCTGAGCGTGCTATGGCAATTCTGAAAAGGAAGCTTGGATTCGGGGTGGTCCCATTTAAGGCGGGACGATAGCTCCCCATTTACGGTTACTTTGGGACACAAGGGATTTGGTGGTGCAGGCGGCACTGGACCCGTGGCACTATTTGCCATCAATATGATCGAAGACCCCACCCTTTTTATGACAAAGTGACATAGAGCGATTGGTACAAGGCGTAATGCGGATATGACCGACACGGATACTTTCGGTTTCCTTGTCTTTTGCATCATAGGGCAATCAAACAGCTGCTTTGTCTCCCAATGGGCGGTGATATTAACTTCACCAACAAGATCATGCACTCCATATCTGAACTTGATCATGAGTGCGGACTTGGCTTGCGAAGGCACCAAGCTTTGCCAACATAGTTTTGGTTTTGATTTCAAGATCGGTGGTCGACACGGATAAGTGGTGGTCTAGCGAGCATCATTATCTCGACAAGTTCATGATCTCTCAAGAGCGGATGGAACCACGGAAGGGGCAGATTTATGGAGGATGTTCCATCGATGGACAAGGTAAAGCAAAGATGGTGCGACCGGTCCTATACATAGAATTCCTATCCGGCCAAGAGTTATCAAGTACTTCATAACCAGCTTGGTCGAGGAAGATCAAATTGTATGCGAGTGGTACATGAATGGCCTGTTCTCTCAGGGGGCTATGCTGTTTGGAATGAAACCTATATCCGTGGTTGGAAATAAGGACATGGTTGAAACCATTCAGTCATACACGGATGCGCTTCATGAGCATTTCAGGGGAGGAAGACAAATGGAAGCGATAAAAAGGCGAGGGGCGAGGGAGACAAAGCTGACGGAGACGATAATGTCGAAGGTTTGGACCAGAATGCTGCCGAAAACATTATTGAAAACCTGAGATTGAGGTGAGTTTACTTTGCTCTATCGGTGTTTCTCGACTCGCGAGTCGAGAAAACGTTTCCTTTCAATACCTTTTCTTTTCATTCTCGACTCGCGAGTCGAGAAAACTCGTTTCCTTTCTGACAGATGTCATCATTTCAGGGAATTCCGTGTCAACGACTCCGGATCATTGTCATTGGAAAGCATCGGTTCACTTCACGAGGAGGAGAATGCACTTCACAAAGACAATCCAGAGCGAGACACTGCTAACAGCCAGAAAGGACCGGAGAAGATAATGATCCCGCATTTGGATCCCGATGAACCGGAAATATGGTCAGAGCCAAACTCCAAGCGGGATCAATTTGGTCCCACCAAGCTTGTAATATTTGGCGTCAATGGAGTATTAGCTGCGGTATACCACGACAAAGGCGTCCCGAGATTAACACCTCGCGGATCCCAATGAAAGCAGAGCATAAAATAGTGTATCCAGGGCCTAGAGCTAAGGAAATTATTGAATGGTGCTGGGAGGGGATTGAAGTGGGCATATGGTCTTGTATGGCAAAGAAAAATATTGTCAATGTTCTTGGTGTTCTCGGCATTTCAGTTTGAAGTTCAAGTTCGTTTGGGGAAGCGAAAGGGTCGAAGCATGTGAAGGACCTCGATCCGGCCATCACAAAGGGAAGCCTATAATGGTGAAAATTTGGGACGGGGTTTATGAGCAATTCGAGGACTATGGCAAACACAACCGCTGATCATAGGCGACTCCGCCTACAAGTGCTATCATAACGGCGCAAAATACAATCATTGCTAAGCCATATCGATTTGAAGAATATGAGGCCGGATAGGTGGTTGTCCTTCGGACTACATCTGTCTTGGCGGAATCCTCTTTGCCATTCTTGTCGCCCGATGTGCTTACGAACTATCCAGAGCCTCACGGAACCCGATCCGAGAGCAAGCCGATCATGAAAGCTATGGACGACAAATACTTTGGTGAACAAGAAGAGTGACCCCTGCTTTCAGATAGTCAAATTGTGTGAATATTGTAATCGAACGTGAACACATGTATTGACCATTTTGTAATGAATATACTTGTATATTGAGTTTTCGATGCCTTTCTCGACTCACGAGTCGAGAAAGGCATGCTTGTCGTGTTGATGAAATGCTTGTACAATCTATTATGATAATGCTTGTACATTGGGTTTCCTGGGACTTTCATTTCTCATGAGTCGAGAAAGGCATCTTGTTGTCTCGTTGACAAAAGCATTTGTATGCTTCCGTGTGTGATTGGATGCAACCATATTCTAATGAGAATGGTTGTACTTTGACTTTTATGGGCCTTTCTCGAAAGACACTACTTCCCACGTCATTGGATGCAGTTGTATGGAATGAATGTTCTCCGTTGTAATTTGATTTCAACATTCTTTTCTTCGTTTTGACTAATGGCACCGTAATTGTTAATCATACTCTCCTTGCTCCAGGTGGTTTAGGCACAGATCCCAGATCCATCCTTTCGGGCATCATCAGAGACCGCTCCAGGCGACCACGAGATCGGCTCAAGGCGGAAGAAATACCGATTACAGCGCGAGATCCGGTCGCGCTACACTCTTGCCCGACCTTTGGGACAAGGTTGCTCATGAATTCAGAGGTTGCTTTCGCTACACCACGGGGATAAAGAACGGGCGAAGAACAAAGAGATAGTCCGGGGAAGCTCAAGGCATCTTGCAAGCATTGCATAACATCCACGGAGGTTGGGGATGGAGCATATTCGATGAAAGGCTGCGGGAGGCGAGTGGAGAAGTCGGGTGAACAGGTCGGCCGGTAGCTCCAGAGGCACCTCCACATGAGGCATTCCACACTCTTCAGGTTGCCCCCAAGGCTTACAGACGGCATGAAGAAGCGCCACAAGTTAATCCCCTAAGGTGGACCACCTACCAAGATGATGTAACTGTAGTGACAGCAAGACCGCCATGGTCTCTGCGTCCGATGTAAAATACATTGTATCTGTTCAATTTATTAATAAAAATTCATTTTCAACTAGATCTTTAGTTTCAAACTTTAATGAATTTCCTTTGTTTCAGTTGCATTGTTTTTGTTCTCGACTCGCGAACCTGGGAAAACTGCAGCACAGCTCGGATTCAGAGTTTTATTCAAAAATTCGAATTAAGGATAGTTTTCGGGTCGGGGTGCTACTTTTTATGTAAATTAACCGGGTTCCGAAAAAAAATGGGAATGGAATGAGTCCCACTTTAATTAAATACGACTTCTTTCCTTCTCCCCTTTCTGCTTCCCTTTTTTTTTCCTTTCCCTTCCCTTTTTATCCCTTCCCACCCTTTCGCTTTTTCCCGTGCCCTTTTTCCCTTTCCTTTACTCCTTCCTTTTCATTTTCACTTCCTTTTTTTTTTCCTTATGCCTCCCTATCCTCCTCCTCTTTTTCCCTCTACTACTTTCCCCTTTTCTCTTTTTCTTTTTTTCTTTTCCCTTTCCATGCTCTTTTTCCCTTCATTTTTCCTCTTTCCTCACTCTTTCCTCGTGTCCTTTTCCGCTCCGTTTTTTTCTATTCCTTGCTCTCCACCCTTTTCATGTTCCCCTTTTCCCCCTCTCTTTTTCTCCTTTTCCCACCCTTTCCCTCTTTCCCTTTTCTAGGTGCCTTTTTATCCTCCCTTTTCCCCTCTCTTTTTCTTTTCCCCTTTCCCTTCCTTTTTCCATGCCATTTCCCCTTTTCTTCATCTTTTCTCTCTAACATTTTCCTTTCCTTTTTTTATGCTCTCTTTTCGCTTCCCTTTTCCTCTTTCTTCACCCTTTCCCTCTTCCCCTTTTTCCCATGCCATATTCTCCTTCCCTTTTCCTCTTTTCCTCGTGCCCTTTTTCCAGGTTCCCCTTTCCATCTCTCCTTTTTTTCCTTTTCCTTTTTCCATGTGCTTTGTTCGTCCCCTTCTTGCCACCCTTTTTCCTTACCTTTTTTCTCCTTTTCCTGCTCTTTCCTTCTTCCCCTTTTGCTGTTGCTCTTTTTTCCTTCTATTTTCCCCTCTCTATTTCCATTCTTTTTTTTTTTTTCAGTTTTCCCATGCCATTTTTCCCTTTCCTTTTTTCCCTTTCTCTGCCCTTTTCCTCTTTCCCTTTTTCCCACGTCTTTTTTCCCTTCCCTTTTTCCTTTTACACGTGTCTTTCCTGCCCTTTCCTTTTTTGTTTCCTCTTAAGAGATTAAATCATGACCAATCACGGTAGTAGTAAGTCGTGCGATAAATCTCGGCCTTCAGATTCAATCAGATGATTTTAGCCATTCAAATTAGGGCTTGATTCATTCAATACGGTATAACATTATAATATAAGATGGAAGAGTTTATATCTTATGCACTTAAAAGATGCCCATTATGAACTTGTGTTACAAGTCATGTAAACGTTTTATGAGCTAGATTGTTGAGCTTCCTATGTAGATTGAAGCAGATAAGCAATAGACACATAATCGATGTTCAGGGAATCGATGCCACATGGCATTACCACAATAAACCTCACACAAACTTTCATTTGTTATACAAGGTCTTAATGTACCTCCATGATCATGCATAAGTAGAATATAAGGTAACTATATTATATCTTCCTAAGGCTCTACATAGGGGGTAATTCTGAAGATTAGGTAACTTCATAATTCATGTGTTTTACTCACTCGTCAACACTAATGATGATTGTACAAATGTACAATCAATATGATTCATCTTGCATTCTGCATATTGACTTCTAGAATGGACATACCTGCTACCATAGCTCTCAATATGCAAGAATGCACAACTAATGATACATCCCCCAGCCCCTGCTTTTTAGGTTGCTTGGGTGAGATCTCTCATGCCGAAAGGGTGTCCCATACCTCTTATGCATAACTCGATGTGTTGCACATCACAAAGCTGATAAATATAATCGGGTCAAGCTCCATTGCTCAAATGGTAGAGCCGTTTTATTCTTTGCATGTTACTTTCTACCTACATCATCTCCTTTTTTGACAAATATGATGTGGATCACGATGAACGATCTGATGATTGCGCAATCCAAATACTTGAGAGATGTCATTCTTCTTGGTGATTTTAATGCTCGAAGTGTTGCAATGCAAGCTACGCATCTTACCTATGAGAATGTTCATGAGCTTTATGGATGTCAACCGACGGCACAAGTTTTCCGCTCAATTATGTAAAGTCCTTGAGCTGGTATGCAATGCTTTAAAGCAATGTTCAAACTATATGTTTAGGCATTACCACGACGCCGAAGGGGAGATGTCCTCTAACTTCAAGACACAGTGCCGCTTGAGGTTCTCCATCAATAGCAGGAGTTAGGGTATTCCATGATTTGGCGCCCAACAGTCGCTATATGGATGGACAAAGCTCAGACACCACTTTGGCTTGATATTAGAGTATGCTCTTACCTCTGACATTATAGAAACTTGCATATGAGAACTTCCACCTGGCATGCGAAGGGGCAAGCAGCAACAATGTTGTTAAGTACGTCAAAATCCGTACGTTTAAAAAACGTTTTTTAAGATTTTTTGAAGATTTTTAAAATTTCTGAAAAAAATCTTTAAAAATGTATTTCATATAAAATACGTTAAAAATCTTTAAAATCCTTAGAAATCCTTAAAAATCTTTAAAAATCCTTAAAAATCCTTAGACTGTGATTTTTTTTAATCCAAATATATGATATTCTTGAACTTATTTATCGGTGTATATAAAATTCTTATACTTCTTAACCTCTATAATAATGTTTTTCTGAACATTCTTAAGAGTTGTACGGCAAAACATCTATGATATCTTTGTACTTGAACTTAATAGTTTCTAATAGTAGCATAAGCTTGTGATTTACTTGTTGGCATGTTATATCTTATAACTTGTAGCAGAAATGTGCATTTTAACAGTAGCAAATATGTCCAATAAAGCAGTGCAAAGAATGTGCAATTTTTTTATTTTTTATTTTTGGCCATACCAAATCATAAAAATCCTTTAAAAAACGTGAGGAATTTTATAGAGGTACTTGAAAAATAAAAAACGGGTTTTTTAACAACATTGAGCAGCAACGAAAGTCGAGATGGTTCTGACGGGGCGAGGGTTCTCAAGGTACTTAGGTCGACTGAGGTGATGGTGATGATCATGATGAGATTCGTTCTCAAGGCAATTAGGTAAAATGTTGAACATGAATATCACATGTTGTGATCTTGTGAACCCTCCTCAGGATCAGATTCGTCTCAACTGGTCTGTGGCTGTTTGGCCCCTTGGCATGAGTAGATTACTTCTCATCAGCAAGATTCTGTGGCATGTGAAGGGGCAAGCAACAACGAAAGTTGAGACGATTCTGATCCAGGGAGGGTTCTCAAGGCACTATGGTCGAATGAGATAATAGTAATGATCAATAGAAGATTCTCAAAGCCACTTAGTTCGAATGTTGAACTCAACTCTGGAGATAATACGCAACCAAAGGTTTTAATGCCAATGTCCAGTGTCAAAGGCATCCCAAACAAAGTGGTAGTTTGATTGAAATCCGATATCAAGTTGAGTAGCCTCTCCAATAACTACACATTTCTGTAGGTTGAAGTAGATTCTAGAAACATCACTAAAACTATTAATCAGCTTAGTGAAGAACTCAATATTGTTTGTCTCATTCAACAAGAAGCTAAAGGAATTATCAACATATTGCAATAATTTCAATTGGTTCAAATTATCTGGAAGTCTCAAACCATTTAGATTACCAACATTTTGATGATACAAGATAGCTTTTGTAAGTTGCTCAGCAACCATAATGAAAAGGTTTGGGGCTAGAGGATATCCTTGCCTAGCCCTCTTATTCAAAGAGAAGAATCTACCAGAAGAATTATTTATCAACACAGAAACTTGAGCTCTGTAGTTTAAACCAAGAACTAAATCCTTTAACTTGGAAGGGAAGCCAATCTTCTTCAATGCACGATCTACAAAATATAAAGGCTTTGGAAAAGTCAAGTTTGAGCTGCTTGCTTACTGCTAGAGATCAACACCTTCTTTTCTTTGTGTGGCTTTGGACAATATCTTGCCATATGTCCTTTAGTCTTTGTGGTAGCGAATGAATTTAACGGCTTCTTCCCTAAAGAAGCTTCACTTTTGCCCTTCTCGTTACTAGGAGGATTATTTGAATTGCTTGAAGCAATTCGGGGATGTTTGTTTGATCCCCTATACTTATTTTCCATCTTCCTTTGCTTTCATTCTTGGAAACATCGGGAATTAGGTTGGGACTTTTTATTCTCATCGTCCCCTTCATCCTTAAGGCTACTTGCTAATGTCTGCACCAAGGACACTGTGGCCTTAAAGTCCCCGAGACATACTTGCCTAATGTGTGCTTTAAGGACGCGATCTTTAAGACCATCCTCATAATAACTTACTTGCATCCGGGTTGAGATATCTGTAATCCTTGCCAATATATCCCTAAGGGTGTTAATATACTATTGCAAGGATCCAATTTGTCTAATACTCTTAAGTTGACTCAAGGCATGATGCTCATCATAGTGTGGAGCATATTCTTGTTTAAAGAATTTGCAAAAGTCCGCCCAAGAGTCAACCTCAACATCTCTCTCCATAAGCATACTCCACCAAGAGGCAGCATCCTCCCTGAGTTGCAATGCCGCATGCAACATTCTATCGGCACCCTTCTTATTGGTGGCCTAAAAATATGTTTCTGACCAACTAAGCCATCGGATGGCTTGTTCAACAGTTTTAGATCATTTAAACTCGAGATGATCTCTTTTTCCTAAATCCTTAACCTCTTCTGTTGATAAAATTCCATGAACTCCAGCTTCCTGATCTAGATGAGGTTGGATTAGGCTCGCAGCTCTAGCTCCTTGAGCTTGACTAGTTTGGCCAACATTTGGGACTCCTTGAGCCTGATTACTATGATCTTCCTGTATTTTATTCACATTAGTGCCCCCCGGGCTTTTTTTCACTAATTGTTTGATAGTATCCAACAACTTTGTCTGTGCTTAACCATCTGAAGCTGCAAGTCCTTGAGCTATTTATTTGTGTCCATTTGCTCAATCATAGTTTTTTGCAACTTGCCCCATTAATTCTCTAATCCGTGCATTTGCATAATCTAACTTCCCCTGGTAACCCCCCCTAGAAGTTAAATGGATTTGAATCAATGGTTTTATTAGGAGAAGGGATATCTGAGAAAGTTTTTCAAACTCCTTTCCTTCTCCAGCAGAAGAAGAAATCTCCTTCTGTTTCGGTTCCTCGTCGTGAGGTTTTCCCTTATTATCGATCTCGAGTTTGGATGCTCCGTACCTCTTCTTCAATAGAAGCTACTTCATCCAAATCTATATTTTTTCCTTCCTCAGGGATTAGAAATGCTAATTCCATCAATGGATCAGCCACCACATCCATCTCTCTCTCCATCCCAGTATCAAACTCTTGCTCTGATACCTTCGTTATAAACTTGGGCTTCACCACATCGAGATATCGCATCCACCACTGGCCTTCGCTCCCTTGGAGTCCCTGACTCCCCCATTAGTGCATAAAGCCCCTGGCTTTGTCGGATGCGTGAATAATTTGTGCAAGAACCCTTGGTTCTTCCTGGAAGCTCAACATGATCCGGTCCTGGTACAACTGCTCAAGCAAGGTTGCTTGGCTGGCAGAAAACTTGACAGAGCTAGAATTCAAGAGAATCAATTAGACAAGATTTTGGGAGGGCTGAATTATCGCCCCCCTCGACTGAATTATCCAGCCCGCCTACGATACAATCGCCTTCCCCCCTCGAAGGAAGAATCCCCCCCCCCACGTGCATGATGCGATTTTATTTTGTGGCATCTGCTCCTTCATCAAGAAGAACCCCCTCCCCCTTCCGTGTTTTGCATCCCATGCATCGCTCACACTAAAAGGTATTTTTCACTATGCGGCGGGGAGAAGGGGAGGATTCGGGGGGAGGATGGAGGATTCTTCAAAGGGGAGGGCAGGATAGTCTGATCAGGCGGTTGCCGGATAATTTCGGGGGGGGGGAGATAATACAAACTAGCCAAGCTTTTCCTCTACAAAATGTATGCTCCAGCTCTCTTCCAATCGAATTCCTTTATCTTTGCTTTCGGAACCTTGTTCGGCAAAAGCACTGACTTTATAAACCAGGTAGCCGATTTGGCCAGCTCTTCCTCCTAAGGTCAAGATCGACCTCTAGCAGCCCATGACACCATTACCCAATCCAGTTGGGTCTGCCGTGAATAGGTCAAAGCTTTTTGCTTCGATCTCTTTTGGTTGTTCCTCGGTGCTATTAAACACTTAACCATACCAAACTTATTAATTCTTGTCCCTTTTATCCATGTTCATAACACCTAGATTCAAAACTGTGGTGATTTGGAGTTGATTTGGAGCAATTTTTGAACTAATCGGCATTGAATTGAAGGATTGATGAGTGATGTGAGGAGATATATTGAGGGAGGGATGTCATCTAAGGTCATTAGGAGCGGTTTAGAGCGAAGTCGATTTTATAATCCTAACAGATTTGGAGTAAGCCATGACCTAGTCCATAGACATGTTGCTATCTCTTTTGCTTCTTGTTCAATTTGACAAGTTTCTAATGTCGTCAATTATTGATTTAACGATCGGTATCTCGCTATGAGAGTTGGCGATTTTTAACCTTTGCTTTGCCAAGTGGCCCAATCTGAGGCATAGCAAAAACAGGGGCTTCTCAACCGTTGTTCCAATACCCCTTTTATTCCTCATCTAGAAACAACCGAGAACAATTATGGAGCTTGTAATACCGGCCGATCCCATGAAAGGTCCATCCCTGGCGGCGAGAATGCGATGGAAAGGTGCTCGGCTTTTAAGGTGGCGTCAGACAGGTCCCAAATAATATTGCAAATTGGCCTTCCTTTGTGCGGTGGCTTAAGGAAAAGCGGTGTCAATGAAATCCTCAGATCGGGATGGTTGGATGGAAATTCCAACCCATGAAGCCTAGCAAGAACCGGAGCACGCCGGAATTTTGAAATTTGCTTGCCATGTCCGGCAAGAGTCGCCACCGCCACAAATGAGTGCAGGTGTGTATAATTTCAATCGGAAAGCGAAATCTTTGACAACGATTGTTTTTGCTTACCCTAATAAATAAGTCTGAGTAGTAGGTCTTCTCAGGTTACCTAAAATTTAATGGCTCTTTTTCATAGAGCTGCTGTAGCACATGCCAAGGAGTAACCCATGTTGGATTCACTCTCCCTGTAGAGCCCACTTTTAGGATCAATAATCTGACTTAAGTTTAATTTTATTTGCATGTATTTCGTCCTGTAGGAATCTGTAGGAATATAAGAACATAGAAGATGTTTTTCTCACTTCCTCCCTTTTTCTATATTCCACACCGTCCCAAATTCTATTTCTCACCTCCCTCCCCCAGAAAAGGTGAGATCCGGCCAAGGCCATGTCGAGCTCTGGCGAAGGGCAGGTGAATGAGGTGATTGTGAAGGTGTCAGACGGCCGAAAGAAGAAATTCAGGCCTCCAGCGGCAACTGCGAAGGTCAAAGCGCTGCTTAAGGAGTTGTTTGGCGCTGGGGACATTGTTGACAATGCTGGGTATTCTGTCTTGGAAAAGAGGATGCAGGCGGGCTGCTACACGTACGAAACTGGTGAGTCCATCGATCCCAGATGTGTTCCTTTGACCTCTGATCTCTTGATTCCACATAACAACAACCTAGAGTCTCGCAGTCCATGGGAAATGGTGTTCCATGTGCAAAAGTCCCTCCAGGCCCAACTTCTCTTCTCTTTTTATGATTTTAGTTCGCAGATCCTCAATTTTGCTGCCTGTACCAATCAATGTACCAAAAAGTTTCTCCCATTCCCCTTTCTTGAGTGCTTGTTTGATACTTTTTTTTTGTTTCCTAGATGTGTCTTCTATGTAAGATGGTTCATTTATCAGCATTAGCTTCTGTCTTCACTCTTCATTTTTTATGACAGGATCAAAATAAAATACCTAATAACATGTGAATTGATGTTCCTTCATTGCCATTGCTGAGCTTACTGTTTCTTTATCTCTTATGCCATTTTTAATAGCCCTCACGACGAGTTCAGCCATCTACTATTAATTTTAAGTTTGTGTTGAAAATTAGACCTGAATATGCCCATAAAGACACTCTGGTAGTTGTATTGCATTGACACAATCTTTTTTCTTTTGCTTTGCGGCACCTATTTTTTTGTCTAAACTGTTTTCATTTTTTTGTCCGTGAATGCTTGCCCTTTTATTTTTATTTTTTTGCTGTTCATTCTAACTTAAGTCTGTTTTGAATGTTGCAGGCCCAGTTGTTGGAGCCGCCGGATCCGGTAAAAACGTGTTTGAATTTCTTGGAAATACTATTTGTATTTCTGTTTTTTGTTCTTCTGTGCATGTATTTTGTCCTGTGGGGATATAAGTATGTTTTCGTCACTTCCTCCCTTTTTCTATATTCCATTCGTCTTAGATATTTCTTGAGATATTAATGTTTGCATTGTTCTCTGTGCATTTCTTGGTTAGCAATTCTGTTGTTCTTTTGTCGAAATTAGTTGCTTGCATTTGGCCATAAAACAAGTGAGAAATGCTCATAGTATGGATTGTTGGGCTCCTAATTCAATCAACTAAAAAGGTACAGAACTCCTTTTTCTAACTCCTTTTTCCTAAGGGCATTGGCCATAGCTATGGCATTTTTACATAGCAGGAGCTATGGTCTTTTTTGTTTTCGTGTTTTTTGCTGTTGATTTTTTTGTTTCTCATTCTAACTTAAATCTGTTTCGAATGTTGTAGGCCCAGTTGTTGGAGCCCCGGCATACGGTAAGAACGTGTTTGGATTCCTTGGAAATACCATTTGTGTTTCTGTTTTTTTGTTCGTTTGTGCATGTATTTTGTCCTATGGGAATATAAGAAGATAGAATATGTTTTCCTCACTTCCTCCCTTTTTGTATATTCCATTCGTCTTACTTATAAGGAATGAACCCGCCAAATTAGTTGGTATGATCCTTATGGTCCAGAATATGTCGAGTCTGCAGTTGTGTGAATACTATGCCTGCAAAACTCTGACCTGGTTAACCACCCATATCTATTCTTATTATGGTTGTGAATCTTGTTCATAGGTAAATGATAGGGCCCTTGCTTGTACTCCTT
The DNA here is from genome assembly GCA_021234155.1 of Isoetes taiwanensis. NCBI lineage: Eukaryota > Viridiplantae > Streptophyta > Lycopodiopsida > Isoetales > Isoetaceae > Isoetes > Isoetes taiwanensis. The sequence goes on along the minus strand of JAJEKV010000027.1, from coordinate 18,002,719 downwards.
TCTTGCAGCAGTTAAAGGAACAAATAAGCTACTCCCGTCAAACTCAACTTAAAACAGAGATAAATCTATATGTTCTGTTAGATCAGAGTTTTTTTTGTTTACATTCTCTGTAAGACAAGACGTTTTTCCTCCTGGAGGTTCTTACACTGTTTTATTGCCTCATAGTTTGTGTCTTTTGTTTCCTTTTCTGTAGTCCCTTGTCTATTCTTTCTTTTTGTGTGGAGTGCTAAGGCTACCTGATTGCAGTTGCTGAGAGATTAGATTTGCTCCGGAGTTTCTGGTTGGCATGCAGACGTCGCAAGCCAAACGAGATCACCGGCCACATTGTTGTAAAGGAATGGCATCAACTCTACACGAAATACAACATGGATGTTCCTTGTAGGAAAGGGCTATACGTAAGAAGATGCTTCTCTGACTTTCTTAAAGTGGCCTTGAAGGCATATCAAGAACCTAGACTTAAGCACGTCCATGTTAACGGGCCGCCAGGCATTGGCAAGTCGGCTTTTATGTGGTACGTGGTTATGATGGTAGGGGCAGTCACAGGAAATCCTGGATTAGAGGCAGACTGGGACTTGGACTACAATTTGGTAGTGCAGCTCGTTTCTGCGGACGTCAAGTCATGGGTGTTTTTTTATCGCAATGGTTCTGTACGCTACTGCGACAGCAACCTTCCATGCGATGAACTCAGTTTGTTAGGCAGCAAATGTCTGCATCTGATTGATCAGAAGTTCATGGGGGAGCATTTTGGGAACATTATGCTCTTTGCGAGTCCAGATGAGAATAATATGAAGTTTTTTGAAAAAAGTGGGGGGGGAGTGCCAGTGGTCACGAAGATTCTGCCCCCATGGAGTAAAGACAAAGACGAATTTTATGAGCTAATGCAGATAGAATTGAATCTCACCATACAAGATGTGGAGAAAATTGTTCAAGAATGGGGCTATGTTCCGAGAGTGATCTTCAGAGAAGAATCGCTAGGAAAAGGCATATCAAGGCTGCAGTTTGTCATTGACAAGGTGGCTCTGCAACATGCTTCGCTGTTTCTCTGTGAGAAGTTCAAGGTGGAGTCGTCATTTCTTCCCTGCAGGCTCTTTGAAATGGATCCGGAAACTGAGAGGTATGAGGACTACACTGTAGAGTTTGCTACCGACTACCTTGCCAATGCATATTTTGACCGCTACTGGGATGTCAAGAGGGACGAAGTGGTGGCGTTTGTGAAAGCTACAGAATGTCAGCGCATCACTGCCTCTTTGCGTGGATACGGATACGAATATTGTATGGCTCGTTTCTGGTCGGAGAGGCAGACTAGACTGGTAGCAGTATCAATTGGTGATACTCCTGAGCGGGCGCGGGCAGTAAATGCTTATCCTTCTCAGTTGATACTTGAGGTGGGGAAGAGGAAGATTAGGCATTACAAACATCTGGCTGATATTGAGAAGGCAAGAGAAGATGTAAAGGATATAACACAGTACCTTTGGCTCCCAATGATGCACAATCCTCTAGTGGACTTTCTGCTATTCAAACCAAATATTATGGGCCAGGCTACAATATCCGAGACGCACAGCATTTTGGAGCAGAAACTATTAGAGACAGCAGCTTTCATGTGGGAGATGACGAGCTATGAGGAGTTAACTTCCTACATCATCGTCACTCCAGAGCAGCATTGGAAAAGCAGCGGCTTATTGTGGAAAAATCTGAAGGGACAGGATAGGGAACGCCATGACAGTTTGCTTCCTTTTATAGGGAGGTACTATGCCCAGTATGAGCTTCCTGTGGGGACTTGTGACAAAGCAGCAGCCACAGAAACGTTAAAGCTTCAGGAATTTAAGTTGCCAGAGCCTGAAAAAGTAAAGGCAGCAGCAGAAAAGATGTGGGATTCTGCGAAACAGCGGTCAGATAATGCTAAACAATTGATGAAAAACAGAAAACGCAGGCTTGATGATGCAGGAACATCGGCTGGACTAGAGATATTAGAGCGCGAGTATAGCACCTCTGAGGCCAAGCAACTTGGCATCACAGAAACTGATGCAGACTATGAAGGTACGATCGCCACTTGCGGGCAGTGTATGCGAAGCTCTTTCATTTCTGAGCATTTTAGTTCTGGCTTTGCTTCAAGTTTGGAGGAAAGATCACATCACAGAAGACAAAAGGTAACGTTGCATAAGGATTAAAATTATAAGGTCAAAACGTTCAAGGCATTACGATTACAGTGTGGGAACAACAAATTTTTTGGTAATTTTAAAACTTCTTGCCTTTGTGGGTCCTGGATTCTTGGTTTGCATTGCTTATATAGATCTAACAACCATGGGACGTCTTTTACAAAATGTGAACGTTGTTGCCACATTCAAGCGATGTTTTGTGTCCTTGTTTTGGTGTAATGGACGGTTAAGAGTGACATGCGTTATGGTGTAGAACACAGATTTTAGGTGAATTCTAAGCTTATTTCATTGTATTTTTGAAAAGCATTTAACATTTTCATCCTGAACTCTTATGCAATGCAGTTATTGTGGCCTATTGTTATGATACGTGAATCTTATGAAGTTAAGCCATTTTCAATTTGAGTGTAATAATAGATCATTATATTATGGACCTGTAGAACTCCCACACATAACACAAATGACTTGGCTATGCACATGAAAACACTTAGCAGAGCATTGCAGGGCGGATATCCAAGCAAGGTTAACTTCATATTTTGCATCTTTGCCGAGTTTGCAGTCATCGCTATTGATATTCCAGAAGGTATGTAACATGTTGCAAGTGGAGAAATTAATCTCATAGTGGTTATAAATTAAGGTGGCTTAGGGTGTCCACGATGTGCATATGGGTTCCTTTCAGTGATTGGAATTGTGTTTGCTGTAAATATCCTATTTAGGATTCTAGTGTAAGATTTCAAGAGTGTAAAGCTATCTTGGATTGTAATAGCTTTACAATTACAAATTTTAAGTGCTTGAATACACATAAGGCTTTACCTTTTCTGATATACTTCATTTTGCTCTACATATAGGGTTGTCGTGCCATAAGCAACAATTGCATGCATGATAATGATAAGAACATGCATGATTTGAGGATGTAAAAAAGGTTCATTTAATAGGTAGCACATAATCCATGATTTAAAGATGTAAAAAAGGTTCATTTAACAGGCAGCACTAGCTTAAGTGCTTGAATACATAACACGTCATTTTTATTTTTTATTTTTGAAGGCAAGATATTTTTATTTTTGTTAATATAATGTAATAAATACATTTATTCAAGGCTCCATAATAGCCAGATAGCCTAAACGTGTCTGCACTATAGACCCAGACATGTGAACAGAAAATAGCATAGCTCCACAAAATCATTTGAAGCAAAATATCATGTGACAGACTGAAGACGACACCACCTAATGTTCCACCCCGAAGATAACAAGTAGATGTAGCAAGTACAAGGAAAGCTTCCTTCCATGCATTAACTAGAGCCTGCAGTCCCACATGCATACGATACTAGAGGAAGGGCACAACGCTTTTCCAATGTGTACTAAGTGCAGAGCCCTCACCATCTTCTCCAGCCCATCATTTTTCTTAGAATATACTTCTTCATTCTGCTCTACATATAGGGTGGCCATGCCATGAGATGAATATTAGCTTCATAAGCAACTAATGCATAAAGGTAATGGATAATTATTTATACATGCTAGAGAAACTTACTTGGCAAAACAAACTATACGAGAGCATAAATATGTAGCATAATAACAGGGGGTTTCGTTTAGTATTTTTGTATAGTTTTTAATATGGTTTTGCTGTAATTTGTAGAACGTATTTGACAAGATCTACTAATTCGTACATTTAGAGTGCGTGCCACATTGTCTTCTTCTATCTCTAAATTTTGCATGTGTTTCTAATGGTTTCGTTAGGTATGTATTTTTCTTATATGTATGTATTTGTGGAAATTTCATGCAAGCATCGAGCCCTTGTGTTTTAGGGCAAGTTTTCTATGGTAAAGCCTTACGAAACTATTGTTTTCTTTTCATGCAAGGATCGAAGGGGTTTCTAGTGCGAAGAAGCGGCTAAGTCCAGAAGCAGCAGTCATCTTCACAGGCAAAATCCGACCAATGCCTATCCCTTCTTCTGTCTGCAAGAATCTGTTTATAAAACTAGAGCTGCTCGGATCAACAACTTCGCTAACAGCAAATGCCTTTTCCCTTCAAGTCTTTTTGCAAACAGACAGCAGCTCAGAAAGCAATCCAAATGATATGATTTTATCTTCAAATAGGAAAAAATGCACCACGATCTGCATGTCCACCCTCTTATTCAAAACAAGGGTTGGATCATATCATACACCAGCAAGTAATCCAAAGCAGCAATTTGCAGATGCGTGAATCTAAATGGGGATAAGCGATTGTGTTTTTGGAGTCGACCCTAATGTTTTAGGGTTCTTGCATTATCTTATCTTATCTTATTATCCGTGCAGGGCCTTTTTTGCATTGGTGGCTTCACGTTTATGTCCTGAACAGCTGATCTTGAGGTGATATTTCCCTCCATGCCAACAACCGAGCTACATTCTCCACACTGCTCAACAAGCTCAACAACAGGATTCTTCAAATCTATGTTAAGGCTAAAAAGTGCTTCTGAGCCATTGATATCTCTAGGGGATAAGCATTCTTTCTTATCTGATTTGCCATGCAAGGTTGATTGGCATTCCATGTTTCTTTGATGGGTAGCATCTTCTGTTTTCAACTCATCACCCTCATCATCACTAAGCAGAACAACCTCCCCACCAAGTGCTTTTACTTTATCCAAAGCTGGAGAATTGTCTCTCTCTTCATTGGCTGACGGGATAACTGGCCTGATTGTTCCTGTCCACAAATAAATGGGTTTAGATTAAACACAAACAATCTATTCCATGATATTCTGCTCCATTTTCTCGGATGTCCTTCTAATTGCAATTACAAAGATTAGACCTGACAAAAAGGGGTAGACAACATAAACGTGGTTGAGAGTTGGATATTAAGCATTTCATTAGTCATGGAGATGCAACTTGAGATAGCCAATGTCTACCACAGAATGAGATGGGCTTCTTGGTTACCTTTTATTTCAGAATTAAACCAAAGATGAGAGTATCATGTGCAGTTTTATAAGAAAGAAACAATTTCTACTTGAGGTTCAATACAAAAAAGAAAGCCATATTGCTCGCAGTGGGTTTATCTCTTTGTTTACCATAGGAGACCCTACTGGAATAGCCTTACTCAATTCTGGGATCATTGTGAATAATATCTTCTAGGTACTGAGGAAGACAGATAATTTTACTGCAGTATAAAAATTCCCGACCCTCATCAGATCTGAAGAAAGTAAACCCACGATTCCAGCCAACCATAGAACTTACTTCTATAATTTCATTCCCACAAAAGTTTGAAGAAAGTAATCCAACAACCATAGAACTTACTTCAATAATTTCATTCTCACAAAAGTCTGGTTGATGTTTGATGTTTAATAGAAATGAAATGGATGCTAATAGCACATTAGAGGCCAGGAAAGGAATATCATTCTTTGGAAATGCACTGCAAAGATTGATCATCAGGAGCAATGTTCACAGCCTCTGCACAATTGAAGGCGCGGCTAATATTTGAGTAATATACATTTGAAAATTTAATTACAAAATCACCAGGCCTTTGCACAAGCCTATAAACTGGTATTCTTGCTGCCTTTAAGGAAGAAGGTGAGATTTGCATATTACCAATTTGCACGTCAACAAAAGCAAAACAAAGATAAGAGAGTTATATCAACAAAAATATTGATCATTGTAGCCTGTGCAGAGAGACAATAAGTTAATGACACTCAAAAGATAGGGCAAAAGTATGCTGGTGGGTATCAAAAGCAGGCGTCCGGACACATGCTGACAGCACTCATATAGCACCCCATATGGCAGCTTGTTTAAGGTGTTACTGGTACTAGCACATGGTAATTAGGTAATCAATAGAAATATGTAACAACTCCAATTAATAACAAGTGGAATACTATGATAGAATAGTACATCCAGGGTGCTGATCTAAGTGCTGGGGCCGCGTTTTTTTGATACCCACTAGCATACGTTTGCCCGATACACAACGAGCATAAGATCTAATCATTATATCAATAATCCACATCTTGAAGCTATAATTGATTGAGATCCGTCGAGATCTGAGGTGGAGTCCATCCAGCATGGCTATCCATGACCTTTGTCCAAAAGGGGAGACGCCAATCAGAAGTCAGGAACCTGGGGCGTGGAGGAACACCCAGGGAAGCATAGGGAGAGGGAACCATGCCCGTGGGCGTGGGTTGCTGAGCCTGCTCCCGGAATTTACTAACAAGGGCCGGATCAAGAGCTTTACACCAACGATCCCAGACAGAGGCAGAGAGTTGAGAGTTGACAGGAGGGCTATCCCAGCCTGTGGGGACTGTCTTGCTATCCAGAAGAGCACGTAATTGATTGTAACCGGCGAGGTGTTGCATATAAATTTGTGCATAGGGAAGATCCTCAGGATGTCCTAGATACTTCCTTATTTGTTGCAGCACTTCCGCTTGCCAGAGAGGTAAATGATGTGCAAGCTCAGGCATGTACTCTTGATGAAGAGCGTGGGTTTGAGCATGATCAGCGAGATAGGGGTTGTTATCCTGAAGCAACCATTGAAGAGTGGGGTCACCCTGAAAGTTCTGTCGTGGCCCATCCCGAAATCTCTCCTGTGTATCACCCAGATAGAAATCATGAAAAATGTAAGCCATAGGCTGAACAGTTCTGAAGGTGATGAAGTCCGGATCATCGCAGTGAATGAGATCAAAGACCAAAAGGGCACAGCATAAACCTTTGTCTTCAATTGAGAGTTCGGGCCAGATCCGAAGAAAATCTGCAGTGCGCAGGTGAACATCCACAGGACCATCAGCCCCATGCCATTTCAGAAGAAAGAGGTGGCGGCGGGCGACATAATCCAGATAGCAGGAAGGAACTGGGAAATCAACAGGCAGCTGGCTAACGATGGCAATATAGCCGTCAAGTTTGGTCTGTGCCTCATCAGCAGACTGAATAGCGTACTGTAACTGTTGTTCAAGGTCACGGATCCTGTGGTCCTTTTCTAACAGAAGGCGTGACTGGTCACGGACCCGTTTCTGAGAAGTGTGAACCTGTGAGGAGGATTTCCCAGGAGCATTGAGTCGAAGCACGGCAATCTCCGCGTCATCAAGAAGTTTCTGTTTCTGAACCTCCGTAAGCTGATCTTGGAGGGATGTGAGCTGAGAAGTCTGCGTGGAGAGCTGAGCCGTCAAAGATGCAATTTGAGCGTCACGCTCGGTAAGGTTTTGAACTTGAGTGCTGTAATTGTCACAAAGCTCTGAGTACAAGGCATTAAGCTTAGCAATATCTTTCTCTTTGTCACTCAGGAGAGTATCTTTGGACTTGTTTTGCTCCAATAAGTCCTGAATTTCGGATTGGAGTTGAGCCTACTGATCTGTAAGTAGGCTGGTCTGATCCTGTGCACTTTTGAGATCTATACGGGCTTGTAAGAGAGCGCCGTGCTTGTCTTGAAGTTGGGCCTCCAAAGTTTGAACTTGTGCAGTGGCAGCTTGAAGGTCACGGTGAACCGCATCTGAGGCCGTCAGGGCCGTGTGAACCCCATTTATAAGAGCTTCTTGGGATTCTTGTAACTTTAGAACAGCAGCTTGAGCATCCTGCTGATACTGATACAACAGCTGACGAGGGTGCTGTGGTGGTGGAGCCGGCTGTTGCCTTGTTTGTGACGTTTGGGACACATGATGAGGACTAGAGTGCTTGGTTTCTGTAGAGGAGGAGGAGACAGTGACATGCGTGTGTTGAAGGTTGACATGACCAGAGGAAGAAGGGTGTGAAGTGCCAACTTGGTGAGTCTGAGGAAGGGACTGCTGAGTGGAATTTTGAGAATGAGAGTTTGTGGGAGGAAAGTAATGACAGATGAGGGCTTGAAGATGGCCTCCCACAGAAGTTTCAGAGGTAGAAGTGGCAGCCCGAAGACGGTCAATTTCTTGGAGAAGACGGTAGAACAACAATTGGGGCCAATCAATGTGGTGCTTGGAGCGAGTAGCAGTGATCACCATATTATAGAAAGGCTTATTGATATGGGTGTTCTTGATAGAATACCCAAGGTACTTGCGCCACAGAAACTTAACAAAAATTTCATGGGGCTTGTCAATATTGGTCAGGCGATGCACATTTGCATGATAAGCAGGAGCACCAAACTCAGTAACTTCGAGATCCTGTATGGCAGACCAAGATAAACAAGGGGTTTGCAAAGGAATATGGAATATCTCGTAAATCAGGTGCCGAAGTCGGGTGAAATGGTGGTGCCATCGACCATCGTGGTGTATCCATGCGGGCTATTGACGATGTTGGCGATGAACCGCCTAACCGGTCGATTTGGAGCCGGAAGTTCCATTTGAGAGAATTCGTAAAGTCGGCGCTCGCGATCGCGATTCCGGGCCAATAAGGGCTTCACGTAAAGTTGGCGTCAAGAAAGATACTGACTCGAAAAGAGACAGTTCCCTGGGAGCAGTGGCTTGAAGTGTAGGAAATTTTGGGGCCGCCATGGCAAAGAGCTTCAGAAAAGAACGGTGATGCAAAGGCGTAGAGCGGAGACGTAAGGCTAAGAAGGAGGACGGCGCAGAGGGATCTAAAAGGTTTAGGGCGCGCAAATGGAGGTGAAGAGGTATGATAAGGGCGAAGCTGCAACCGTTGATGGTGCCAGGTGTCGAAGGATGCCAAGGAGGGGATTGAGAGGCAAAAATTTGGCTAAGTCCCCAAACAACAAAGGGAGAAGCAATGAACGGTGGAGATTAGACGTGAGAAAATGATCGGATGTGACAGGTGGCCAAAGGACACTGATTAATGTTTGACGGGTATGAAAAGAAGCAATGGCATTTAATGCGGGCAACTCGAAGTGGGATATCATTAAACAAATGTGTCAGAGGGTACCATGGCTAGATATCTGGGCGGAGAACAGATTCTCCGTTTAGAAACAAAATTTTGCATTGCAAAACACGCTGGCGATTTTTTTTATTGGTCCACGCCGACAAGGAGTTCCTTGGTTGGCTATATAAGACTTAACCGGAGTGAAGCGAAGACATTCGATGGCGCTTCAAAGATGGCGCTGCTTCTTTGGTTTGAACGAACCGCACGATGCCCACTAACCATCAAGAGTGGATTACTTGCAAAATGAATTGTGCGGACCTCGGGCGCCGCCACAATCGTGGCTTCGAGAATGGACTACTGGTGTTCGGGATGGCTGAACATCCCGATCCTCATACCAACGGGATGGAGGTGGTTCTCGCACCTTATTTGGGACTCGAAAGCGGAACCTCTACCACATCCTGCGATCACTGCTCAACCCGAGTAGAGGGTTTTTCTTCTTAGGACTTAGTAGATAGGGCTCTGAGCCCGTTTTTGTATATAGGGCAGTGCCCATAGCGGAAATAGCTGGGTTGTGCCCACATTTTGTAAAAAATTCCACCTATAATATAATATGCCACTGTGTTAGTCACTTTCGGTTGTGGTTGTGTCTTGAACGGCATCTGTTGGTTGATTTTCGCATTCTATGTGATGAAATGTTTTGAGGCGGAAGCCATTAACCAGTGTAGGTAATGGAGTGCCATCTAACTCAGCCAGTTTGAAAACGCTGGGTCGAACCACTTGAACAATTTGATAAGGGCCAAGCCAACGAAACTTAAGTTTACCCGAAAAATTTTTGTACCGAGAATCATAAAGAAGAACCAAATCTCCTTCGTTGAATGTTTTTGTCTTCAGTCGTTTGTCATGTAAAGATTTTTGCAACTGTTGTCCATGAAGAACACGAATATAAGCATCCCTTCTAAGTTCATCCAACTGTTCCAATTGATGAACCCTTTCTTTGAGTGCAGCAGGCGGATTATGGGCAGTAGCCAGTTGAAAACGGAGACTAGTAGCTATTTTGAAACAAGTATTGTAAGCCCAAAGAACAGTAGGAAGCTTGTTTTGCCAGTCAGTGCGAGAAGCGTCACAAATTTTCTTGAGAATTGTGACCAGAGTTTTGTTGGTGCTTTCTGCCAAACCATTACCTTGAGGATAGTAAGGTGTGCTCTTGTGATGATGTATCATGAGATAATCCGTCAGCTCCTTTATGGTATGATTGATAAAATGGACACCACGATCACTGACCAGCTCCGTGTGGGGCAGCCAAATCGCGTGATAATTTGTTGATAGAGGACCTTGGCTGTGCTTGCCGCAGTGTTGTCTGGAAGTGCGCAAGCTTCCGCCCATTTAGTAGCATAGTCAGTGAGAACCAGAATGTAGCGGGCACGGGTGTGCCGCGCAGGAGGATCGATGGGTCCCACAAAATCCATTCCCCATTTGCTGAAGGGAAGTGGCGTGGCGACCGGCGTCAAGGGAAGAGCGTCACGGGCCGTGGGCCGTCCCACACGCTGGCAAGCATCACACGTGCGGGCGTGGGCGTGAGCGTCTTTGAAGAGCGTGGGCCAAAAATACCCAGCTAGAAGGATTTTGCGTGCCGTGGTGTCACCATGAAAATGGCCACCACCGAGCCCTTGATGAGCTTCTCGGACAATATCTGGAACTTCATGAGGTAGAACACAGCGTCGAAGGATGGTGTCCTTACCCTTTTTGTAAAGATGTCCTGCAACCATGGTGTAGTCACGGACGTCGCGGAGAAATTGATGACGACGGGATTGGCGTTTGGCATGAGAGAGCGTCATGTCCTCGGGTGGAAGAGCGCCTGTGAGGAGGTACTGCTGAAAGTCATGGAACCAATGTGGTGTTCTTTGTCACTAAAAAGTTGAGCGTCCGGGAAAGGCGCCCGAGACTCCGGTGGGAGGGATCATCCGCGGTGGATGCGTGAAAGATAATCCGGGACAACATGAGATTTGCCGGCCTTGTGAACAATTTCAAAAGGGGCAAATTCTTGGAGAAGAAGGACCCAACGAGCAATGCGGCCTGTGGGCGTGGAAGTGCTTGGTGGTCAACAAAGAATTTGATCTGACTGCCCAAAAGGTAGTGACGGAAGCGTTGGACACAGAAAATGAGACCCAAAGCTTCACGCCGTGGCGAGAATAGTTGCGCCTCAGAATTGAGTTACCGGCGAAGCGGTTTGGTTTGTCGATTGCGCATCATATTCTTGAGAAAGAACAGCTCCAATAGCAAACGCCGAGACATCAACATGAACATGAAAGGGCTTGTCCCATTGAGGAGGAACAAGAACCGGGGCCTGAGTAAGCAAAAGCTTCAAGTGTTGGAAAGCAGCATCCGCCTGGGAATTCCAAGCCGTGTGGATTCATCACCCGTGAGTTTATGAATGGGATGCGCAATGGTCGCTAGTCCGGGAATGAAGGTGGAGTAATAATTGACCTTACCCGGGAAAGAGCGTGTCTCCTTGATATTGGCTGGTGCTTGAGCTTTGAGCACAATAGCCCGATTTTGGCGGGATGCGTGGTGATACCCGCGCATCGACAACGTGTCCTAACGGAACACCGAGGTGACACAAAAGGTGCATTTCTCGGGATTGAGACTAACTTGGGACTCATCACATTTTTCGAAAGACGAAGTTCCAATTTATCCAAATGGTCAGCCATGGAATGTGGAAGGCGAGAAGTCATCTTGAAAAATTTGCAAGAAGGGATTTTCCTTCATAAAATCATGAAAAACCGAGAGCATGATGCGTTGAAAGCGTGGATGGAGAGTTTGATAAGCCAAAAAGGAACCACCTTGTAGGCAAAAAGTGCTTACGGGGTGGTGAAAGTAGTATTGAGTTGATCAGATTCTTTGATTGAGATCTGATTGTAGCGGAAAAACCATCCATGAAGGAGTACATTTCATGTCCAAAGAACCTCTTCGGTAACAGTGCGGTGCGTGAAGGGAAGTGGAAAATGATCACGCTCCGTAGCCTGATTGAGTTTTCGGTAGTCCACGCAAAACACGGATATTACCATTGTGTTTGAGTGCAATGACGATGGAGCTCACCCATCCATGAGAATGTTTGACCTCATAGATCAAACTGCGCAGCAAGGAGTTTGTCAATTTCCGCCTTGACGCGATCACGGTAATTTGGGTTGAGCTGCATCGTCGTTGCTATAATTGGCGTGCATCGGACTTGGTAGGAATGGTGAGTTCCCCAAGGTTTTGTTGATTCCCGAAGATCTCTGTAGCTCAGCTTAAAATGTGTTTGAATTTTTGAAGGCGTGACGCCCCTATTACGATAGGGTGTCGGAAGATTTGCAACAATTTCGGACGCCGATTGTTGCCTATGTCCACAATCTCGACTTGAGTCCGAATATGGGGATAACTTCCGTGTCTGGACAATATGAGCGGGGAGGTTGAAGCATAACAGAGGCGTGGCACTCTGCGTGGTGAAAAAGAGAGGTTCCGAAGTTTCATCAAGCGAGAGGTTGCTTCATGACAGCGTGGACATCTACAGGAGCTGCAGGAGATTCCACATCTGAAAAGTGATCAACCCGTTGAATTCGATTGCAAGGAGCCAGGTAAGGGTCAAGCAACGCCAGCCTGACTGGTCCCTGATCAAGGGTCATTTCTCCCCAAGGATCGGCATATTGGGGTAGGATGACGAGGCGGACTTCGCGAGTGGAGCCCGAACTTGATAGATATTTTGGGCGCCCTCCGAATGGTGTGTCGGAGAGAGAGGGTTCAAGCATTGTCGGAAATGATTTTGCCTATTTCCAAATCCATGGTGGCATTGAGGTGACCATCTGTGATGACTAACTGATCCGTGGCCCAGTAATGGAACTCTTGGCCTGGCGGAGAAAAGGTCTGCCGACCAACATTTCATAATCACCTGGATCTTCTCCAGCCTTCCAAACACCAAATTCCAAGGGGAATCTGAGATCACCAATGTTGATGTGAAGAAGAGGCGTGACGCCTTGAGGTCTCGTGATATGGCCATTGGCCAATTTGATGTTATATGGGGCACGATAGAGTTGTTTGATGCCCATTTGTGTGCGGAGTTTATCCGTGATGAGATTAACTGCGCTACCTCCGTCAATTTGAACATGGTTGACTTGCTGATTGCCCACCGTGGCATGTACCGTGGGTGTAGAGGTAGCAACAGCCCCAACCAAAACAGTCGGGAGTGGTAACTGGTCCTTGAGAGCAGGACAGAGTTTCAAAATCGTTGCAAGACTTAGAGGAATTTTGATTTTTGCCAGCTCCTCTTGGAGTTCCAGAGGCACATGAGAAAAAGGATCTGCGGGATCCACAGGTGCTGGAGTGCGTGGTAAGGAAGCAGCAACTTCTTTGAGTAGGTCTACCTCAGCAGCTATATTTGGATAGGTCTGAGAGCGTGGAGGTTGAGACGTGGAAGGTGTTTCTTGTCTTTGTTGAGCTCGAGTAGTGGCATGAACATTAGCCAACGTGCGGCCTTCAGCAGCTTGCATGAGGTTCAGAATGCTTTGGCGAACTTTAGGCATGACATGCGGCATGAGTTTCTCCAAATCAGGTGCAAAGTGAACCTTTTTTTCTGCATCATGAGGAATGGTATCGACTGCAAAAGCAGGTTGCGTGCCATTAGAAATAATGTTTAAGGGACGTGACGCCCTGGTCTGGCGTGAAACCAAACCAACCCAATTTGAGGGCTGAACTGGAGGATTAAGTGCCTGAAAAATTTCTTCCTGTGCTTGTTGATCCAGCTGAGGTTGATTTGCAGGAGCTGGTTGATAGCGTGATTGCTGAGGTGCACGAGGTGGCTTTCGAAGAACCGGACGCGGGCCTTGTTTGCCATTGGCAATGCAAAGTTGGTAAGCCGTGAGGCGGACCGATGTGGTCTGTTTTGTGCCAGGAAGCTGCACCTGATCTTGTGGAAGTTGAGGACACGCCGTGGTGGTATGACCCCATTCTTGGCAGTGATAACACTGAGCTTTCGAAGGATCAAAAGGAGGACGTGTGTTGGGTCCCCGTTGTTGCTCCTGTTGCTGATAGAGTTGATTGGGTTGTGCTGATATGGCAATTGGTGCTGAGGTGTTGTTTGCACTTGATAAACCATCTTGTTGCGGAAAGGTGTAGGATGAGTGCGAGTGCACTCTTCCGTGGCATGATTGCACATGTTGCATCGTTTACAATGAGGCGGGCCATTATTGGAGTTGCACTCATTCGCCAAGTGGCCTTGATATTTGCAGATATGGCACCAGATCTGACTGCGCTGCGGATTGGCGTGTGGAGGTTGAACAGCAGTCTGGGGAACCATGACGGGTGGAATGAAAGGAAGCTCTTGAAGAGCCACGCCACGGGAGGAAACATTGACTGAGTGATTGACAAGATCGATAGCCTGCTCCAAAGTCTTTGGACGCAGGTATTCGGTCATGAGTCGGATAGCTGGAGGAAGTCCTTGGAGAAACCAGACTAAGATCTGGCTCTGTGTGGGGTACTCCTTGAGTTTGCTTAGCAGAATGTGAAGTCGATCTGCAAAATCCCGGGCGGACTCCGTGGGCTCTTGTTGAAGGTCATTGAGTTGCTTGAGATGAAGTTGATCATCATCTGTGGTCCCATAGTGAGAAAGAAAAGCAGTTTTCATTTCGGACCAATCTTGTTTCCAGTGGCTTTTGTTGGACATGAGCCATTGATGAGGGGAGCCACGCAGCGTGGTGGAAAAGATGTGGAATTTCAGTTGAGGTTGCGCATGACCATTTAGGACAGCCAGAGCCTCGAATTCTTCCATATGGGCCTGAGCACTTTGGTCTAATGGTTTGCCTTTTGTGTTGCCAAAGGTAGGATAAGTCAGCTTAAGGGTCTGAAAGGTAGAGGTAAAAGTGCTGGGCTGGATAGGAACATGATAGTGAGGATATTGAGGTGGAGTTGGAGGGGGTATGGTGCTGGAAAGACCCTGCTGAAGGGGTGGCTGAGGTGGAGGGACTGGAGGTGCCTGATCATTGGGTTTGAGGTCTGTAAGATTGTAAACAGGAAGAGCGGTGGGAAAGGTAGGGAAGGGAAACTCCTGGGGAGGAGCAAAAGAGACATGAGGATATCCCGATCCACCCGTAGGAGATGATGGTTGTGAAGGCAGAGGCGTATGGCCAGAAGACTGATGGATGAAGGCATGTTTGGGGGTATGAAAGTAAGGTTGTGCAGGTTGAGCCGGATAGGGCTCCTGATAGTGATGAGGAGACTGAGGCTGTGAGCAATGTTTGCACGCTTGAGGCGGAGAATTCGGACGAGACATGACACGAGGGGTGGGTGGCGCCGACTGAGCCCTAGACCGAATGTGGCCTCCCTCAATGTCATAAGCAGATCCATACATGTCACGAACAGCTTCCCTTCGATGATGGCGCTCCAAGCGAGATGCCGTCTGGGAAAGAAGTTCTTCTGGCGTGAAGTTTCGGACAGACATGGCGACAGAAGAAAGGAAAATCGAATCAGACCCAGCAGCGGCGACAGTGTTTGGGGTCTGGGTTCGGGAACTCCTGCAAGACAGCCCTCTGTGAGGACCCTTGGATCTAACAGGAGAATCCGGGGGACTATGTCACGCGGGATTTGCAAGAAAAGGACAAGAAGAAGAAAACAGAACCAAAGAGAACAATGAGAGGAAAATGATAAGCTTCCTTGATATCAATGATGAACATACATGAGCTCTCGCAATCGAGAGAAGACTGAAGAGAGACAAGACTTAAAACTCATCTACCAAACTCATGTGCTAGCTCTACTCATATATATAGTACAATGGCCTTTGGCCCAATATAGACACTCTGACTGATCTCGGTGCCGACTCCTTGAAGGAGGCCTGATTTGCAGGAATGTTGGCGGTGCCTCTTGAAGTGCCTAGAATCACGCTGATGCTGACGCGGGCGGTGACGGCCCGTCACTTGTCTGAGCGGCGCCTCTTGATAGGCTGCTGCTTGGTCTTCTGCGGGGCCTTGGATGGCTGACCCGTGGTTCCTTGAGCTTGACTTGGTCCGTCGTATGCATAAATAGTCCTGTACCAGGAGGCACAGGACTAACAGCAACTACTAATCTGATGAAAATTACAATATTGATCTTCTAGATTAAGGAAGGTGCTTGTTCTGTTTGCATAAATACAATTGGACGAGGTGCAAAGTACAATGGAGCATACTGTGGCTTACCATCTGATGGGGATCATTTGGCTCAGTTTGCGCTTGCTTCATTATAGAATCCTCAAACCTGCTGGTAGCATCACTTGGAACACCATACCAGATTCTTGTTGCACCGCAGTGCAAATAATTTAAAGAATATAAGAGATTTTCTTCAATCCTCTGTACATCGGGTAGATTAGAAAGTGGGAGAAGGGAAACCACAAATATGAACTTATTCTAGTATCACCAAACAAATGTATAATTAAATGCCCCACAGACCAAAATGATAGCCAAGCCAGCTACTAAAACTGTTTCTTATTAATTTGCATTCTGATTCACGAAAATCGAATTATCTTCTCATGTTTGTAATTTGTGCATTAGAATCAACTATACATGATTCTCCATGTTTGTTCAATGAATCATTGGAGTAAGCACAGATTTTCAAACATAAGTCATGAGCAGAAGATGGCAGCATTGACTTCGTTGTAAATCCCCTAATGCTATGTAATTATTCTCCACAAGTGAAACCAGGAGTTGAAACCATAACTGAAGATTAACAAGAGAAAGAGGTTCAAGGAAATATACCCAAGGTGAAAAGGAAAAGCATATGCCAATATGTAGACGAGGTATTGACAATTCAGTGCTCCCAAAAGCACCAGGTAGATGTGTTGTATTGTTTATATTCCATCTTGATGTATCATAGGAACCAACACTGGCTTTTCCATTTCCAGAAAGAGATGTAGAGAAACCACTGCCCTCAATAGCTTCTACTGATGGATCAATTGAATGTGTTGTTTTCAAATCTGAACTAAAATAATGCATTTTAAACTTACTATCAGATGCCTTGAAGTTCTGCAACGTAAAGTCAGGGCCTGGCTCGCAATCATAATGAAGGATCGCATTTTCGCATTTACGAATCGGTATCTTGGACGTATCCACTGAACTTTAGTTCAAAATACTTTCTTTTTTATTTCCAAGGTTCCTTAAATGCACATGGAGGACGCCATGTACGTGGTGGCACAACTCGACATATAGCATGTGTTTCTGCTTCAGAACGTGTACTCCTGATATACGAGTGTATCATGGAATTCTTGCAACCAATTAAAAAGAAATTTTAGAACACTGTTTCTTATTCTTGGAGGCACAGAAGTACCTCTTCATCCGAATAAAAGCTGTCCCCATCATCAAGCACGGGAGCACAAGAAGCATCTGGATCCCATTTTCCTGCCACCTAAATCTTTTTGCTATTCACGCTATTGTAGATATCATCGGAATCGGATCTTTTGCACGCACAGAGGAACAGAAAACGATGGCAATACCTAGTTATTGAATGCCTGAACGATTCGGCCTCTAACCTACAAAAATAAAGCATACATTTAGCCGAGATGCTCAAGAACAAGAATCCGGTTAACCGGTTTCGAAATGGATGCCCAAGAACAGTCACGACTGCCAGTTTACACCCTATAGCAAGTTTGGAGCAGTCATTGGCATATTTCTGCCATATACTAGCCATAAACCCACATGGACAAGGGCTTCCCCCCTAGGGGCAACCCAAAAAAAAACAATTATTTTTTAAACAATACATGTGAATTCTTGAAAATTACGTATTTTTTTGGGAGAAAATAATGTCAACTTCTAAAAACTACAAGTGTAGAAAAAAAAAACAACACATAGAAAAGGGAAAAAGACCTTTCTTTTTTAGTTTTCAAAAACAACAGTCAAGAAAAAAACCACAGACAAAAAATTCGCTAAAAACATTAGTGAAAAAAAAGGACACATTGACAAAAAAAAGGTGCCAAAAACCCACAGTGGAATGTTTCAGCCAAAAGTCAATTGTGTCTTCTAGCAAATTCGGATGAAATGAATACGTGTACTTTCTACAAGTGTAGAAAAAAAACAACACATAGAAAAGGAAAAAAGACCTTTCTTTTTTAGTTTTCAAAAACAACAGTCAAGAAAAAAAACTACACATTGACAAAAATTCGCTAAAAACATTAGTGAAAAAGAAGGACACATTGACAAAAAAAAAAGGTGCCAAAAAACCACGGTGGAATGTTTCAGCCAAAAGTCAATTGTGTCTTCTAGAAAGTTCGGATGAAATGAATACATGTACTTTTGGTGCCATTTTGATGTTATTTTTGGCATGAAACAACACTTAAAGACAACTTAAAAACAACTGTGGACTAAAAATTGGGGTCAGTGTGCGTCATTCAAGGCCTCCCACCTTCACTTACTGAGTGCAAAATGTTTGAAATGATGCACATCTACAAGTATTTGGGAATAGAGTTTCCTTCTATCGCATACTGGGATACTTCCATTCGGCAGCAGGTGATATCAGGTTGGAAAGCCCTGTATGCAATGTGGCACAACAGTCACAAAGCGGAGTTGTATAACTGTGCCCATCAGTCCCACTTATTTAGTCTTGGTGGAGACCATTCTTCTATAGAAGGTCGAAGTCTGGGGTCTGACGGTGTCTTTTCCTACCTGCAATGACTTGGAGCAGGTGCAGAAAGCCTTCTTAACAGAGGCACTGGGGTGAATTCCATGGTCCCATATCAAAGTTTGCAGCAAGAGACATGTTTCTTGTCTTTACAGAGAGCAGTGCTTGATCATCACATCATCTACTTTCGCCATGTATATTTGTATAGTTTGTTAACATTCCTATTACTGCCACATTTTTTCCATTGAAAACCCTTTGGGGCGGCTAGTTTTTAATCGAACAGTAACACTTTGATGTGCTTCCTTTTTCGGGTTCCATAAGCCACTTGGTCTCCGTGGACGATAAAAATCATTCAATTCAATTCAATTCAATTCTCCTTTTTCTTTTCATTTTTCAGCTCCCTCTTCTCCATTTTTCATGTTGCTTAAGATTAATGCTAGTGTAAAAATAGTCTATTTAGCAGCTTGCTACTTTGCTCCTCTAAATATGAAGATTTGTGAATGCCAGAGAGTAATCAAACTAATTCTCTTCATGAGCTAACAATGAGCGTTGTAAATTTGCAAATAAAAGAAAAATTGTAGTTGTAAGGGATTTTAATGCAGGCACTTAATCTGCACAGGGTGTTACCTTTGAAACATATGGACAAAAATTTGGCTTAATTTGGGACTAAGATGATGGAGGAATACGTGTTCAAATTGGAAGGTTGTAATTCCCAATTTCAAAAAAAACCAATGGAATTCATATGCTTATAGTATTTTTAAAGTTGGAATTTTGCAAAGAGGTCAAGCCGCTCTTGAACTAGACAATTAGAAGTGCTAGTGTCCAAAAACCCAAGAGCAAAATAGTCTACGAGCTAGGAGAAATTGCAAAATGTACTCAAGTAAAAAAAAAGTCAATGCATGTCAAAATGCAAAGACTGGTGATGCCCCCACCTCGAAACTGTGAATCGGCTCTGGCAATGAATTCAAGATGTCGATATTAATCTAGAGACCAAGTTTCGTAAGCAGAACATCAATCCTTGGCCAAGAAGCGCCAAAGGATCTCGACTTGAACACACTCATAGTCATTGAAGAGAAGTCCGAAAAACCAGCCTGCACCACGAAAGGCTATGTGTAATGAAGTTGTGATGACATATATATATGGTACAAAATGTTGCATGTCAAGGACGAGTATATGGTTGTTGAAGGTGTTCCTGGTGAACCTTCAACCTTAGTGGTTTAAAACCTCCAGGTTACTTAAGGTAACCAATCTATGCAAGAAGCTTGCAAAGATAATGCAAAGAAATCAAGTTTCAAGTGAATTCCCAAAACCAAGAAAAGGCACTCTCAGCAAAACTTATGCCACGCACAAAGAATCTCGAATTTTGATGTCATTTTAATTCAAACTGGTGCTCTAATATGCAAAGAAACTATGACTAAAAGTCTAGCCCCAAAACATATGCAGAACCCGTTCAATTTTGACAATTTGACCAAGTCTAAATAAAGTCAATGTTCCTGGCAGAATTCAAATTTTTGCAGAATGAGCAAATGAGATATTTTTTCAACTCTGACACCTAGAGCTATTTCTGACACGCGTGCAAGCACAGTGCATCAGGTTCTCTCAATAAGAAATAAATGTGACCTCAAAAATCAATTTTCGGCTAACGGAATGTCACTCGGCAACAATGACTTAGAACTTAAGATTTTTGAGTTTTTTGATGATGTTTCTTGAATGTTTTTTCTAAAATGAGTCATGACAGAGGGGGATAAGAGGAAATAGATGTAGGCAGGCCTAGAGTAGATAGGCTAGTTTTGTCATTTTCTATTTTTGCATGCATCACAAGAAGACGATTTTTGGGGTCTAAATTTGGCCAAATTCAATTTTTCAAAGCCCATTACATTTTGGAAAATGAAAACTTCGATTATAAGGATTTTTTGTTTTAGGGCAAGAATAGCTAGGGATGGATGATTTGGCAACAAAGGTGATGAGTTGGCAAGCAAAGGGTGATATGGCAATGTGAGGATGGTGATGCGGCAAGAAAATTAGCAATCTACTTTTCTCCTAGTCAAAAGCTTTTTGTGATATAGATATGACATGGTGATGATGTGGGGGTGATATAATGGAACCTTTGACATATATGCACAATGGTGCTTGGATTTTGAGATTTTTAGACCAACTTTTTTGCATTTTCTAAAAATATAATGTCAAAGGTGTGCTTTCTCTCTCTATCTTATTTTTAGAGAGAGAATATGGCTTTGGACTTTAGAAATGGCCAAATTGGATGGAATTTTAGCAAATTTTCATATGTGATGGATGAATGGTGTACTTCTGACTAGGAAAAATGGTCTTGCTAACTTTGGTCTCGACAAATGGCAATGGTGTATGAAAGGGGAGAAAATGATGCATAAAAGATGATGTTTTTTGGGTGGAAATGGTAGTAATGCCTTGGGAAATAGCAAATCATGCCTTAAGAAGTAACATCATGGCAAAAGCTTGAATCATGGAAAGTTCCTTCTAAGCTTTGACTTTGGGATCTTCAACCATTGACCTTAAGTGTTCAAGATGCTTAGGTGATCAAATGTCCTTCAAAAAATGCCTATATGATGCCAAACCAGTGTCCATCTTTGGTTCTTCATATTAATATGTCTTCTACAAGTTGCCAGCCCAGGAGTATCACTTATTGCAAAGGGGATACACCATGTGCGTTAATGGGGTCGACAAAAACCCCTCCATATACGCCTTATCTAGGGTTCAAAAAACCCTTATTGTATACATATTACACTAGATTGCCCCTAAAAAACCCCAAATTTTCGTATGTATACGTACAGTTTAGATTAAAAAAAAACCCACCCTGGTTAACTCACATGTTATATACAACCTACACTATGCGAAACCCTCTGGGTTGCTAGGTGATGGATGTCTTCAAGTTTCACGCTCTATAAGCTCATACACACACATGTATGAAGTCAAATGCTAGTGAAGTGTGTCAAGCATGCATAGCTCTTGTATGCTGCCATTTTGTAGCAGTAATGACATGTGGACAACTTGGTCATACATGGGCTCTTAGAAAACCATAAAAAATCACACCTCAAAAAAACACTACCTTAAAAAACAGGAAAAAAAAAAGGACATCCCTTCAAAAAAAAAACCATATCGCCTAAGAAAACAACACATCCTTAAAGAAGAAACTATACCTCCTTAAGATACCACATATTCTTAAAAAAAAAAAAAAAAAAAACCTTCAATCTGCTCATCAGAGCAGACTTTAATCCATTAAAAACCTTGGAAGGTAGACAACAGATCCATTTGTAGCCTTAAAACATAATCAGGTCTTTATGTTTTAAGCCAAAACTTGGTATACAAAAACATGCATCAATGTCAATCATACCTAATGTATTAGTTTTTTCCATAAAGTATTCATCATAACATTTCTGATTTTCTGATCTACAGAGATTATACAATTACTTCAGTAAAGTAAATACCCATTAATTCAAGAAATCTATTATAACTGTTACCATAACTTACAGAAGATCCAAGGGTGCCCGAGAAGCACAAGATTTAAGATGTTTACCATGTCCACAATATGCCATTAATAAGCATTTAAATACAACAGGTATGATCATTTTTTAAACCCGCATTCCATGTTCAAATTGAACTTGAATACTGAGTATAGAGCAAAGAAACCTGTTACCTGCAGTAGAACCAGAGGACAATTAGCCTTAGTCAGGGTAAAAGCCTAAGCTACTAGCAGGTAAGCTAATGGTTTCTTTGAGGTTATCCTCCTTCACTATAACAATATTCAGGCCTAATGCCAAATTCAAGGGTCTTTGTTAGTGGACTAGCTAGTTTATTATGTAAAACACATTATAAAATACATCCATCCTAGTCTATGGATGCATTTGCATCAGATCCAAGCATAAAACATCTAGGAGTATCTCTTTCCTTTGCATGTGCCCTTGAAGATGCCACTGTCATAAGAAAAGACTGTTAGAAACCAATTAATACATCATTTCTTGCTGTCATCAGTAACTAGTAGATTCCTAGATTCTTAAAGTAGGCTGCCAACCCCATCTATGCTATAAATCAGAGATACCTTGGCCCCTATTATCCTCTTTATGTTAATGCATTTTAGATCTAGACAAATTTTATTCAGATCAAGAAGAAACATGCATATTTCAGAAGTATTTCTTTGAATCTAAAAGACAATAACCCATCAAACCTTTAGAGTGCGCCCAGTAATGTTGGAGCTTTCAGAAGGTGCTGCTTTCTTAGAGCCAGATTCAGCATTATTGTTGTATACAGGATCATCCCCAAACTCCATGGTCGATTCTTTACCATCAGCAACATTTGTATTCAGCATTTGCTTACTTGTGGAGATACTAAGGGCATGGCTTCATTCTGCTTCCCATCATCAGCATCTCTGATATCATCCCTTCTCATATTTGCTGATGGAACCACAGTTGAAATGTGGTATTGGTAAATCTTTTTTCCTCTTCCCTTCAATCTTTCTTCTGCCATCCTCTTTTTTGTGGCAGTATTTAGATCTCCCTTCTTTCTACCCATTGCTGCTGTAGCATAGGCACAACGAAACCTCTGGCTATCCCCTGCTCTGGTAAGCCTTTTCCTCTTTTTCATACGAAATTTTCTTGCCTTATAAATGAAATGCCAGCACTTAACACCGACAGTTCTAAGAGTGCCGTTATCATACCTCAGCATGCAGGCGATCTTGAGGTCGTTGTTGGCCAGTGACATCACTCCCAGCCTTCGTTTCCATGATGCGATTCCATAGGGAAGAAGTTCAGCCCTAACAGACCGTTTACTCTTTGACGTTAGTAAAAATATTTTTAGTCATATCCCTTGTTTTAAATTATTTCATTTTTCGATTCTTATCTAAGGTTTGGCTAGGCCACTGCCCTAAAGAAATATGGCTAATTTAATCAATCTCCTAGTCCTAAATGCTTCATAATAGAAAACATCATATGAACCTTTTTATTACCTCCTGCTTCACAAGGTATATTTAATACGAAATGTTGCATCAGAAAGCTTTCCTCATATGGCCACACAAAGTACATTTAATTAAAAAAAAAAAAAAAAACGGTCTGAAAGATATCAGATTTAAGACAAGAGATCCCATTTGGGAAATCCAGCTTTAATAATTGCAGCCTTGGATAAGATTAGGTGCTGAACCTTACCCAAGCCTTGATAAGGATCACTAACAAGAAAATAAAAAACTACATAAAGGACAAAAAGTAAACACATATTGTGGAATAAAAAACAATAGAAATATAAGGATATATGGTCAAACAAGCAAAGTAGATCAGAAGTAGAGCAGTAAAAGCAGACATAAAAAAAGCCAATAAAAGCAGAACAAAAAAGAAGACAACAACCCATCTAAAACCTGGGGACTAGGCCCCATCACCAAACACAATATTAAGACTACCAAATATTAAGACTACCAACAAAAACACAATAACAATATAGACAAGATAGTATAATCACTGAAAAAGAGGAGTAAAGAATAACATAAAAGCACATGCACTAACAGATAATAGGAACATAGGAATAAAATTCAACAGCTGGTAAAACATATAGAAAACAACATAGCAATGCAAAAAATAAAAAAAGCTTATACCCAAAACATAATACAATTTTAAAAGTAATATGAAGAATGTAGTAAATTAGACCCATGCAGCCACGTAAGTGATGAATAGAGCAACACAAGAATTAAAATAAGTAAACATAGATATAATGGTCAGGGATAACAATGATATAACAAGGAAATAAAACCAGCATGTTGTTTTTTGGAAAATAAAATAAATGTAGAAAAATAGAACCACTTAGATAGTGTCCAACAAAAAAGGAAAACAAATAATATCCGAAGTCTGTAAAATATCACCATAAGGAAGAAATTGCAGATTTGAGCAGAAACCATGCTCGAGACAAAGCCAAGAAACCACATGGAGGGTTTAGTCTGGTTACCTGCAGTAGAACCAGAACAATATTAGCCTGAGAAGGGTAACAAGTTAAGCTACATGCAGGTAAGCAGAGGACAAAACCAGTTTAACGCCTTTCACCACAGGAAACTTAGAAAGTAATACATTAACAACAAAAAAAAGGTTTGCAGATCAATAGAACATTGAACAAAGGGAAAAGCATAGATGTCAAGAAACTGGGAGATCTGGAACATGTAGAACATTGAAACAGTGGATTACAAAGTTTAAAGCATTAAACTCTAGAAGGGAACAAGCAATTAGCAGATTAGACCAGAATAGAAGAGATAATGCAAATAAGATATACCATGCAACTGCCAGAAAATGAAAGATATAACCTAAGAGCGAAATACAAGAGTAGAAAGGGGCAGAATAGGAAAAGTGTTAATCAACAAAAGAAAACATGTTAAGCACCGAAAGCTTTCTAGATTATTTAGTACAGATTCAAACAACAAAGTATGATAACCACCAGACTTAAAGTAAACATCAGGGTAGCCAAATCCACAAGGCAGCTTGTACGAACCATAATAATTAATGTGGCAACCTGGTTGACGACCTTTTGAGGAACAACATTACCAAGTTGAGCAGGATCTTGAAAGACAAGGATCTCAGGGGCATTGGAAACATATTGAGCTGCCATTTTAGGTGAAACATCACGAGATGCAATCATAATTGGTGTAGAGCTACCTTCACCTTCAATAGGAGCAGAAATCTTAGGAGGACCTGTAGCCTTAGCAGGCTTGTGGAAACTGAAAAAACCTTTTCTCTTCTCTGCCATTTTTCTATCTTTCTCTAATCTGAGGATGGTGGCTTTATTTAAGCCGCCCATCTTTCTTCCCATCCACAAGAGGCACAAGCCGGCTAACAATGGAGAGCAAGAAGAAACTTGAAGAGAGGAAATAATACCTAAAGATCTTAAATATAAGAAGGCGAGAGGGAAAGTTAAACTGCAGCCATGGCTTGCCATCAAACCGTCAAGGAGACAATCGTGAAGATGCCATCTGTGAACTGTTAGCATGAGTAAGCAAACATCTCCATCCATCGTCCAGAAAACTTTTGCAGCCGGACTAACCCTAAAAGTTAAACAGAACTTACAAGGGAAATGAAATACGAAAAGAGAATAATCAGAAAAAAAAAAGAGAAAATAGAATAATGAAAAAGACGGGTAGAAGGTTTAAGGAGGAGACAATGAAAATAAGAGAAAGGAGTAAGCTAAAGTAATATAGATCACTCAGAAACCCCAAGGAAATAATAAAAGAAAGAGTAAAATGAAGAGCTACCAAAAAAAAAAAAAAAAAAAAAAAAAAAAAACTAGCAAAAAGGCATGCCAGGGCTTGTGGTTGAGTTATGCAATGTAATAGAGGTCCCTTTAACAAGGCCATGTCAGGTTTAGCTGATGTGGAGATGCTACGCGGATAGCTTAAAATTGCATAGAAGGTTGTAGGCTTGCTTGGGCTGGCGTGCTTAATAAAAAAAAAAAAAAAAAAAAAACAGAATGTTTCTAAAAAAGAAAAAAAGACATTAGTCGGAGTAGAGAGTAGATATGATTTGCTTTTTCCACCCATCGGCGCTTAAGCTCATGTGAGTAAGTACATCCATACTTGGTCATAAGCTTTTAGAAGACAAAATCAAGCACAAGGGAACTTTTCAAGGACCAGTTTTGAATTATATCTCCGACACATGCCCCAAAAGGCATTGCCCCACCATGGATGCGGCAAAATGTTTCTAGTGTTTACTTTGCTGCAAATTAGGTTTGCTAGTGCAACGTTAAATCAAAACATGGGCAAATGCAAGTGGTTTGGCTGCTGTGCTTAAGAATTGGAATCAAAACAGAAAGATTGAAATAAATTTCTATTGTGTTGGAAAATTTGACTTCTGTCAAAACCTGTGATCTCTATAAAAACTTAATCATTGTTTTGAGTTGCTCAAAATGAATTTTGAATTCAATTTGTATTTGAAGTCCGAAACTTTATAGAAATTTTGAACTTAACGTGACTTAATGTGGAATGTTAGTTCGACAAATGTGGAAATTCTGACCCCCAATAATGCCAACTCCTAAAGTTTCTAATGAAGAAACCAAAAAGGAAGGAAAAATGTCCTCAATGTGGTTGGCAATTGGAGCGCCAATATTTATGCGATATTGATATCCTGGTTGAATAACGTTCCACTTGGACCTGCACAAGTTCATCTGCAGGAGCTTGGAAGTACCAAATATATTCTATCATTTTCATAGTTCCTTTAAACTCTTGCAATGTAATTTCGTGGAGCAAAACCTTACACCAAATAGTCAGAAACACAGCTACCTAATATGATGCAAAGATGCAAAAGTAAAACGAAATGAACTTTATTGGACATTATTATAAAAATTGGAAAAAGTTCCAACTTTGAAGAAACTGTGTTTACGTGTTGGCTCTTCTTCTGGCATTCACAAGTATGAATGTTAAAAATTACCTGCTTAAATCTTGGAACTGTGGAAAAATAAACATATTTCCTACTGATACTCACTGGTTTGGAGGCGTTAGAGCTTGACATCACCAGCAGAATTTGCATTGCAGAAGCAATCCCTACTTCAACCACAAAGACAGTGATTTATGAGAATGTTAAAAGACAGGGTATTTTACCAGGGCAGCCTGAACCTGCACACGCAATCTCGTTACACTGCTTGAAGCATCACTAGTAGTTCCGGAAAGATGTATCTGCAGAACCACAGGCAGTAACTGCAAAACTTGATATGTAGTGGGATTCATAACGCTATCATTCCTGTTTTCTTCCCCAGATTCATAAAAGCATGTTCGCAAGTTCAAGTATCAATCATCTTGTCCTGAAGTTCACTGGGTGCAATGAACCCAGGAATGCTTAGCAGTTGCCTTTCTGCCTCTCTCAAGGCAGCATTTTCTTCTGAATACAGATTCTTACTAGTAACGGTGCCCAGCGTTGCTGGGCTAAAGTTGGGAGCCTTTCAATGTTTTGGCCACAATGACTTTCTAAATGTTTAAACAAAACATAATTCTTTCATGTTAGATAGTGTTAATTACGTCGGGGACACACAATCTAGATAGCATTCAATATAACATACCATTGTGAAGTGAAGAATAGATACATGTATATGGATGCGTACGCAATAAATGTTGAAAGGGTGTAGTTGCAATAAACAACAAATGAGAAATCGCATTCCAGTCTATAGACAATAAATGGCAAGAAGAATTTTCAAACCAAAGAGTATTTTTCATGGTCAGTGTTGCATACCTAAGGCTTAAGTGAGTTGAAAACCTAAGGCTTAAGTGAGTTGAAAAGGAGGGGTTAAAATATCAAGGCATTTCATACCTTATAATAGGTCACAAATGTATTTTCCTGCTCTATGTAGAGAATTGAAGATATGGCTTCACATAATTTTCTAGGCCAATCAATATCATTCATCATTTCTAGTAAATATTATCCTGGAAGGCTTCTACTCTTCCAAGAGGGACCCTATCCTTTCTGTAATTCCTTTAAGTTGACAGGATGGAAAAAAACGTACATATAAAGGAAGAGCGAGTTCAAATATCACAAAAAAATTAGCTATAAACACTGGTAAAAGTTATGCATTGCCTAAAGCACGCACCATTTGCTTGAAAGAAGAAGGAAAGCTTAGTGTTTCTAGCATTTTTGAAGTTTTTTGTGCTCCGATAAGAAAAGAATATTCACAAATGAACCCAAAAAAAAAAAAAAAAAAAAAAAAAAAAAAAAAAAAAATCTTCCTTACATGAAATTGGCAAAACCTTATTTTGTTGCAAAATAAACACACAAAGGTTTTACCTGCTATAATATGTTAGGTTATTCCATGGCTTACAGAATCAGTGATCATAATCAATTCTTCAAGTATCACTGCAACAGAAACCCTTGCTATCAGTCACCTGTGATCTTAATCTCAAAGCTTCATGCACTGGTCTGGGCAACGATGGCGGTTTTAGTTTTGGCTTCAGTTTTGGCTTCGCCAGAAGAAAAGCTTCCTGCTTTTGGGAAGAGATCCGTCCGGGCCATAGCCCTAAACTATCACACTCAATACAACACCAACATATGTTCATATGCATCCTACTATAAATTCCTATGATATGACAACACCATATGTTCATATGCATCGTAGTATAAATTCCTAAGACATCGCCATGAAAGAGAGAAATTAGAGACAATTATGTGAAGACAACAATGTATTGTGTTGTTCAAGCAGAGCTAAGCTCATATTTAAATTCACTTGTCTAGCCTTCTTTCCAAAATGTGGATATCAGCACCTAAGCCCAATCCAACACAATATCTATGCTCTGTAAATATATCAACTACTCATCATTCTATTTATGCAAAAATAACATGTAGCAACATCTTATCTTGTCATTCTTTAGCATCTTGAAATTCAAATATGTACCTCCATCTAAAGATAACTTAAATAGATCTTTATGAAACCCATCTTACACTTCAATGTAAAAATTAGCAAGCTACCGTTTTAATTCCCAATAGAAATATATATTCTGTAAAATCATGTACATAATAATTCTCTAACTCTTTCATTTCAAATAAACTCTTTCCTTTCAAAGGTATCAGCAAGTTCACTTTTATCTTTGTATTTCAGAAAAGTGAACTCTTTATTCTATTCTTATAATACCCTGTTCATCTATGTACCAAAGAGCTAATCGATAGATTCAAACCTAATTTTGATCGCTTCTAGTATCATTTTATTGCTTCTGCTCATCCGTCCCAGTCATATTCCCAGGTCAATGTTCTATTTACCATACTCCTTGGGCGGACACTATATGCTTCCTTCATGCCAAACCTCCTAAGGTCGGATCTTTGGCAAACTGACGTCTAAGCACAGGCAGCACAGACAAAGTTTTGAATACTATACCAAACTCTGCTGACCAACAGCCCTGGGTGCAACACTTAGTTTTGGTGTACTCCTGCTTTAAACCAGGTCATCTGGTGTTTTTTCAATCAAAGAGCATCAGAATAAACAACTGAGCATTGAACTCGATTCAACAATAGCATGGAATACATATCCGACCACTATTTCTGCTAACAAACAGCTCCGAGTGCGGCATGCTCTTACCTTATGATAAGTGCAAACGGTTTCACCAGAGATATCGCAGCAATCCGCATTAGTCTGAGCACCAAATGCGCACTTTAGGAGAGGCATGTTCTGATGCATCTTTCCAGGAGGCACACAAAACTCTTTGCATCAGAAATGAACATCAAAATGAACATCAGAAATGAACATCGATTCAACTTCGACATACAGAATAGGGATGCTGAAAGTATGCTTGCATTATTGACAATCAGCACGAAAATTGAGGTGCTTGCAATTTTTTGCAACTTTCGACAACATAAAGAAATCTCAAATCAAGCCTAAAGGGATACCAGTTTGGGGAACGGACAGTTGCAGCAAAAGCATGGATACACCAAATAAGTCCCTAGAAAATGAGAAATTACAAATACCAACGATTTGTGCAAGCTAAACGAAACTCTTTGATGAAGCTTAAAACAAAGAAGACATACCTTGTTAGTAGCAGATGCAGAAGAGATGGCCATGCAGGGCATTATCCTATTAGTCACCGGTGTGTTGTGTGGGACATACCATGCTAATAGGAGATGCAAGAGTGATGACCATTTATGCATCAGGAGCCCCCAGAAGCGTTCGAGACGAACTGTGATAACCGTGAGCATGGCCTTACTCTAGCCCATGTCATTTGAAAGATTAGATCCCTAAATGCCAGAAAACTTACACCCTCATGCATTGAGTCTGCGGCCATGGACATCTGCTTCAAGCTCAAGGCTGGGATCTGTATGCAGCCACTCCACCATTCGTACCCTCAAAGTCATTCGTAAAGAATGCTTTTATTTCAAACATATGCTCTTGCAGGAGCAGTCAGACAAAGATGCCCGTGCTGCTGCAGAGAATCAATTATATGAGATCTGGAGTTCATTGCTGCTGCAGAGAATCAATTATATGAGATCTGGAGTTTTCATTTGGCTGTTGCAAACCTTCCCGCTTTGCCATAGCTGAGGAAGCCCTAATCGCTACAACGAAAAATAAAAGGGCTATCTCGACCGTCCAATTTTCTAATTAAATCTTGACCATCAGATCTAGGGCGTGGTCCATTACTTGCACTAAAACATTATAATATAAGAAGATTATCCTACATATATGAAAACTCCAAAACGTTAATAGTTACAGGCTAGATCATTCACCTTAAGCTGGTTTGTGAACTGTACCTGCACTGAGAAATCCTTTGACTGAAGGAGAAAGTCTCGCATATGGTCTTTAAATGATGCTAGATCGTGGCAAGTTTCAAAAAGACCATTGACAAAATCACAAAATCTTTAACATGCCACTTAGGCTATAATATGTACAATAACTACCTGTAAACATTCCGCATGTCCAGAAAAAATAAGGTGATCTGTGACAGGAAGGCTTCCCTAGGGATTGTGCCACACTCGTATTTGTTTGAATTAACTCATCATGTTAGCTTGCATGCAGCTATAGAGGCACAAATATCAGCTTGAGCTAAAATCTACCTTTAACATATTAAGTACAACCTTAATAACATCTTGAGATTTGAGAAATTCCACACTTTGCCGAGCTTGATTGATGATTGGATACATACATGCACTCCTGGATGTGTTTCATGCATGGATTCGAAAAGGTTACGAAGTACTATCTTCAGAAGCTTCCAATGGTCCCTGAGAAACCTCGGATATTACCCAATTATATACTTGCAAAATAACACCCTTAATAATACCATCCATCAAGAACAAGGAACAAAAGACGGCTGCGTCAGGTACGGCTTACATGATATTGCTAGCAATGACAGCTTTGTTGTCTTTGCCCTTCGTGATTTCACAAAGACTTAAAAGACAGATGTGGCGAAAATCTGAAACTTGTGTATCCAAACCCTTAGGAACAGAGTGCCTTTTCATCTGTAAGCAACTGATAGTTCTGCTTAAAAAAATATTAAAAATCAGGGGAAATTTAAAGACCGAGAGTCGTAACCTACGGGGCCCTGAAATTTCCTATGATTTCAGTTCCATTTTTTTTAAGGTGATTTTCGGGTCTCAGTTTTCAGCGGCGCTCTGGTGGCGCCGCCAAACAGGGCTTTGAGCCACGGAGCTTTGCCAGAACAGCCAGAACAAAGCTTCTCCTGCCGGAACAGGGCTTTTGCAAGAACAGAGCTTTGCCGGAACAAGACTTTTATGCAGTCCGACAAGATCATGCTTCTTGCCAGTACTCTAAACTGGCGGATTTGGAACTCTGCGGGTCGGCTCAAAGGAAATTTAGGGAAAGAAAAGAGGATTACCGCCGGAACAGGGCTTCCCCTGCAAATCATGCTTTTCCTTTGTTTATTTCAGTTTTCTAGCGATGATCAGGAGCTGCTACTCCCGATTTAACTCCTTTTTCCATGCAACCAGCCAGATCTTGGAGCAAAGCTCTTCTGTAGAGTATTAGACCTGGATTTGCCTTGTTTGAGCTATTCTTCCTATTCTGTACACTGCCAGACGTTTCTTGTCCATCTCTTGCTTGATTCATTCTACAAATTTGAATAGATCTGCTTGATTCCTCGTAATTAATTGCTTCCTCAAAGATTAGAATACAGTTCAAGATGGGGAAATTTCAGGGCCCCGTAGGCCACGTAAAGAAACCTACGCCACCAGAAGGTTTCGGGAAGAAACCTAGTGGCGGTGTGGCGGCGCCGCGCCAGGTTTCTTCCCAAAACCTTCTGGTGGCATAGGTTTCTTTATACAAAATCTTCCATTAATCTATCAGATTTCGATAAGCTAATTGGAGTTCATATGAACTCAGGCCATCTTTTACTGATGGGTTCCTTAATTTGTTCTAATCAGAACTTGATTCTCGTCTCTGGATAAGAATGTACCTGGGTTTTCTGTTCTTGGCTTCATGACTTTAGGGATTGCTTTGCCAGAGATGAGGATCTTTAAAATTATAGTCAATTGGGGCAAGTACGGCCTAGACAGAACTATAGGCTTTTGGGTTCAGCGGAATGCTTTGAAGCGTGCATGGCCGGATTTGGAGATGCCGAGAGGAGGCATCCGAGACAACAGATGGAGGAAAAGGGCAAAGGGCACGATTGCTCTTGCGACGTCCTTGGCTATTTCGCGTAGCATTTTCTGACCCATTTTCTAATTTTCATAAACGTGGATTTTAGAAAATAATAATCCAACGATTTTTAACAAGGCCACGTCAGGTTTAGCTGATGTGAAGATGCTATGTGGATAGCTTAAAATTGCAAAGAAGGTTGTAGGCTTGGTTAGGCTGGCGTGCTTTAAAAAAAAAAGAAAAAAAAAGAAAAAAACTACGGCTCCTTAAGAAGGAAGGAAGGAAGTATATTTTAACGTCCACGGAGACCAACTGGCCTATGAGACGGTTTTACAATATAGCAGAAAGTTTCCAAACACAAAATAAAACCACAGAAACCCTATACAATATGTCTCTACCACTGGGATGAAAAAACCCCCCTGTGTGGGAGGAAAAACCCTTGTAGTAGGCGTTGAGAGGCCCTATTTGGGCGCTCAAATTCCCTGTGCTGTGAGGGACTCCCTGACGGTGGAGACTTGCAGAATGTAGGACGCAAGGCGTGCCACCATTGGCGAAGCCAGCAGTTGGTGAATTGCTATCTCAGAGCATCTGAGATCGGCATGAGCTGCTCGGATGTGTGCATATGCTGGGCATTCCTGTAGAGCATGGTGTTCATCTTCTACTATCTGCATGTGACAGCACTGGCATAATCTCTCATGCCGGGAGATTCCCTGCCCTCCATCTGTACCCCAGCGGCCTATCTCAATTCTGAGATGATGGGACCCTGTTCTTATTGCAGTTATAGCTCTTCGTTTCTTGGTGAAAATGTGTGCCTTTAGATACTGGTGGGGGCCGTGTTCAAGCGACGGATTGACCTACAGCATATCCTTGAAAAACCACACCTCCATATAACTACGTATAGGTTTTTTCAAATCTTCAAAAAAAACAACCTGTATTTTGTTTTTACTGTTGTTTTTAGCTGTGGACCAAATGTTGGGGTTGTAGTGGATAAACAAATTACACAATATGTCTAATTAATTACAACTGATTACAATCTCGTATATGGAGCTCTTTTCCTATGGGATTTGAACTGACAAAGCTAATCTGTCATGTAAAGAAGCAAAGCAGGCTGCTACGAATTGCAATGAGGGTCATAGGAAATCAGTACAGAAAATCATTGGGCCAGCTATGACTAAAGAGTCGGTTAATGTTGTTACATTACCTCAAAGCACAACACCATTTCTGCCAAGCCAAGTAAATGAAATCGAAAGCAACATATAAAATTGCTCCATGTTCAAAGGCCGTGGTATCTTTCATAAGGTGCAAACAAGAAAGAAGTGGAACAATGTGGAAAATTGCTGATGCTTTTACTAGCATTGTTAACCAAATTAAAACAGTTCATTGAAGGGATTTAGAAATGTATTGTATAACATGATGTGACTGTCATGCCTGAGAGAAGGTGCTGACTGTCACAAACATTCAACTATTAAGTAAAGAGATATGTTAATAAGCTAACTTCTATGATACTCTAGAAATCAAACATCCCATCAATTATTCTACATAAAGATTTGAAGGAGAGAGTAAAACATATACGTTGAAAAAGAGAGCAAAGCATACCTTCTCCTCAGAATCAGGTTGAGAATCACTCCAACCATAAATCTAAGCAACTATTGTAGCTCCACATACTACAGCATCCACCATAGATAATTTTGACTTCCATGTTAGATGTCAAAAGTCACTATTGTTTCATGGTCCAAACTTTTGGCGTTTAATACATTGAGATCTTAATGTTGAATATCAAAAGTCACTATTGTTTCATGGTCCAAACTTTTGGTGTTTAATATGTTGAGATCTTAATGATTTTATTAGTGATAATCCAAATAACATGGTTTAGGATCTAAAATCTCACCGTTTTAATATGCAGATTTATTAAATACCACATATGTTTCAGACGACATAACTTCGAGTTTTAAGTATTTTCGTATCCATTAAAACTTTACTCATTTAAAAGTACAAAACTTATCAAGTGAAACAATTTTTTCTCCATTGCGAATCATATTATGGAACGAATAACAAACAAGATTGAACACAATTTTGAATGAATTCTGTCAATCTTTGAGCAGTATAACTTTGCAAATAAAAAACCTAGAATAGTAGGCCACTTGAAAAAGGATAAGTAAGACAAGAAGACAAATATAAAAGAACAAAAGAAGATAGCAAAGTATTATATGCTGATGTACAGTTGTATCTCGCCGGTCTTGCTTCTGTTCTACCTCACAACCATCTTTTTCCATTATCCATTCTCCAACGGCTGAAGCTGTAGCCAGTAGCCATCATCCATTCAAAGGCCTGAAGCTCTGGCCATCGCTACTGATCAAAGAAACCCTGTAAATAAAATGTTAGTCAGACAGGAGAACAAAAGCAAAAACAGAATGATGAACTGGAAATGCTTTGAAAAGGACAAAAAGAAAGAAAAAACAATATAACCTTAACTGAAAGCTTATCTAAGCATCTATTGGGTCCTGTTTGAAGATGTTGGATTAGTAATGCAGAGCTTTGAAAGCATGCAATGCAATGATGATTGCCGGAGCAAATGAAGAGCGATTCCATGGCTTCTAATTTCGTAAATTAAAGGGAACGAGATAAACGGGGTTGGGACTTACTGGACAACAATAGCCGAAACCCTTCCCATCGCCGTAGTAGAACCCCTTCCCATCTACCTCCAAAGTTGAACAAGGAGCTTGACGTCGAAACGATGTCTGCAACTACAACTTCTACAAGACCTCGGTGTCCTGGTCAGGAAATACATGGATAAATTTAGTACCTAGCCGGATGTGTGTTTCTTCAGAATTCTCGGTGCAAGTTCACAGGGACACAGAGAGAAAATATTATGGTTCAATTTTTGTTGTTTGATACAAAAATCTAATAGCAACTCAATGAATGTGACTCACTTCAATTAAATGTGTCTTAATGAGTCTTTATGCGAGAAGATATCTATAAGATATTCCTATCTATGTGGAAAATATGGAAGGCACTCAAGCTCAAAGAATACAAGAGTCAATCCATAGTCTGTAATTTGCAAAGGGATAATGATTACATTAGTCGGACATATCTAAGGTGCATCAGAGTCCTAGATTATAAAGACTACAGGATTTTGTTCCAAGAGGTGCTAGATGAGAAGGCCTATGTAAAGATCACAAGTGGTTATTTGGGTGACCACTTAGTTTTCAAGCCCAGGGCAACGATGCTAAGAAATATTGTGTTCTTGAAGAAGGAAATTTATTATTATGTGAAGGAGAATCAAATAGTTTTCTTCCTGCTAAGACCCTGAATCTCTTGCCTTCCGCCACAGGTTTTGACGATGATAGCTTTAATTGGCATAGACACTTTCTATAATAAGTGGGCATGGAGAAGGCCTTGTCAAAGGAAGAATTTATGGTAATATATTATCGACACTGGCAACGGATGTCATATTGCTTGTATTCCATTACCAACTAGTTTGATCACCCTAGATACCAGGACTCTAGATCCAATGTGGGATGTTGGGACACTATCCAAGTTTCCTGATACTACTTTGAAGAACACCACTAATGAATCTTTCTAGATTATGTACTTTGCCAGGATAGAACATAATTTCATGGTCGCTTCCATTTGGGATAATCTGGAATCTAGGTCCAGAGTTTTTTATAAGTAAAAAAGCATTGGTAAGTAAATTAAACACCCTTCCAACAACAATGCCAAGAGGGAAGTTTTATTGCCTATAGGATGGGAACACCCTAATTCTTATCGCCACTAACAATATTAAAACATTGCTTTACAATTATTTCTCTTCTGTTTGATCTAATTCCAAGAATGGCACCACTTTTCCATTGTCAGAATTGTATGCATCAAGTACAGAGCTAGAAACCTCTTTACTCTCCACGTCACAACCTGATTGTTTTAGAAACTCATCTACAACGTCATTAGCAAATTTGTTTTACATATCATTCTCTTCATCAGCCTGCATGTTAGAAATATCTCTAAGGACAGAGTTTCCAAAACAATCCCATTCACAACTACGAATATTGAAGCTCGGAGATGAATCCATGCCTGCAAAGCTCGAGCTAGTACTCTCATAATAAACTGCATATACTAGAAATAATGTATGCAATACAAACTTGATAGGAAAATCCATATCAAACCTTCTAAACGACAAACCTTCAACCTAGAAAGCAGAAATTAAAATGCAAGCAAAATACAAACATGTAGAAGAATAAACTAAATGCCTGTCTCGAAAAGGCACTCTAACAATCGACAGAGATGTTACATTCTTAGTAGAATGTGACTCCTATGATGAGGAAACCCGAAAGATATTTTAAGATTTGTGAAAAAATCACAATATCTAGAAGGAAAGGACAAACCTAGTATCAACACCTACAAGCAAAACAATAAGTAGATTAGCTCCAAGAGCACTCGTATAGATGCCAAAACATGAAGTACCCGAGTTTTTGGAAAAGAAAATAACCACGAAAAGCGAAAAAAAATCACGATCTAGACAGAGCCTGCACCAATCAAAGGAGGAGTGATCTTAGCCCAATGCAAATGCCAATGTCTCCAAGGAGAATGCCAGCCGCTCTGACCACAAGCTCCATGACGCAGGTAAAGAAAAAAAGAGAGAGAAAAAATCTTGACGGGAATGGGATGGTGTGGCGCCATGGGGGATAACACCTTAGTCTCGTCCACGTTATAGGAAAGGTCACGTAGAATGCAAAGTAGAATGTTGACTAAATGATAATTCTAGAATAGAACTTCTGCTACGTGGCAAAACACAATTGGGGTTAATGTGGCAGTATCCTAAAGGACCATAGAGAAGGAGAAGCATTTTTAATGTCCATATGGACATAGAGAAGATAAGATAAGATAAGAATTTTTACGTCCACGGGAATCCAACGGGTTATGGGACGGCACATGCAAGGGCAACAGCCCATTTAAAACCTGGGGCTAGGCCCCATCACCAAATACAATAACCAAATATTAAAAGGCTACCAAGAATAAAAGAAGATAATGCTAATGCTAGTGATAAATTTATGCTTCTAAAATTATCTAGACATAGCCAATCCAAGGATTGGAAGGCCATTGATCTAGAATAATTGCTGCGCCTCCCCTGTACACTGCCCATTTCTTTTGCAGGCGGGCTGCCCTCACCTTGCAGAGCTCCTCCTTACGGTTACACAATTGAAGAGGGGAGAGGTCCTCCTGTACTGAGAAACTAGTCCCTCTGAGATGGTTTCCATGCTGAAGAACATGTAAGCGGCTAAGAGGGTCTTGAAACCGAACCAAAAGATGGCAGGGACGATCAGGTCTTGCCGCTCCCACCCTAGTAGCGGAGACAACTCCACCAGCCTTCACATGCATGACATCAGTGAAAAAATGCAAAGCAGCATCCATATCAGAAAGGGCATCATCTTCTGCCTCTGCAACCCCTATAATACGCAAGTTCAGGCTCCTAGTAACAGATGATACTGAGGTAGCCTGCTCCTGTCTGCTAGCGCAGCACTGCGACTCTTGGTCCCCTTGGGAGAAGAAGGAAGAGCATTTTTAATGACCATAGGGAGAATTAGAGTTCCTTTACACTGGGTTGCTTTCTCAACCACAACACAATTCAGCGAGACACTAAGGGCAGATCCCCATTAGGAAGTAGCCTCAAATTACTAAGGCGGTTCCCCATTAGGGCATAGGCTCAATTTGGCCACTGTGCCATGTACGTGAAGAAGAAACCTTCAAACTAGGGCCATTCCCATTGAACAATGCTGCTCTAAACCTAGAAATGACTCAAGAAGAAAAATAAAAAAGATTTTTATCAGCAGAAGACACATGACACAACAGCGTCCCCAAAAACTCTGTAATGGAGATGGACCATAAAGCCCAAGCACATTCCTAAGAGTAAGGTCACATGAAGATGTCGACATTTTCTCTTAGACGTCAAGACGTCTTTTGACAGGGGTCACATGAGGCATTTTGACATGGAGTGCTTCATGTCAACATGAATCGGTTCCTTCAGCTTCCCTCCTCGTCTGAACTAGTTCATGTTGACATGTACTTTGGTATTGAACACGTAGCAGGATTTCATAGTAGATGGACGATCCAAAATGCTTGCGCTACCGTAATCTTCGGGCAGAGGCTATTTCGCCTAATTACAGACCCAGGTTATCTCTGATAATGGCCTCCTCTCTTGGCCTCTATAAAATTGCAATGATTCTGAAGAAATCGTTGCTTACTTCCGCTCCAGTAAGCTAAATAGCCTCTGCCCCGAAGCATTGGGCGAGCCAAGGTCCGAGCCAAGCGAAATTGCCTGCCCTGGCACATTACCTATATCATTTATGATGTGGCATCATTTTTGCGACATGATCATGCGACCTACACAATTTATAAGGGTTCGTGTCGACATGGATTACTAGTAATGGTGCCCAGCATTGCTGGGCAGAAGTTGGTAACCTGTAAATGATAATCTTGTGGATTCACTTTGAAACACGATCTTGAATTTATTCGCGTCTAATCTTAATGCATGGTAGCATATTGGTCTTTCAAAGCAGTGTTATATGCAACTCCCATATGCAACTCTGACTCATCAATGTCTTTTCGCCGGCATGTTAGACCAGTAGGCAATATCTCATGGCCAAGACATAAGGCAAGGCTATAAGGAATCTATGGGCGTAGAAATCTCTTTGTTTTCCCATCAAAAGGTGAACACCCATAATTGAACTTGCCATTTTGAAAATAGTTGTCCCATGAATTGAATTTGCGACTTTGAAAATAGTTCATTGAGATTCAAGTGAGGTTCAATTTTGTAACATCGAAGCAAGTTCAGTTGAAAATAGTTCATTGAGCTTCAAGTGAGGGTCAATTTTGTAACATCGAAGCAAGTTCAATTGCTAAGGTTTTAAACCTGTAATGATGAGCCTTTATAGATGTGTGGTTTGTGTATTTTTAGATGTGTGGTTTATTAAATTTCTATGAACTCGTTGGTTGGTATGATGACAATTATTAGTGCAAAAGAAGCACTTGCAAAATGAGTGCAAAAGAAGCACTTGCAAAATGAAAGCAAAAAAGATCTGCAGCATCTACAATTCATTTGTCCTTATCTCTACAATTCATTTGTCCTTATCTTATTAAAGCTTATCAACGTATATGCTCTACTTTGCAACTAAAAGTTCTCTTTCTTTTGTCCTCCATTATTATTATGGCATCAATTCATGTTTGGAAAAATAGTTATAACTAAACAATGTGATCTAGGTTAAGTTGGTTTCGCATCAAAATTATATACCATACAGCATGGAATCCATATCATGTCAGTTGCTTGCTTCATAATTTGCATCAGACCACATAAGCATTGACCTTTTCCAATTCCAACTCTGGTTTCAGAGTGTGTATTCATTTGAGTGCAAAATTAGCATGCCAATATGCTCACATCCTACCCATGATATCTGTTAAGGATTGGCTCATATATCATGCATATTTGACCTCATGACACCACAACCTTAAGCTTGTACACATCCTGTAGCCTTTTCTATATCAAGTAGAAAAATGTAATATAAAATAATCTAGACTTCCATCACATAAAAGCACTTACAGCCTCTGTATTCCTCATATTCTAAAGTGGACACGAAGTTTGGCTCTATTACACTTTCACCCTATGATATACAAATTATGTACAAAAATTGTGGAATCTGCTTCAGCAAGTAGCAAAATTTGAGTAAAGGCTTCTCTTAGATGAACACCATCCCAATTAATTGCAGAGATGGAGCAGTGAATGTTGTGTTTGATGTCAGAACTGTTGCTCCACAACTGTTGCTCTAGATTGCATTGTAAACTTGAAATTGTAATTACCTCAGGCCACAGCACGAATTCAACAAATTTG
This sequence comes from Isoetes taiwanensis, assembly GCA_021234155.1. NCBI lineage: Eukaryota > Viridiplantae > Streptophyta > Lycopodiopsida > Isoetales > Isoetaceae > Isoetes > Isoetes taiwanensis. The sequence continues at coordinate 17,962,302 of JAJEKV010000027.1, read as the reverse complement.
CACTTCACATCCCTGCAGATATTTAATGAGAATGGATTAAAAGAGCACATGAATAGTTGTTGAACACAACTGCTAAGTATGAGTACCATACTCTGTAGGCTTGCTTGTCCGAAAAGTGTTATGTGTTCTTAACACAGAATTAGAGGACATGGCTCTTGCTCCTTTATTATAAGGATCCTGTATGCAAATGACATATGTTTAAAATATTACAAAGCCCAATTGCACGTAATCAAAATGTTACAGCATATTAAACAGCAAAACCCTTAAGCAAAAAAGGTATAACATAAGTTACAAAAACATACCTCTATTTTTAGTTTCTATCTGATTGATAACAATTGGCACGGCAGTATCATCTCTGCTACTGTCATATTGAACCAAAAAAGCCTCGCATTAGAGGCATTTCCTCTGATGAATATCACATATAGGCCTTTGCTAAATTATTTCAGGTCTGGCAGAAGATCTTTATCAACTGTAAAATAAAGCAGCATGGGGATTTAAGAGTACCTCCATTTGCATGTGATTCTTGAACATATGTGTAACTTTCAGATCTAAAGCTTGAGCTGCATCACGAAAATGTGAAGAAAAAGCAAAAGCCTGCCTTATAGACCAGAGTGATAAAAACAGGGTTCAAGATTAAATCTAAAGCTGGCCATAACCAAGGATTCAAAGCTTTTTTTTACCAATCGGGTGCTCCATCTTTAAGCAAATCAATAGGCATCTGGTTCTGGTATATGGCTCAATGAACAGCCCTAACCCTAACATTGTAGTCCAGACGAAGTGCATCAGCTCTTGAAGAAGAGCTCCCACACCTTGGTGCACTCAAAAGATAGAAACGTATGAAGAGGCCCATATCCATTTGCAAGTTGCAATTGCCGCCATATCTGTTTGCAAGTTGCAGTTGCAGCTGCTGCCATAGCTCGCCATTGGGCGCCGTAGCCAAGAAGATACATAAGGCCATAGCCAAAAGCTTGGCTGACACCACCATCGCTCCTACTTGCAAAACTCGTAACAGAAGAGAGATTTGGACGGACGTTTTGGGGTTTTTTTAAGGTGAAATCGTGGCCGTCCATTTTAGGGCAGAATTGGGTGGTGAAATCTCAGCCGTTGGATCTAGGGCTGGATCCAAATCCTAACCTTAACCCTAATCGAAACAGCAGAGGAGGTTTTTCTTTGGCGGAGAGAAGGAACTACGGCTATGGCTCCTCCGGCTAAGAAAGCAGGCTCTGCTGGTGCGCCCAAGACCAAGAAGAAGGCTGCTACATTCGTGATCGACTGCGGTAAACCAGTGGAAGACAAAATTATGGACATCGCATCCTTTGAGAAATTTCTGCAGGATCGCATCAAGGTAGGCGGTAAGGCCGGTGTTCTTGGTGATGCCGTAACCATTTCCAGAGAAAAAAATAAAATAAGCGTCACTTCAGAGAGCTCGTTTTCGAAGAGGTATGCATCGTTTCTAACCAGTACATTTCATTTAGAATTAGGTCCTTAGTACTTGCTGCTTTATGTAGATGAATTCTGGCATCTAAAGCCTTGTGGTGCTGCTTTATGTCTGCGTCCATGTCGGAAAGCTTCGATTTAACCTTTTCGAAAAGCTATAGATTGTCCCAAATGATGCCCAGATTCACCTTCATGCACATGATCCTTGCAACCAATGCTTCGATATCGTCTGCATCTGTTCAATCTTTCTTTTTGAGTTCGTAGCAAATCAGAAGAATAATGGGGTTGATTGGCAAGTTGAATCTTCCACTCTACTAGTTCCCACAGCAATTATTTATATTTTTTAAACATTCCTTAGTGGGCAAACCACCCTCATCCTCGAGCAAGATTTTTTGACGACCAGCCTGGCCATATTGTTCATTGCAATATCTTTCCATCTTTGTTGATTCTAAAGCCTTAGTTTTTGCTTCTGTCTGTAAATTTGCAGGTATCTAAAATATCTTGCTAAGAAATACCTGAAGAAGCACAACGTGAGGGACTGGCTTCGTGTTATTGCATCAAATAAGGACCGGAATGTATATGAGCTTCGGTACTTCAATATTGCAGAAAACGAAGCTGAAGAAGAGGACTAGTTTGCTTTGGTTAAGAAGGAAATCTCTGCTGTATTGACATTATGAAATACAACTAATTTTGCTGTTAGTGCCATAGTTTCTTGGCTTTTGTCATGCAAAGAGAAGGAAGAGATTCACAACAAATTTTTGTGCTGGTATGTGAATTCTGCTTCTCAATGTTTAATTTGTACGGGCATTAGTTTGTAGTGAACCAACACCTTAATGGTTACGGTACATTCAAAACCTTGAAAAGTTGTTATGGATTTCACATTTATTATGATGCTGTTCAATTCTTTAATAGGATCATCACAAATTCGTCCAGAACGTGTTAGTTTAGTAGCTAAATATTGAGTTTTGCCACCAGTTCTTCTTAACTCAAAAGCATGTGGTGGCTTCACATTGGTCTTAAGCTATTTTCTAAGGATGTCACAATAAATATAAATTTCTCTTAGCATATCATAAAATGGAAATGCTTCACCGTACAGCCTTTTCTATTCAATTCTTAAAATTTACAAAGCTGGAGACGAGCAAGCTTGATGCAAAACAAAACAAGTCCATTGTAGACATTTTAAAGGTAGTGTTAAAAGAATGGGGCAGATTAGTCTTACCTATATAGCTTTTAAAGGACTAGAATTCGGCAATTCTGGAGTCCTAGAACATCATCACATTCCATACATCTGGCACCATTGGGTTCTCCACAACTCACATGATCTAATAGTGCTCCAGGGTAAATTAGCCTAACATCAGGGTTAATCTAGCCCCAATCATGCCTCAACTGACTCACTTTATGATTTCGCTGCCATCATACAAAAGGGATCATAAATGCCCAATCCCGCCCGCTCTCTCCAAATCATCTTCCATGCAAGTGTGCTAGGTAATTTGACCTTTGTATACTTGCCTACACTCCTAATCGATCTAGATCTACACTCCCTAATCGGTCTACACTCCGAACCCTCGATGTTCCAATCATTGGTGCTTACACGTGGCATGAGCATAACAGAACAACAAGATAGATAGTAGTTTTAACGTCACGCCACTAGGCAGCATCCTACTAGACATGTGACCACACACCACACTACATTGCTCGGTATCATGCCTAACTGTGACCCACTTTATGATTTTGCTGCCATCATACGGGGATCATAAATGCCCAATCCCACCCCCTCTCTCCAAATCATCTTCCATACAAGTGTACTGGGTAATCTGACCTTTGTATACTTGCCTACACTCCTAATCGTTCTACACTCTAGATCTGGTGCTTACACGTGGCATGAGCATAACAGAACAACAAGATAGATAGTAGTTTTAACGTCATGCCACTATGCAGCATCCAACTAGACATGTGACCACGCACCACACTATATTGCTCGGTTGGGCCCTGCCCCCAACCATCTTACATTGCGTCTGTTGGGATTTGACCCCCAACAGTACCCAGTGCAATTCTGGGCAGTCTCGAACTCGAGACCACATTGCTAAGGAACTAGTGTGTTACCACTAGACCAGACGCCCAAACGCCTAGGCAGCATCCAACTGGACATGTGACCACACACCATACTACATTGCTCGGTTGGGCCCTGCCCCCAACCACCTTACATTGCATCTGTTGGAATTTGACCCACAACAGTACCGAATGCGATTTTAGGCAGTCTCGAACTCGAGACCACATTGCTAAGGAACTAGTGTGTTACCACTAGACCAAACGCCCAGACGCCACTAGTGTGTTACCACTAGACCAAGAGAGAAGTGACAATTGCAATACATAATGAAACTGAAACAAGTGATCCGAAGATTACATTAAAACCAACACACCATATCACAATGTATTGAGAGAAGTGAAACTGTCATGTACAAAAGCAATGTTAGCATTGCTTGTTCTAGAAGTCACCCAAAGTAAAAAAGAAGCATAAACCATCCACATTGCAACAAGCTAGAAGTTTGCTTGCTTGCTGGCAAAGCTTATACAAAAGCATAGCTCGCACATAATTCACCTCCCCTCTAAACACCCTTCTACCCCGCACTGAAATATCAACATCTGGATCGTCCACTGCAGTCAAAGATTCTTCTAAGATGTCCACTGCATTGGTTAAAGCAACAGATAAAGCGTGCACAATTTGCCAAGTCTGTGATTTCATCCATTCAACATAGAAAACGGAGCTATAAATAGAGGAGCCACCTCTTCAATGGCGCGTGGTCTACAGATTCAACACCAAAGGAAATAAAGGTAGAGAATGGAGGTGGAGGAAGTGACATCCCTCTCTCCTTGGGCCGCTGCGCCATCAACATGCGGCCCTTTAACAAAACATTCAGCCAATTAGCAAGATGAAACGTCAGCAACAAAAAACAATTTAAGAATTCATACCACCCAATATGAAAGCCACGGTCTTGCATATCTAAAGGAATATAGTTTTAGAAGCAAGGCTGGCTGCCATCTATGGGAGGAACAAAAGCGGGTGTCTCCTCATGATACTCCTCATCGACAAGGTAATCCACGATGTCAACTACATCATCATCGTCAGCACTGTCTTTTTCTTTCTCTTCTTGCATTGCATCAAGCTTATATAGATCCTCGCATGCCATAGCATCATCCCAAAACCTTTGACGCCTTTTGCCCACTTTCTTTATTGGCTCTTCTCGAGGAGGCAACCCATAAATGAAGCAGCAGATGTCCTTGATAGAAGCATGGCTTGGATCTAGAGTAAGCCTCCACGTAGCCTCTACTCTGTCTTAACTAATTCTAGCAGAATTCCAAGGGAGGACCCAAGCACTAAATAAAATGAATTTTCCAGTTCGCAACATCCGTGCAATTGTGTAGCAAAGACTGGAAGTTCTTTTCCGTCTCCCATGATACAATACATAATGGCTGCCACGACTGAGCAAGTTCCTATTATCCAAAACTACACAATGTTTGATCTCACCAGCATTGTACAATGCATGCAGATCCCACGCTCAAACTGTTCAGCAGTTACTTCTTTCATGTGATTCATGTCATGTAGTTTGCCCCACGTCCTTCAAACAATATCCGAGCATTCCCTCAAAACAAAGTAAACACGTGTCTTTCAACGCTTTACACATAATCACTCCACCCCAATCTAAAGCTTGCCTGAGATGAACATTTATAGCTACTGGCGTGGTTGCAGAAACTGGAAATACACACTGAAGGTGCAGGTGATCAAGTTCTGAGCCCCGCTCTACTGCCACCATACTTGCGAAGCAATCTGAGTCCAAGAACCTGCACGCTCTTATGTAATGATCTTCCACTATATCAGAGCCACCGATAGTCATCGTCACACTCACGTCTAGCACGTCAATTTTTTCCTCCCTCTGCATGCTCTTCCTCATCTCCTTATCTTTTTTCTCCACTCTCACTCTTCCTTCCTATCTCTCTGCTTGTTCCCTGTTTAAATTTCTTCTTCTCATGGGAATACCCTGCCCGGATTTAACAGTCCTAGCAACTCTCTTCAGGATGGAAACACTCTGAAACACACTTGTGTTGGCCTCCACAGAGCCTTGGTTGCTCAGCATGGCGCTCCCCAAGAACAACAAATAGACAACAAAATGGACGACGCGAGCCTCCTTCGGCCCAATCACATCGGCAACTTGCTGCCAGGTGTCGCCAATTCCTTTTAGTCCAGAGCTCCCATTTCTGGCACCGACCACTTCATGCCATGCATTTCTGCTACAACCTTTTTCTATTTCTGATCCAGCCTAATCGGGTCGTCCAAATACGACCATAGGCCCAATCTCACGGTCCCAAAATTAAACCAAAATCAATTCCAACAAATGGCCAAACAATTCATTAGAAAATCTACTGCCTATATAAGTAAGGAGACGAGCTCGATTGATCACTCAATTCCCAATTTTATCTCCAACATTGGTAATTCACAGAGATATATTCTTCTACCCCCTTTTTTCTATCGCTGTTCTCATTTTTGTGGATCTGCGCTTAATCCGGCAGGATAAGTGTGGCTTTCTTGTGATTTAATTTCTTCAATTGTTTGGCTTGCCTAATCTTCCTATTCTTTCTCAAGCCTGGAAATGGAGCGCACACCAAGAGGCGACAACAACAAAAGCCGACTATTGTTGTCTGAGCGATTCCGGGGGACCCCTTCCTCCAAATCACCAGCCAAGCGACGTCCCACTGCATCCAGCTCGACCACATGTCTTCTTTTACAGTCCCCTTGCCCAACAGCCATGTCGTCTTCCGTATACAAGAATGTCTGTTTACCATACATTTATGAGATGGAAACAGGTGACGCACGGATTCAATGCGCAATGTTAGTGCGATCGAGGCAAGATCTGGATTATGAACATGTAGAGGTGTTTGCCAAGATGATCGCAAATGACGTGGCAGGAATTTTGCAGCTCCCCATGCTAGAGCAACAGACGAGCATGTTGATTGACATGCTTGGGACTGCCGCAAAAAAGTGCTTTGAGAGAAGCTGCTTGTGGCGTACCTCATAAAACTGATCGTTTGATGCTGAGTGTGAGGAACTTAAATGCTCGCTTTGTAGAGTCATGGATCCCGCTTTGTGCCCACACGCAGAGCATAAAAAAGCCCGATACATTGCAGAGCATCAGAGGGAGATGTTTTACCCCTTGGACCAATACCTTCTGGCAAAGAGTGTTCAGAAAGGTAATCCAGCCTATAGGAAACATCATACCCATGTAATAGAGGCATTATTGATGTTTGAGCATTAGTACCTCTGTAGAAGCGCTCGATGCAAGAAATCACAGAACCTGGTGTCTTCTAAGGCTTACAATGACTTTCCAATGTGAAATTGTAGACTTGGACGGCATGCAAGCAGAGTTGCTCAAGTGAGTAGGGCTCGTCGTGCTGCAAATCCTAACTGTCTTGTTCAATAGAGCATTATAGGAAGGCCTCCCCCCTCCCCTCTCAGTGGACCACTAGCAAGGTTATTCCTATCTACAAGGCAGATGACCTAGACTGCCCGGCCAATTTTTGAACAATTATGGTTAGTTCAATAAAACTATTAGCTGGCATTCTCGAATAGCAGTTGACGAGATGGGAAAAAGCAGTAGAGGGTGCGAGCCCTCACGCAGGTAGGATATAGGCCCTGACACTCTGCGAACTCTGGTTGAAGACAGTAGCAACCATCGGCAAGAACTGTACCATTGCTTCGTCGACTATTGGCCCTCTGTAAAAGCTCTGGGTGTGACGTTCCAGGTATCTATACGGTATACGTATGCATACCATGACACGTCACCAGAACACAATGGGCTTAATGGTCCAAGTGAGGGTTACCCATAATGGTTTTTATTAGCTATGTTAATAAAACCAAAGGGATAATTATGAACTATAATGGCCTAATTAACTTAATTAAGCCATTATGGAATAATTAACTATTTTTTTTTTTTTTTTGAAGGACTTGAGCCTTTATTATCCAGAGAAAGTTACAGAGTATAATGGGGACTAATAACTCAGTGGAGAGAATGTCCACCAGAGCAAAACCACCCCACTCAAATACAACATCTAAACAATATGAAGAGCAAGTAAAAACTCATAAGTAAGTATGAATCTGAAGATAGTGCTCCCAAATACGGCTCTTCACCTCATTAGCAATTGATGAGCACCTGAATGCTTTGACAATTCGTTGTTGGGCATCAAGAAGGACCTGTGCATCTGAACAAGCAAGACCTTTGAATATGAGAAGATTCCTTCTTTTCCAAATGGACCAGATGATCCATGCAAAAGCCAAATGAAAGGCCCTTTTTGCCAAATTATCCCAACTACTTGGATAAACTGCTAATAACACCTGCTGGCTATTCAAATTGCAATGAAAGAGGCCTTGAAGCCACAACCAAGCATGTCTGACATGTCTACATAGGAAGAAGCAATGCTCAATTGTCTCGTCCCTCTGTGCACATAAGGGACAAAGAGCAGACACCTCTGGACGAAATCTGTGCACCAGAATATTAACGCGCAGACAACGATGAGTGACTTGCCACCATAAATAGAATAGAATAGAATAGAATAAAACAGATACTTTGGGATGGAGTAGTTTATCCCATACCCACTTCCACACTGCTTTCTGCCGATCCCTGGGAATGACCAAAGGCCACTTGGACGAAGGAGGCAAGACGTCAGCATCAAGCAAGACCTTGTACATGGAATTCACCAACTTATCTGCTTTGACATGCTCATGAACTACCCACGGCTGGGGGTCATCCACTTGTGCTACTGGGGGAAGAATTGAAGACACCTTCTGCCAAATAGCTCGATCCCACCTTAAAAGGAGGAACTTAGCTCTAAACTCCTCCCATGTCAGCAACTGCCTTTGATTATTATACCAATCGGATATCATATGCACACCTGCTGCTCTCCATCGATCTTTGCGTCGGTGGGTGAATTTGAAGCAACAGGAGGACCACCATCCAATGGAATCCACCAACAACTTGCGGTCATGCTAGTGTGCGCAAGATGGTGAAAATGAAGCGAGATTGTGCAGGTCTCCCATGCAACTAGCAATCCTCTAAGAAATGGGGATGCATTAGGGTATGCCGTCAGTGGATAGAACAGAGTCCAGGGGAAAAGTGGCCTAAGAGACCGAGACCCAAAAGAAATGCACATTTGCAAAGACTGATAAACAAGGCGGGAATCCGGGGACTCATCCACATTATTCAAAATTCTCCAAATGAACTTAGAAATCATCACCTTGCTCTGCAAAAGAAAATTAATCATTCCAAGGCCACCAAAATGCTTTGGCAACATGCACTTTTCCCAACTGACTTTGACAGCAGCACCCTCCTCTGTTCCCCCCCAAGATGAAGTTCCTGACAACCTTGACGAGAAGTTGTATCTTTGATTGTGGAGCCAACATGAACGAAGCCATATACACATGAGTGCTGCTTAAAACTGACTTAGCCACAACAATTCGTCCTGCCATGGAAAGCTTCGCTGTGGACCACCAAAAAGGGTGCTTTTCCAAGCCCTTAATCACTGCCTCCCATGCATCTCCTGATGAGATATGAACACCTACAGGGATACCGAGAAGTTTGGTTGCTTTACCATGGGGAAGGATCTTCCATGGAAAGGTAGCTACACATGGTGGAACTGGAGAGTCCACCATGATTAACTAATTATCACCAGTAAGGGGGTGCCACCTGACCCAAATCGATTGGCCAGAAGGGACTTACCATTTTGGGCCAAGGAATAGGGGTCCTACCCCAATTTCTCTCCCAAATTCGAATTGGGATTGAGGAGGAGCAGCAGCCAGCAGCTTACACTTGTTTTTGCCAACACTTACCTACCAGCTTCGAAAGATGGATGCCTACCGTGACCATGGCTCCAGCCAAGGTACGGGTTAGTCAGTAGATAGGTTTCTTTGTAGCTAACACTTCTTTGAATAGATGGAATGATTAAATTCTCTTTATGAGTTGTTCTGACTACATGAATGGTAATTACATTAGTTCTTTCTGCTTCTTCCGTGTATTGGGAATTAAGGGAAGGGTAGGGACCTAAAAGCCTCCTAGGATTAGAGATGTCTCTAGTTAGATCCTTTAATACCCAATAATTGCGGCCTGTGTACAAGAGCCAACCTGGCTGTGGATGCTATGATGTGGTTCAGCACCAGATAACAAGTATGATGGCGAATCGGGGGTGGGTTCTTGCCTAGCGCGGCTACAGGACTCCTACAGTGTGCTAGGCTTATAGCCGGTCAACGTGTGTGGATCGGGTATGGGTCTGACACTCTCTGGGCTGGAGGGTTGTGCCTATATGGACGTCCTGGGCTCGAACGGGTTGGTGAGCTGACCTTTAGACTTAGGAGAGTAAGTCGAGTACGGGCGCGAGGGCCACTGAGGGGGCACGCGTTCTCTAGCACACCCAGGGACCCATCATACTCGGGGAAGAGACGCCTCTCTGACCTGCCTCATCGGACCGGGGAGATGTAACCCAGAGTAGTCCGAAGGGTGGTTCCTTGGGACTGCGTCTCCGGAGGGCTACAAGCACATCATAGCATGATTCAGCCTATCTGCAAAGTGTGCACAGGAGGGGCGGATGGAGTGGACAACCCTAGCCATTGTCTTATGCCAGCCAATGCCATGTTATACTTCCGCCTGTTGATATCTTGAGACCCTGGCCGTCAGTGGACCCCTTGGAGTCTGAGCCTGGGGTAGTGCCTCGCTATGGTATTATTTCATGTTATTATGGATGTATTATCTTTTCCGTGATGATGATGGATGGGCCACCCTTCGAGGTGGTATATTATTTGCATTATGAATGTATGCTAACGTATATGTATGCTTCCACTGTATAGGATTCCCATAGAGGACGTGGGACGAATGACACCTCCGTATTCCTCGCCCAGACACTTGGCCATCCCAAGTAGTCCAAGTATGACGTAGGGCCTTGCCATGGTGATTTAGTCGTCATGGGAGGGAAAGTCCCGTGTCTATACAATGTGAGCATCGTATGGATTCTGGGAGCATCACAGTGGTATCAAAGCCATGATTTTGGTGGACCAAAATTATTGCACTGGCCATAGTCTAACTCGTTAGTTGACGGTGAATTTTTCCTAGGACAGAACGTCCCAACTCTGTGATTAGCATTTTAGTTGGCCTAGCTACGGGGAGGATGACCTAGTTGTGGAGGGACGTGTTCCATAGTAGGGTGGCTAAGGTCAGGAAGTGGAGCCAGAAGTACGAGTTTTGTAGTCGCCATAACTTTCCCCACATAGCTCGGATCGACGAGATTTTTGCTCCAATGAGTCGGGCATACTCCAAATACCCTAGGGAGTCGTCAACCGGCATCAGAAGGTCAGCAAGGGGCCAAACCCAACAGCGGCACATCTCGGGTTTGGTCACTCCAGAATCGCGAGATAAACGCGTATAACCTGAGTTGCACCGCTCCATATAAAATGCGTATTTCTGCCGTATATTTTTTTTAAAAAAAAAGTTTTAACAAAAAAAAAATTCAAATTTAAAAGTTAAGGGCCGTTTCTTTTTCTTGATTCGCGTGCGCCTCCGCCCGCCTACCTGATTGACTGCCATAGCCGCCGTACTCCAAGCTTGCAATCTTCCTTTTTCTTGCGTCCGCGCCCTCCTCCAGCCCTAGCACCTCATCTTCCGCCTGCCTTTCAGTCAGCGCCTTGTCCATGGCCAACACTAAGAGTACTTTGGATCCTGCCAGCCTTACCATACCCCAGATCTATGCACTGCTTGGGCAGCATTTGGCCACCAACAGTGACATGGTCGAGATCCTTCTTAATGAGTTGGTACAATGCTTTAGCAATGACGTTAGAATACCTAACCCCATATTCCATCTCTCGGAAGACTTCTTGATTAAGCTTAACCTCCAACAGTAGCCGTATACCATGGTCGAGCAACCTGACCAGGTAATGATGCTGGTTAAGTTCTACCCCCCTGAGTGCGAAGAATATTCGCAAGAGGAGGGCATCCGAAGAGAGGCAGCCCGCATTCAGACTCTGGCCCGAGAAAATGACGTTCGGGAGTATATCTACCTGGGTGATAGAGCGGGCAGACACCGCGACCCGGGGTCGTGAGTATATCTACCTGGGTGATGGGAGGGCCATCATCAATTGCGAGCCTTTCGAACTTCCCCCATACCAATGGCATGAGGCTTCCCAGACCTTTACCTGGAGTGAGATCCCAGGACATTTTAGTCTGGACTACCTGACAATGGTCCAGATCGATATGAACCTCCGGCCCGACCGTTATCATCAAGAGCTAATCCGAAGGGTCGCGGCCCGGCGGTTTGCTCAGGTGGAAGCCGACATGGCACGAGCCCGTGAGGCCCGGGAACAGGCAGAGAAGGCTCAACAGGAGCAACAACAGAAGGAGCAACAGGAGCAGCAGGCCAACACCGAGCAGAAAATCCCCCGTGGGCCCGATCAAGCGGACAAGCCGTCCATCAAGAGACAGAGGAAATCCACAGCTCACAAGTCCGGCAGCCAATATAAGGAAAAACTAAAGACTGTCGAAAGCATCGGTAAGCACACCAGCTCCACTCAGCGGCAAGAACGAGTGGATGCCGTACGGCCCCATCCCGTCACTGCAGGCAAGACGGTGCCAAAGAAGCAGGGCCCGAATCCGAAGGCTGCTACCTCAAGGAAGCCCCACTGCTTCAGATCGGGCACCGTGACCTTACGGGAGATCCGTAAGTATCAGAAGACCACATAGCTGTTAATAAGGAAGCTACCCTTCCAGAGGTTGGTTAGAGAGATAGCCCAGGAGTTCAAGACTGACCTCCGCTTCCAGACCTTCGCCATTTTGGCACTTCAGGAGGCTGCTGAAGCCTACCTGCTAGCTCTCTTCAGTGACGCAAATCTTTGCACTATCCTCGCAACGAGAGTCACCATAATGACCAAGGATTTAGCCCTTGCCCGGAGAATACGGGGAGATCATCCGTAGTTGCCTTCGGGCATCGCCATTGTAACAATTTTGTGAATATCAATATTAATCTAAGTTTTGTCTATTCTCTTCTTGTTGCAAAACAACTATTCATAATACAATTGTTAAATTTTAATATTCTTAAAAAAATAAAAAAGTGTCAATGCTGACGTCAACATAAAGGTGAAAAGGGTACTTAAAAAGTTTTAGGGTTTCATTTTCATTCTTTAGCTTTTTGCTTATCCTCCTCCCTCCTGCCTTCCAGCGCCAATGGCCGCCACCAACATGCTTGAATTGAAGTCTCTTTTGCCTTAGCTATCCTCATGGACCAGTATGTAGAGGATGAGGTCTTGCCAGCTGAGAAGGGCAAGCTCCCCGACTTGTCCGATGAGGAAGAGGATGAGCATATTGGGATGAATGACTTCATCCGCTGGAAGCAACTAGCTGAAGAAATGCCGCCACACCGGGAGCGGGGGGCGGGGGAGGGGCGGGGGGCGCTTAACTAGATTAGATGTCCTTCCAGTCATATATCACCAAGGTCAGGAGTTCCTTCTCTTGGATGATATTATATGGACATACCATGTAGTGGCCGGGTTCAAAGGACGAGAGAAAGTACAAGTCCTCTATGAGCTGGCCGAATATTGCATGGATGACTTCATCGATTTTTCGCCCGTGGATCTCCCTCCTGAGGTGCAACAGCTGCTTCAATTCCACCATCAGACCATAGAGCCGGCTGACACCCTTCTCCGGCTTAGAGATCTTGTTCAAGATCCCCCATCTCAGCCTCCTCCAGAAGCATTTACGGCTATGGGACCCCATGTCCCAAACATTAACATGGTCGACATTCCCCTGGATTCAGATGAAGAAGGGGAAGATTTGTATCATAATCCTTGCCATGCTCGGGAAGAGAAGGAAGAGCTTAAAGAGAATGAGGTCCCCATACCTAGATAAGGAGATAGCCACTTCGGTTACTCCGCAAGGAAAAGCGTGGGGAAACCATCGTACCTGCTTTTTCCTATCAGCCTTCAAGCATGGGCAGGTCCTTTTTGTGGCCCGCGACCTGGTCCCAGAAGCAGAGGCATCGTGGTGGAGCCTCCGTGCTTTGTCCACCCTAGCGGGGCACAAGAAGTTGTCGTACCACGTCCATACTTACGTGTTGGTACGTCGGGACCTTGCCTTGACCGCCTTGGGCCAGGATATTGCACCCTGGATGAGCATGAAGCTCCTTACGGCGGCCCCATTAGCTGCCGCTTATCCTCTAGAGATTGCTTCTCTTGCAGCCACCACGGTTGACCCAGGGGTCACTTTGTTACGTCATCGGCTGCCACCACCTCTTTCTACACCAATGGACTAAGATGCGGGGCCTAGTTCCTAGCTAGATGTAACAAACATTATAGAGTATAGCCTTTGGCTACTCAAAAATATGTAACCTTGCATGATATTTTCATGCACTTTTGAATACAAGCAAATTGTTTTTTTCCTACAATACTCGTCTTTCTCTTTCTAGAGTTTGAAGTATAAGGAATAATTCATTTGTTGTATATCCATTCTTGCCTTCTTACAGAAGAGGAAGAAGAAGAAGGGGAACCAGAACAATGGAAGAAGTGGAAGAGGGCGAGCCGCCGCCAGAACAAGACTATAAAGAAGACGACGAAGAATATGAAGACGATAACGAACATTGTGAAGAGGAGGAAGCGGAAGATGAAGGAGAGCCGTACGATCCCATCAAGGGTTTCGAGATCGTCAATATCCTTCACGATCACGCCTTCGAGCATTTACAGCAGGCGCTCCGTCGCACTTGGAATTATTGGGATTGTACTAAGCAGGAAGCCTTTGCTGATGCGAACGATCACCTCTGGCAGATATTTTATACACTTCGAGACCCTTTAATTTGCTAATCATCAGCCTACTTTAGACTATCAGTATGTTATAATTCAGGCGTGGGCTGTACAAAGTGGTCCGAGCAGTGAGGGAGAGTATTCGATACTTTATCCTGTACCCCTTCACCCAACCCTAAGCCTGATGTTTAAGCACATTTCTTGTCTACATGCAACCTTAGTTTTCTTTGTCGCGTTATAGCCAAAAGTTTTTTTTGTAACCGTGGGTTTCATCTTAATGATAAAAGTGTTTCTTTTTGTAAGCTTGTTGTTATCACCAATGGAATGAGTATGCTTATCTTTCATCTCTTTCTATCTAGACGGTGCACGGCCTCCCCCTTGGGCGACACCCGTGCAACTGGGCCGTCTTCCGGAACATGAGCTCACCATTATGAAGCGTCAGCTTACTGAGCTCCAAGCATATGTATTGCAGCAGAATCTGCCACAGGAATATGGACCAGAGATCCCTGCTCCACAGAACCCGCAGCCGCCATCTGCACCACCTGCGCCCGCTACGGCAAGTCGATCTAAGAGGACACACCCTAGTTCGTCCTCGGATGCTGCCTCGGACTCTTCTGATTCCTCTCAGGATGAGGCGGACCATACCAAGTCCAGCAAAAAGGATTACCAGAAAACGGTAGATTCCGCCATCACTAGCATATGGAAGAATCGGAGGCTCACACAATTTTCAGGGAAAACCAGGAATGGGGTCGATGCCGAATCCTGGTTGGACGAAATGCAGGAATTTGGGAAGTCATATGGGATGACTGACAAGGATATTGGCAAAGTTGCCACCACCAATCTTACAGGGTCGGCACGAATTTGGTGGAAGGGATATGCCCGCTCTCATGGGCTCACAAGGGGAAGGTTACAAATTTTTTGCCAAAGCCTTCAAATCACATTATGTACCAAAGGCTCATCGTTGCCAATAGATCCAAACTTTTTATCGCCTGGAACAGAAAAACATGACTGTCAAGGCTTATACCGATGAGTTTATGCGCTTACGATTATACGTCCTAGGGATTAATGAGCGTAGGGCCGTTGAAGGCTATATAGAGAGCTTCCAGGGATATTCTCCAAGCTATTCCCCGGGAGCAGCGTGAACAGTTACGTAGGGAAAAGGCCTGTTATCGCTGTTTCCACCCGGGCCACCGTATGCAGGAATGCCCTTATATCACACAGACAGTGCAAGCTGCCCTAGTCGACATGGATTGGGAAGACCCCGATCATACTGTGGAGGAGGACGCGCCTAACTATGTCACAAGTAAGTCTCACATTTATGCTCCCATTGAAACTGGTCAAGCCAACCACCAACCCTCTGTCATCTCTACGGTGGGCCAAGTAGATTGTAAGCCCTTCATCATTCTTATGGACACGGGTAGTACTCATAACTTTGTATCTCCTAGAATGGCGGAGGCCTTACAGATCACCCCTTTGAGGTCTAAGCCGCACCCAGTTACACTGGCAAGTAGGGCCGTCCGCCACACCCGGAGTCGTCGTATCAACTTGAATATACAGCTGCCCGGTGCACCTGTTGCTCTAGGAGCCGAGATAATGGATATTGGCCGCTATGATCTCATTGTGGGCATGGAATTCTTGGCTGCTCCCAAGGCCAACATTGATTGTGAGAAACGGGAAGTCACCTTCAACGCAGCGAATGGAACTCGAGTCACTATTACAGGTAAGCCAGTCACTCCTATTATGCAATGTATTTCATTACGACAGTTGCATAGGGCTCTCAAGAAGTCGCAGATCACGGGCATGATCCGACTTGCTTCAGTGGAAGCTAAGTCCAAACAGGATGAAGTCCTTGATGCCTTGCCTCCAGCAATAGCCATGATTCTTCGGGACTACCATGACCTTTTTCCCGATGAAATCCATCGGCTACTACCTTTCAGGGGGGTAGAATGTGAAATTACCTTGGAACCAGGCACCAAGCCTACCAGTAAGGCCCCATATCGGATGAGTCTTTCTGAGTTGACTGAGCTTAAGAAGCAGTTACAGGAACTCCTCAAATTAGGCTTCATCAGTGTGACGTTCCAGGGGAATATATGCCATAAATACGTATATTCCTGGACCCGTCACTATACAAGTCTACCTTGTAGCCTTGTATACCTTAGAAAGTAGTAATGTGTGCACATCTAAGTTAAATGCTTAACTTAGATAACCTTAGGATAAGGCCCATTTCCGCATGGTCTTATCCTATTGGGCAAACCGCCACACGACCCCACCCCATTGGTGCCACGTGGCATCCCATGTGGACCCTAACCTATATTGGCCCAAACCCTAACCCTAGACCTCTTTTCCTGACCCTAGCACCTGGAGACTCATCTACACACTCAAAACCCTGTTTCGAGCATCGTTCATCATAGCATAGCCTGGTGTAGCAGCCCCCAAAGTGTGTGCACGATCTTAGAGGGAGCACGGCTTCGACGACGTCAAGGAGCATGGAGACGCCAGGATTGGGAGGGAGTGCTTCTGGAGCAGGTAGGTGGAGTAGAGTTCATAGTAGTTCATCTGGAATTTAGCACTCCAGATGGATCTGTATGTTGTATCTAGAGTAGAGCCATCCTAGAACCCTTGTTGAACATCTTGAACCCTAATCAAGGAACCCTAACTGTAAGTTAGATATGTATGATTCGGTTAAGATGTTCTTATGATGATTACCATGATATGATATGATGTGATGATGGTTGATCATGTTTGCTCCTCTTGTATTGGGACGGGGGGTAGAGACCTAGTAGCCTTACTTAGTAATGCTCCTAGTTAGACCCCTTAGTTCCTATTATTATGCGGCCTGTGCATAGGAACCCACCGGGCTATGGGAGCTATGATGTGACTCAGCACCACACAACGGGGCTAGAGGCAATGCGGAGGGAGGATCCCTGCTGAGCGTGACCACTGGGGATCCCATAGTGGGCTAGGCTTATGGTCGGTCACTTCGTGTGGGCCGGACATGGGTCCGACACCTCCTGGGGCAATGGTGTCGCCCTGCCTCTCAAGAGTTGCAAGTGTTGGCTTGGCTCTTGTTTTGGGAGGTTAAGTCGGGGACGAATCGTGTGTCGCCACGATTCTCTAGCCGCCTGTGGAACCTCTAGACCCCAGAAAGGGGAGATGCAACCCTTCCTGCCTCAACGGACCAGGGAGATGCAACCTGGAGTAGTCCCGATGGGTGATGCCATGGGATTGCATATCCGGAAGGCTAGAGTCATGCCAGAGCTTGGTCTAGCCCATCTGCAAAGTATGCACAGGAGGGGCGGATGGAGTGGTCAACCCTAGCCATTATCTATAGCCAGCCCCGCCATTGTTATGACTCGGTCTGCTCTATCTTGAGACTTATCCAGTCAGTCGACCTCCCTATGAGTCGGAGCCACGGGTAGGAGCTCTCATGTTTTATGGCACATGATTATCTTCTTTGCAGTTATAGGTAGGTGGATGAGCTACCCTTCGAGGTAGCATGATGTATTATTAGTGCTAGTTCTGACGATGTTTATGCTTCCGCTGTGATAGGAGCCCATAGGGGAAGGGCGCGCAAGACACCTTCATGTCCCCTTTCCGCACTACGGTGATCCCAGAGTGCGGGATAGACGGAGGGCCCGTGTGGTCGAAGGACCGGATGGGGGATTTCCTACGGAGTGTATGGCCGGGCGCCGTATATTTAGTAGTCACAATGGTATCAGAGCAATGTTCTTGGTTGATCAAGAACTAGCACTGACCATATCCTTGAAAGTAGTCTAACAGGCCTAATAGAGTGCGAAATGAAAATTTCCACTACGGAATCTCGAAAATAGGGGAAAAAATTTTCTCCTAGGTAGTGGGTCCGTGAGAATAGGCTAAGTTGTTAGATGAAGGAAAAAGAATGAGTCAAATTAACATTCTAGTAAAATTGAGTGAAAATTATGAATCAACATCAGATTTCACCTTAAAGGGGTCGAAGAATCATGCAATCCGAGACCTGGGTGAAAAATGGCGCAAATTCATAATTAACACTTCAAACCATTAGGAAAAATTCGAAATTATAATATAATACAACATTAAGTATATACTAATAATTAAGTATATTGGAGTAATTAATAAGAGGGGGCTAATTATTAGACCTATTAATGGTAGGGGAATATTCCCTAGAGCATCTCCCTTTTTAAATATCTTCGTGCCACCTCATTTCCCCCCAAACCTTGTCTTCTACCTTCTCTCTCTTGATCAGCCTTACGTCACCTGTTTCCTTAACCGTAAGATATGGCAAGAACCAAACAAACCATGAGGAAGACTGGCCCAAGGAGCTCACCTTCGATGGCGGCAGCAGCAGCTGGAAGCCACGGCAAACAGATCCCAGAGCACCTCCGGCCGAGGCCAGAGGAGGAGGCGTCGTCTTCGACTGATGAGACCTTCCACGCCTCACAGGAGGAGCCACAGAGCAGCTCGTCGTCAGTGGAGACCCAGCGCACCGACGAAACCCATCACCTTGGCCCCCTATCCGACCAGGAGGAGGAGCACCAGGAGGGAGACCAAGAGGAGCAGCGGGAAGAGCAGCAGGAGGATCAGCAGCAGCAGCAGCAGCAGACCCAGACCCAGCAGGCATGCCCTTCTTCAAGCAAGAAGAAGGGGAAGGAGAAAGTGAAGGAGTAGCCGGAGGACAGGGCAGCACAGAAGAAAAGGGAGAGGGAGCAAAAGGAGAAGGAGAGGAGGAAGAAGGCGAGGTACATTAAGCAGTGCCAGACTTGTCAACAAACAAAGGCGGAACAGTTGCGTATTCTGGGTGAATTGCAACCCCTCGACGTACCCAATGCTAAGTGGGAAGTTATTACCATGGATTTTATCGTGGGGCTTTCGCGCACCTTAAGAGGGTTTCATGCCTTAATGGTAGTGGTCGACAAACTTTCTATTTCTTGCCATGTCGTTTGGATACCGCCTTGCTCTTCACCAAGGAAGTATTTCGTCTGCATGGGATGCCCCGTACCATTATATCGGATCGGGATCCTAAGTTTGTTAGTGCGTTCTGGAAAGATTTCTTCAGCACTATTCAGACTAAGCTTGCCATGAGCACAGCGTATTACCCGCAGACAGAAGGTCAAACCGAGCATACCAATCGCATCATTGCAGATATGCTATGTAACTATGTCTGGAACAAACAGTCTCAATGGGCAGACTACATCTATTTGGTAGAGTTTGCCTACGATAGTACCAAACAGGAGTCCTCAAGGATGTCTCCCTTTATGATTAATTATGGCTATCAATGCCTTACACCAGACACGTGGCATAATCTAGTCTCCAAGGTGGAGGTTTCCCAGCAATTGCTTGAAGACATACAAGGCCTGGTCGAAGAGGTTCGCGCATATTTGCTAGCTGCAAGAGCTCGACAGAAAAGTCTAGCAGATCGCCACCGTACTCCTCGGGAGTTTCAGGTTGATGAGTCTATTTGGCTAAAGATCAAGGTGAAGCAAGCCAAACTTAAGATTGGAAACTGTAAGAAACTTGCACCTAGATGGGAGGGACCATTTCGGATAACCGAAAGGATAGGACCTCAGGCCTACCGGTTGGATCTACCCGCACATTTAAAGATCCATAAAGTCTTCCACGTAAGTCTTCTCAAAAAGCATCATCCGGACCCAGAAGAGATACTTGACACACCAACACTTCTGGAGATGACTGAGGATCAGTTGGAGATTGTGCCAGAAGCTCTCCTTGATCGTGCCTATAAGCAAACCCGTCGCACTCAAATTTTGCAATACTTGGTCAAATGGAAACACTTACCCACTGAGGATGCAACATGGGTTCTTAAGGCGGATTTGAATAAGACTTACCCAGACTTTATGAAGGAGTGCCAAGGCCGAACCATTCACGATGTAATCATCTCCAACCCGGAGGGTAAGCATAGTTCTCTTTTAGTCTGACAGGGGTCATACGAGTGGGATCCACCAGGGATCATTCTAGAGGTTGGGGTTACATGCATCCTAGATGGAAAAAGTGGGCATATAGGCATTCATGATAGGACGCATTCATCTACGGCCATTATGGGAATATTGCTATTCCTTACGCCGAGACGACATGCAAACCCTAGACATGATAGGACCCTTGCATTCATATTTTTATTTCTTTAAGGGGGTGGTCCCCTCAACCACACTATTTCACTTAATTCTTAAACACTAATACATGCACTTCTACAGGCCAGTAGAGCGTACCGATGAGCTGCAAAAGAATGGAGGCCTCACGTCGTAGGCCAACTTGTGTTTTTGAACTTGAATTGTCTTTAAAATGTATTTTCAAAATAATTTCTTACTGTTTTGTTGAGACGAGACTTCTTGTCCTACTGTTTCCGTATGTAAACCTTTCCTATTTCAACAAATTAAAGTTATTTCTGTTGTAACTTACTCTCCACTAACTCTAATGCTAAGGACAGCATTGATTCAAGGGGGGGAGAATGTGATGTTCGAGGTATTTATACGGTATACGTATGCATACCATGATACGTCACCAGGACACAATGGGCTTAATGGTCCAAGTGAGGGTTATCCATAATGGTTTTTATTAGCTATGTTAATAAAACCAAAGGGATAATTATGAACTATAATGGCCTAATTAACTTAATTAAGCCATTATGGACTAATTAACTAATTATCACCAGTAAGGGGGTGCCACCTGGCCCAAATCGATTGGCCAGAAGGGACTTACCATTTTGGGCCAAGGAATAGGGGTCCTACCCCAATTTCTCTCCCAAATTCGAATTGGGATTGAGGAGGAACAGCAGCCAGCAGCTTACACTTGTTTTTGCCAACACTTATCTACCAGCTTCGAAAGATGGATGCCTACCATGACCATGGCTCCAGCCAAGACACCGGTTAGTCAGTAGATAGGTTTTGTTGTCGCTAACACTTCTTTGAATAAATGGAATGATTAAATTATCTTTATGAGTTGTTCTGACTACATGAATGGTAATTACATTAGTTCTTTCTGCTTCTTTCGTGTATTGGGAATTAAGGGAAGGGTAGGGACCTAAAAGCCTCCTAGGATTAGAAATACCCAATAATTGCAGCCTGTGTACAAGAGCCAACCTGGCTGTGGATGCTGTGATGTGGTTCAGCACCAGATAACGAGTATGATGGCGAATCGGGGGTGGGATCTTGCCTAGCGCGGCTACAGGACTCCTATAGTGTGCTAGGCTTATAGCCGGTCACCGTGTGTGGGTCGGGTATGGGTCTGACACTGGTCTTATTGGTTGTGATTCCTTAACAAGTACTAAAGCCCGATAATATGGATCAGGTTACCATTGCCGGGAGCGTTTAGGTTTATTGATGATGTTTATGTGTGGCCATTACAGAAGATTGCTATCTTGGATTAAGAATCTGGAAAGAAAAA
The DNA here is from genome assembly GCA_021234155.1 of Isoetes taiwanensis. Lineage (NCBI taxonomy): Eukaryota > Viridiplantae > Streptophyta > Lycopodiopsida > Isoetales > Isoetaceae > Isoetes > Isoetes taiwanensis. Next base: position 17,940,656 of record JAJEKV010000027.1, on the reverse strand, counting down.
TCAGGTAAATAGTTCCGAGATGCCCAGGCGTTGGCAAATGCCAAGAAACCGACTTGCTAGTGTACATGTTTCTTTGTTAAATAGGTTAGAGTAGAAAGGAATGAGGCTCAGGCTTTGGAATTTTTTTTCTCCAGATCTTCTAAATCTGGTTGCATTTGTAGAGACAAAGCTGAATCTTTGCAATAGGCTAGTCGAAATCTCAAATTGACCACAAAAGAATATAAATCTGAATGCTTTTGCAAATGTTTTCATCAGACTCTGATTTTTTATTCTACTAATTTTTTATGGTTACCTCTTGCAGATCCATGATCCTTGAAGCAGCTGAAGAGATTCTAGAATAAAGATGGTAAAGCCTGGGAGTAATATTAGAATGCAGTAAAAAAAATTTGAACAGGTGGTATTCTCACCAAGAATGCAGTAAAAAAAAATTTGAACATACGGGATTCTTGCGAAGAAAGGTTCAACAACCTTTGTTATTTTAGTTACACGTCGGCGTAGGCTTTAACGTTTTGTATGTTTTATTGTTATAACATTTTTTTCATTTAATAATACCAAATTTTTGAATATCCACAGCCACGTGTGTTTGCCTTTATATTTTGCATGTCTATATTTTAGTTATTTCTTTCTCCTACTTGCAAAACTTGTTTCTTTCTTTTAAAACTTGTTTTTTTCCACCTAGTCCTGCTTTTGTTTTTGTGCTTCTTTGTCTACTCTAAGATTGTGGCGCTTAAGACTGTACGGTTTTTGGAGGCTATAGAAATTGCGAGAGAGTAGAAAATTTCTTAAACGAAGCAGAGTAGCAGGGTTAGGTAGAGAAGAAAAGTTCTAGATGCAGCAGAAGAATGTTTATAAGCAAATCAGAGTAGAGTAGGGTTATCTAGGGTTCTTGCAAAGTGGTGGTTAGAGCAGGGATTCTTGCAAAGTGGTGGCTAATTTGATGCAAATACATCAATCTAGAGCAAAATAGTGGTTGTTGCAAGGACAATTTTTCTTTTCTAACCAAGTAGTATAAAAGTATTGTTTCATTCCTAATTACAAAATATACAATACATGATTACATGTTGTAAACAATAATAAAATACATTTGATTTTCTTTGAGCCCAAAGGCATATAGATGTATTTGATGCTTGCAAGGAATCTTGGTATCTTATTTTAAACGTCTTGATAAAGCAATTTTTTGGCAAAATGATTGCAGTTTATCTTTTGCTATTGCATGTTGAGGATTCGATGGCAACCAAACAAGGTGTGTTACACTTTCTTTCTTATATTTAAAAATAATGTAGATGACAGTTTTTAAAAGCCAAAGCATCTACTGGAGGTTGCATGATTTAGTTCCAACTCCTAGATTCTAGGAGATAGAGCTTTAAAATGCAATTTTGTTAGGTATATTCATTTTATGAAATTAAACCTTAGGTTGTTTCCAACATGTGTTAGAAGATAGGTTGGTTTTTATGTCAATCTAAAGCACCACCTTTTTAATGGTTGGTGGTTCAATGAACTAGCCCATCTCAAGGTGTGTTGGAGATTAGGATCTTCTAAGTTGTGGCCTCACTTCCAACATGGATTGGAAGTTGAAGGTTTTGACGTTGTTGGTTTTGAAGGTTCTAAATAAGCACCTTTTTCAAGTTTAGCTTGAAAGGATTGCCTTGACAAGCACCTTTTGTTTTTTATTTTAAGTTGTGGCCTTAATTCCAACTTCCAACGTGGGTTGGAAGTGAAGCTTGGGTTTAAGTTTTGGATCTTAGATTTTTTGTTCATTTTGGATGTTTGAAAGGAGGTTATGGCTTCTAGCATGTGTGGAAAGTTAGTGTGGGGTCGTGAATTGGAATTGTGCTATCACTTCGAACATGTGCTAGAAGTTGGTATTGAAATGAGGTTGTGGCTTCCAACATGCACTTTCTTTCATTTTAAAGTTGTGCCTTCAGTTCCAACTTCCAACATGGGTTGAAAGTAAAGCTTAGATATAGGTTTTGAATCTTAGATTTCTTGTTTCATTTTGGAGGTTTGAAATGAGGTTGTGGCTTCCAATATGTGTTAGAAGTTAATGTGGAGGTTTTCAAATCAGGTTGTGGCATCAATTCCTATATGACTTGGAGGTTGGTTTTAAAATTAGGTTGTGTCTTCCAACATGTATCCTTTTTCAATTCTAAGTTGTGGCCTTAGTTCCAACTTCCAACATGGATTGGAAGTAAAGCTTAGATATAAGTTTTGAATCTTGTTATGGAGGTTTGAAATGAGATTGTGGCTTCCAACATGTGTTGAAAGTTAGTGTGGAAGCTTTGAATTGAGGTTGTGGCATTACTTCCAATATGTATCGGCAGATTCTTATCAAATAAGGTTGTGGCTTCCAACATGTGTTGGAAGTTGGAATTCTAAGTATTGTAGAGGTTTTTAGAATGTGAGCTTCTAAAAAGCATCTTTTCCAAGTTTATAAGATGTGGCTTTATTTCCAAATTGAGTTGGTAGTCTTATGTTCCAATGATGGAGGTTTAAAGGATCTCTAGACATGCATCTTTTTTCTTACCCTAGGTTATGGCCTAATTTCCAATATGGTTTGGAAGTTGAAGCTTAAATATAGGTTTCACAAACTTGTAGATCAAACTTAGATTCTTGTTTTAGTGTAGAGGTATATGGGGTTGTGGCATCAATTTCAACATGTGTTAGAAGTTGGTTTTGAAATGAGACTATGGCTTCCAACATGTGTTGGAAGTTGGAATTCTAAATATTGTAGAGGTTTTAGAATGTGAGCTTCTAAAAAAAGATGGGTTGGAGTTGAAGCTTAAATATGTAGGTTTCTCAAATTTATAGTTGAATCTTAGATTCTTGTTTTACTATGGAGGTTTTGGATTGAGGTTGGGGTATCACTTCTAGCATGTGTTGGAAGTTGATTTTGAATTGAGATTGTGACTTTGGATTCTAATACCTAATTGTTATTTATGACAGCATTGTGCTGCCTCGCCACCGCATCAATGCGTCTCAACTCCCTAATCATATGAGCTCTTGCCAAGTTCATATGCCCCCGCATATGCTGATGCTCAACAAAGCTCACTTCCACCTCCTCCCATTCCAATGGTATCCTTCAAAGCTACAAACAAACGGCCCAATTGCATCTGAATAATTGAACAGAGGCTGCCACAAACATGGCAATCGTATTGATGTTCACAACGGATTGAACCACCTCCAAGGCCACCTGACTCGCTCCCCATTTGGAGAGAACACAACACGAGAGAGCATGACATTATGGATGACATCATGAATACTTGGGCTAGGCGCAGGAGGCCTCACAGGAGGGGAAGCCAAGACATCTTCATCACTAGTAAGATCAATTACCTCATTACCATGGGCTGCTCTAGCCCCCACAACGCCCACATGGATACTAATTTTGGCAGCCCAAGACTGGCCACCAATAGCAGACCCAACCACGCTCCCGTTACCAAATTCCATCTCTAAACCAGGCATTATCAAAGAACTGCAAACAAAGAAACATGATCAACAAAAGAAAGAATATTTACAAGGAGGCCAAAAATGCCTCTACTCATCCAACCGCCATTGCATAGTCTGTGGTATCCAAAGGAATGTAAGAAGTCCCAGGCAAACAATTGCCTCAAACCTATACACATCATCTTGCCCCTCAACAAAGTCTTCATCCATATTCCCAAGCATCTTAGCCTCATCCCAATAACATTTGCGGCCTTTCCCAAGCCTCTGAATGGGTTCCATCCCAGCTGGGATGCTATAAAGCATATCTGACATCAATGGGCAAGACAACTCTCGGATTTAAGGTCAGGTGCCAAGCAACCTTAACCCTATATTTAGATATAAAAGGCCGTGTTTGAAGGGAGTATCCAGCTAGTGGAGAGAATGAATTTGCCAGTTCTAAGCATCCTAGTAATGGTATAAACAAGGCTGGTAGTAAGTTGCCTTCCTCCGTGATAATTCACAAAATGAAGGGCCCTTTCCAAGATGTCCTTGTTGTCTAGAACAACTACATGTTTCATGTCTCCACCACCATATAACAAATACAAATCTTTTCCCATCTCCAACTGGCATTCTGAAACATTCTTGATGTGCAACCTGAAGTGTGGCTTACCCATGTCTTTTATGTAGTAGCCAATTAGACCTTTGAAGCAATGGAGTCAGTGTTCTTGAGTGCTTTACACATAAGAACAACTACAATAGGCTTCTTGGATCCCCACCCAAACTGCCTCTTGATGGCCAAGTTCACAAGTCTGGAAGACTTGAAGGACAACCTAAACACGCATTGGAAATGTAAGTGATCTAGATCACTCCCACTTTCTATTGCAACAGTTCCTGCAATACAGTCCTTCTCACAAAATTGGACAAGCATGCTATAGTACTCAAGTGGAACATCCATGTCAGCAGTCCCCAAGGTGACACTATCTATAAGGCCACTTCCCTCATCCTCAAACACATGCCTGCCTGCATTTAGACCAGAAATCCCAGAGGAGGACACTGCCTGGGCATTTTTGGCAGCCCGGCCTCCCCTCCTAGCTTCCCTCCTCATAGACAAAAAATAAACAGATACAAAGAAAGGAAGCTTGAACTACCAAAGCGCAAGACAGTAAGAAGGGGTAGATGTTACCTTCGAAGCTGAGCAGATGCCTCCAAGCTCCAACTTTATACAGTCCAATAGGCTCGAAAAATGCCATGTATATGGATTTCTCAATCCAAAACAAGCAACTATACCTTCTAAATAGATCGCCTACATCCTAAGCATAATCGGGCATGCCAAGGCCGCACAAATCCGTCCATGAATACAGGGGAAATGAGGATCCCCTTTTGCCCTATTTGCATACCCGAAAATATACAATACCCACCATAAACCATATAAACCTTATGTACTAAATATACGATTCCATAAACTAGCAAAGTATAAGGTGGACAATGCAAAACCTATAAAGCAACATGTTCAATTCAATAACCAAAAAAAAAAATCGTTAAAGATGAATGGTGCAAGACCTATAAAGCAATTTTAGTTCTACCGTTATTCCCTTCCATTTCTATTTATAAGGTATTGTATCGAAACTTTTAATTAATGGTTGAGAAATTGTTCTTACTCACTTGCTTAACCTTAGATAAATGTATCGTAAGCTAAAGTTCAATGTCCTTCTCATTGATATGTCAAGTAATATGTACAGTAGATAGCCAATGTAGTCTCTTGGCGTGCTACCTAGATGCATGGACCCAAGATAAGAAGAAAGAAATTTCATCTTGGTTGGGTTGGCTCTTTTGGTTAATCGAAAACGTCAGACTCCACATTTTCCATCGAATTTACCCATATGTGTGTTATTGATATAATCCATGATATGATACTGATGGTATATGAGTGTTCCCCCCTTTAACAAGATGTGAGGAACCATATTTGGATGCAATATTATCAAATTGATTCTTATAATTAGGCTCTTATGTTCGGAATGTACATAGTGCTTCAGGCTCGTACTTCCAGGGCATCGTCTTGTGCTTACAAAGCTACTTGAGACATGTACTTCTTGAAATTCCTATTTTTGATAAAGTGAACTTTTTTTTTTCGTCCTTTCAAAAAAAAAAAAAAGGTATACGTCGATAATGTAGAGTGGAAAAGATTGTATCATTGTCCTTCAAGATTGTATATAAAACTATGCAAAGTCACATCGGTTAGACTTGAATAAGTTTAATTTTTGCTAAATACGTCATATTGGCTTTATGCCTTCTAATAATTTTTACCCATTTACCTATGAAAAGGCGCAAATCCATTGCCTCTATCCGTACAGATGCACACCATCTCTGGATTGAGACAGAAAAATGGAGTGGGGAGCCACACCCGACGAGGCTTTCTCAATGCTGCCAAGTTGGAGCTGCGGAAGACAAATGCCACACCCTTCAGAACTGCCAGCATATGATGAAACTCGGACATGCTATGTTGGGCTAGTCCCTGCATGAGATGTTGAGCACGGCCTCGGTGCAGATGTTGGGATCATACCTTCAAGAGGTCATGGATCTCCGGGATCAGCTCAACCCTCGGGCACTCGCCTGATATGTGTATATCTCACGATAGATGTCTGTATAGTTTGACGGGATTCTTATACGTGTCATGGTTTTTCCTTGAAAACCCTTCGAGACGGGGGTTTGTTAGCCCGGACAGTAATACGTTTGCTGCGCCTCTTTTTTGGGTCTCATAGGCCGATTGGTCTCCGTGGACAATAAAAACTCTATTCTATTTCATCATCATAGAAATGTCGAGGACTTCTCTGGAAATTGCATTATGGCAAAATAAAATATTGATAGTTCAAATCACATGGGTATTGCAGGGCAATGTGAATAATAAAGAGGTTAGGTAAATTGCATTTAAGTGAAATCAAGTGTATTACAACACATAACATGGAAACGTACTTGATGATGGTGGATAATTTATTTATAATATGAACGAGCATTCAGAGGTAGACCATATCATATAGAGGAGTTTAAGTGGATTCCCGCAATACAGAAAAGCTTAACATCTATTCATAACTACATAATAGAAATAGTGGCCGAGGTCAGAGATAGATATGATGGACAACTTATGCTATGAACAAGGGGGAATGCGTTCCAACATATCGAATGAATCAAATAAGTACACCGAGTCAAACAAGACAATTTGATGATAAAATTGTGAAGACAATTGGTATTTACAATCTAAAAATAGAACTTATGCTGGCACTGTGTTTTTGTCTATTGTCCATATCAAGACATACTTATAAAGAGTTATGTTTTCTCCATCTACAAATGTTAAAGCATGTCCACCTAGTCTAGCACAACAACACATTTGGTTATCAAGGATTTCCAATAAAGTAGATAGTAGAACTACAACCAATTAGGAAGAAACCCATATAATCATTCTTGGAAGAAGTGCTTCCGCACTGGGAATTTGGCAGAGTTGAAAAAGATACTTACAAAATATGTAGGAGCAAGGGTGTAAACGTCGTTGTTGTCTTAAGTAAATATGCAACACCAAACAAGAAAATATAAAGACTTTATACAGACATGAAGAAGAAGAAGAAGAATGTGGACACAAATATGGCAAAAATATTCTACAAAAGAAAGAATCGTAAGAATACCGATAAGTTCATGCTCATATTACACAAAGTGTCTAAATGTTGCTCAACAGATAAGGCCTGTAATTTTTCTCGCTGGAACCTTGCCATCAACAATTAACTTTTTTGTTCCAGCATAGCTCATAGAGTATGCGATGTCCATACGTTCCTTGACTTTGAACTTAGCTAGATATGCTTCTATTTCTAAGCCAACTAGCTAGGAGCAAAATTTTTCCTAAGAGCCAGGCTAAAACTGTGCTCAGGAAGTGTATTTTTTCTTAGTATCAAACAATGAAAGTTACATGCTTGTAGCAAGAAGAGCCGGAGCAGAAATCCGAGAAGCAAGAGATGTTTTCGGTCATTAGCTTTGGGAAGGAAAATAGCGGGATCTTGGTTATGAGAAGATCACCTCCAACATCATATACAATGGCTAGTTAGACGTAACCAACCCAATATAACATGTCATAATCTGCCCAAATGTTGGGCAGTTCTGAAGAGTGTGACACTCATCTTCAATAACTCCCATTTGCCAAGATTGGAAGATCTTATCTTCTCGTTCTTCCAACATATAAGGTAAAATGCTTGTGTCCGGTGCGCCCTCGGCGGCCCATGAAAATCCGGAGGAGCGATTGCTGAGCACGCCCGGTCGTACCCATAACCGCATCAGGTCTCCAAGGTGGGCAGCCTCTAGTCGATGGAACAATGTAGGTAAGGGAAGTCGGCAAAATGGATCCGTAACTTCGGGAAAAGGATTGGCTCTGAGGGCTGGGCTTAGGGGTCTGCGGCTTGACCCCGTAGGCTGTTGGCGGTCTGCCCGAGCTGCCTCCCGCGGCGAGGGCGGGCCTCCTCGTGCCGACCGGGCGACGGACATAGAATGCATCCCCTCGGGGGTGCTCTCCCTAGGCGGCGAAGGGGAATCCGACTGTTTAATTAAAACAAAGCATTGCGATGGTCCCTGCAGATGTTGACGCAATGTGATTTCTGCCCAGTGCTCTGAATGTCAAAGTGAAGAAATTCAACCAAGCGCGGGTAAACGGCGGGAGTAACTATGACTCTCTTAAGGTATGTCCGGGGTGTGGCTGAGCAAATTAAAGTTTATTTATTTTTTTTACAGATTTTGTAGTTTAGTTTTGAATTGACTTTGAGTTGTCCAACCTCTTTTTCGATTCTATTTATGAAGCTTGTATTTGTAAAAACTCTCATAATCAAAATTTTATTATTCAACCTCATCCATGTGAAGTTGTTGAGATTGTAAAATATTGCTTATGGACTAAAAAGTATATTTTGCTTGAAGAAGTTAGTCATTTTCAATACCGAGTTGTATAGATCTCTAGTTTATTATACAAGTGCACAATAAAATATTTATGGTCTTGTCAAATACGTGCTTAATAATAATCTGTGTATTTTATGGCAAGTTATTGTAGTATTACAAATTAATTCTCCAACACGGATTGCCTATGAATGTTTTAAGAACAAATTGCCACAAAGATTTCTCCTCAAGCTATCTGCAGTTTTGCCGGAGGGTGAAGTGGCTTAAATCATAGTTCAAAGTCATGTTGACAATCAATTCAAATAGCTACTTCTAGGCAATAGAATACTTGATACCATGACTTTATGAGAATTGGCCTGAAGAAATCTTTGGTGCTCGGCATGGAACAAGTATTGCAGAAGCATAGGGACAAGTCTAATAGAGCAGAGTATGGAAATACATGTTTTGTTAGCATAGAAATGAGAGAACTCGTTGAACACCTCTGATCGGTTTTCTGTCACGGAGACTTGATGCCCAATAAATGTCAATAGGTTGGAAGATTGCGTATTGATATTTTTGGATTCACTATGCTACATTTGTCAGTTTTTATAATCAACTTACAAAGAACAAAATGATTGTGGATTGCTTTGTTTTTAACATCATGTGAGACGATAGTGTAGCCATTGTTTTCCTACAGGATAAAGCCAATATTCTAGCTGAGCATTTGCGTCCGAAAAATCATCATCCTCGTCAATACACCCCCACAAGGCAAGCTCCCTCAACCAATAAAAGCTATATTAAAAGTACGCCTCAAATTCAAAGTCCAACCTAATACAAACATACATACCCATGGTTTGACCAACCTTTCCAGTCTTCCACTTTATAAAAGCATTGGTACTTCTTACTATTCTTCCAAAGTTGCAAGCAATTATTTCAAGTGCCTTGTCCAACTCCAACTTAATGTAGTGGCAACTACTAATGCACTTGATATTGCTTGGTACATTAAGAAATGATGCTTTGCTTAGAGAAAAAAAGGAAACCAAAACAACATAAGTCATAGACAAAAGAAGAGGAGGTGAGCAATTAACTATGATATAGTCTAGCATTCTCCGTCTTTTAGAATGTAAAGCTTAAGAGTTTCAAAACCTAAAATAAAGCTCAAGGCTTCCAAAACCTAAAATAGCCTTGAAAGTTCTTGGTACTGCTTGATTAACTCCATCAATCATTCTCAATATCGTTGAGTTACTTATTGCTTACTCTTGCCCAATGCATATCATGCAATGAATAAATGATGCATTCAAATGTTTGGTCTTGAACTATTAAGCCGTCCTTTTATGTCCAAGGAAACTACGAATACACAATCAAGGCCTTGCTTACTCTTGCCCAAAGCGTCTCATGCATTGATAAAGTATGCAAATTGAGCACATGAATAAATGATGCATTCAAATGTTTTGGTCTTGAACTGTAAGGCCATCCTTTTATGTCTAAGAAAACTAGGAAGTATATACATATTCGAGGCCTTGTATTCAATATGAAAGCTAAAGCTCAGATAAAGCATCAACAAAACACAACAACTTAATACGATCTTTGGCAGAAATGGACCTATTTATGTTTGATAATTACCCATATGAAAAATGGCATCATTGGCATGCATTATAATCACATGAGCAGTCCAACCATAACGGCCCTTAAGTCTATAATCCTATGTATAATGTTATAGAATTACAAGCTTCGTATTTTTGGGGAAAAGCATTAATTCATCAATAGATATCTTTACCAACTTATGAATCCCAAAGAACTAAACTAAGATGTCACAATATCCTAGAGTTTAATGATAACTAATCATGTTAGATGTAAAACTCCCCTTACTTGCAAGTATTTTCGTGAACCGTTTTGTTAAACCCCCCAATGTCAACTATTTTCTTAAATCCTGCCACTACTTCTGCAACTTGCCTAAGACACAGCACAATGAAATCTCATAGATTGAGCAAATGCGTTGCAAAAATAAAGCCTAATATGAGAAAGAATGCAAGTTGCCCACAAGCTCCAGGAATGCTGCTAAAACTAGTCAGGAACATCTTTACCGATCACTTAAGAATATTACCAAACAATCTAAGAAAGTGTTCTGCGCCATAGATATCTGATGGAGCAACACCATTGCCACCTTGATACTGGTCATTCTCCAGTTTATATAAAAGCATTGCAGGTAAAGCCTTGTCAAAATATGTGCGTAGTCCATTCAAGACTGTTGAGAATCCATCATCAGAACTGCAAATATGGTAATGGTCTTTAATTCAATAAATGCTTAAGAGATCAACATGAAGTAGCATATGTATCAAAGGAGATTTAGCATAAACTCTATAAAGTATAAATAACTGAAACAAAATACTTACATGCTCTCTTTTTTTTTGTCTTGAACTCCAAATATTTATTGAGTATATCCTGCATAGTTGGGGTTCGTGGAAGCTTCACTAGCTGGAAAGAAACACAAATCGATTAAAAATAAGTTCATAGTTCATATCCCAATAACTTTTCCAACCTTCCCAAGCTTTATTACAAACTCGCAATCATCAATAAGTTGTTTCTTCAATGGCCCAGGAAGTGGCAGCTTTATAGCATCCTAACAAGTTTCAGTCCATGTCAATGGCCATTGAATGATTTGGAGAAAACAAAAATGCTGCAATATGCATACAGACAATGCTTTGACAAGTGAAACTTTCCAAATGCTGAGTATCTCTTTGAGACAAGCTTATTATTGTTGATATGGTTTTGTCTATTATTTAGCAGGTTGAAAATCGTGGTATTTGAAATGAGAACATGCTTCATTGCATGACAATCTATTTTCTGTTGCTACCTCAAATGAACTAGAGAAGGTTATGTCTCGGTAGTGCCTTGCAGTGCATTGCTGCTTGAGCCCTCACATCATCTTCTATTCTGTGTATTTCATAGTGTTTAACGTTAGTAGCGTTTTAGGATGTAATACAATTCTACTGAAAATTCGCCCTTCCTGCCAGTCATGTTTCGATTTCCTTCAGAATATTTTGAAGTTCCCTTTTTAAAGCCAAACATGTGGGCACCTTATTACGTGCAATGAACAAGCTTAGTAGGAAAACTAGATAGGAATTAGCCTAAGTTTTTTAGGGATCAAGGTTGCAATATTACAGAAGAAAAGAAAGAAGAAGCTCAAATTGAACAGAAGGCCTTCCCAATAACTTTTAGAAAAATGCCCCATGAGATTTGCTCATTTGTGGGCTCAAATATCAGAGAAAACAGCTACCATAGTCAAGGACTGCAACAGAACAAACCTTCAAATTAGATGACCAAAGCTTCCTCATTTTCTCATTAACTTCACCCATATGCTCGACCACATGCTCCAAGCCCTCTGATCCAAAAAGCCCCATCATATTAATTCAATTATTGGCTGAATTACAGATCCCATTTTCAACAAAAAGAACTGTCACAAATTGATATCCATCAAGAATAGCCCATCTCACCTCGAAATCATTTTATAGTGCTTCCTTCCTTGAATCCAGACGGGTTCGCACCTTTTAAGAATTCACATGGGTCCAATGTCCATACTACCTTATTCTTTCAATCCCCTAGCAAACCCAATGCCCTCCAATGGGGAGAAATTACGGGATGAAACCAACCATTGTGACAGAAAGCTATTAGGAAGAAATTACAGCAAGAAGGACCAAACAAGGGCAGCAAAACCACATTCCTACTTGACGATGCAAAACCAAGCTGTTTGCAAAGAGATCCACACCTCTGTTTTAGCTCATAACTCCTTCTAAGCAGGCTCAAAACGAATTGAATCCCTTTCCTTTTGGAAAAATCACCATAAAGCTCTTGAATCCCCTCTATCAAATGCTAATAGTTGTCCCACTAGTCCAAAACTACAACCCAACTCCATCCATGAATCAAAACCTTGCTGCACCTTCCCTGAATCCTTCGTGAAATCTTCATCAATAGCAGCCAATCCCTGCTGGATTACTCCGGTACCTAGCCAAGAGATGGCTCCTCCTAATGCTCTTGAGATGGCGAATCCATGGCTGGAGGTATCAGAAGGAAAAGATCCATAGAATAGGCAAGGATCGTGCAAGAAACATGAAGGGAACAAATTAATATATGCGCCTAAGAGGAGAGACTAAGGGGGGGCCTCCCTGCCAGTTACCCCGTTGCAACGTCGGCGATCCAGAATGCAAGTGACCGCCAACTTATAGGGAAGAATGGGTTTGGAGCAGTCACAAGCATATCCTAGGTATATTCCAGCATATATCTAGGATATGCCACAAACCCACATAAGCCAAGGTTTGCCCTCCTAAGGGCAACCCAAAAAGGTCTAAATAATAGATAAAATATTTTTTTTTTTTATATTAACTACAAACATTTAACCCCTTGATTAAAAAAAAGGGTTGTGGGGGGGGGGGGACCTAGCAAAATGATATGTGAATTTATCTTCTTATATATTATAAAGTTTTAGTGTCGTGGATCCAGCCCTAATTTGGACGGCTGAGATCCACGACATCAAAAGGCAGATCTGATGGACCAATTTTGTTTTTGTTTTTAAGTCTCAATCTAACCCTAATCTTCCCGTTGTCGAACAACAAGGAAATGCCGCGTTTATCTGCAGGTTCGGGTTGTTATCTTACCATGTTCTTCGGATCAACAAGATGCATTCCCATGCTGGAGCCAACAGGTCTACATGGAATCGACCATCAAAGAAAAGTCTCCAAGGATTGGTTACAGTCGTTGCAATGTGTTTTACCTCATTACAAGTGGCATCACCACTACAAAATTAGGTAGAAATGACACAAAAGTGACATTTATGCTCCGCCTTTTTACGGAGCATAAACGTCACTTTTGTGCCATTTGGGGAGCACAAATGTCATAAATGGCACAAAAGTGACGTTTGTGCTCCATAAAAAGGCGGAGCATAAATGTCACTTTTGTGCCATTTCTACCTATTTTTGTAGTAGTGCATGCCTCTGTCATGAGATAAATGCAAGGATCAATTTGACAAATCTACTAGCCCATGCTATTTCTATGCTTCCCTTTCTTCGAATCAATTTCATCTCTTCTTCTTACTTATATTTCAGTTCAATTTGCTCAGAATAATAAGTTCCTTATTTTCTCATTTGTATTTAGATAGAGGTTTTGATTCTTTAGGAGGCCAATTTGCTATGCTAGGACAGCTATGGGATCATAAAACCTGCTACATATGTGCCCCCTTCGACACCAATTAGATGCGCAAGGACGGTCTGAGCTGCAGTATAGATTGGGGGTATTAGAGCGAGGTAAGAACTTGGATTTCTCGCAATTTTTTTTATAACAGAGCCATTAAAAATTTGTAGCATTCATTTCATTCATCATGATTTACATTTGCTTTCTCCTGTTTCCCAATAGATTGGAGCAGGTGACTTGCTTATATTTTAGAAAAACAAAGTCAGAGATATGCCCCTTTTTTATTTTTTATTTTGATTTATGAATAACCCCCTCTTTTTTCTTCTTTTTGAGTTGATTGTGCAGCTCTCTATAGATACTATGCAATTAAATGATTGCACATTATTTAGCTTTGTGTTCCTATATTGGTACATGCTTAGCCAACTTTGTTTCAATGAGCTACACAAACATGTCTTTGTGCCATTGTACCCTTACATCATGATCATTTTCATACCATAATGACAAGGCTCATTCTTTCAAAAATAGCATTGTATAGATGTTTACAACTTCATAGATGACAAGGCTCAAAATTATTTATGTTCGGCAACGTCGGGCACTCTGTTACTAGTACTTTAGGAGCTCTATTAGCGAAGAAACAAAACTTATGCATTTTGGCCCTACTATAATGACATTCCCTCATTACATTCTAATCATGTTACTTGAGGATAGATAGCTCTATTAGTGAAGAAACAACCCTTATGCATTTTGGCCCTACAATAATGACATTCCTTCACTAAATTCTAATCTTAGAGTACATGCACTAAACTGTATCGTCTAAAAACATTAATTTATATGCCTTCACTATATTCTAATCAAAATTGAATTGAATTTGTTTTTATCGTCCACGGAGACCAATAGGCCTATGGGACCCAAACAAAGAGAGAGAGGCGCAGACATATTACTGCCTAGGATTAAAAAGCCTCGTCTTTTAAACAATGTCTTTTAAACATTTCTACAATGTCTTTTTCCTTTCCTAAACAAAAATGCAAACATGAACCTATTAATACATAGACATAAGAGACAATTCCTATGAAAATTACAGGGTATGTGGATTGAATTGAGTAAACAAAAATGCAAATATGAACCTATTAATACATAGACAAGAGATAGTTCCTAGAAAATTGCAGGTTATGTGGATTGAATTAAGTTCATTAACACGGTTCCAACGTTGCTGGATTAAGTTCATTAATAACTTTAGCCCAACAACGCTGGGCACTGTTACTAGTTTGAAATTAAATTTTTTAATTTAACTAGAACCTTACGGTATGAATCCACCCTAAGTGCGCCAAATATGGCGTGCCTTCCATAGCCAAGATTTAATCTGACGCTCCTCCTCTAGCCAAGATTTGATGTGGATGAGGTAGAACGGACAGAGAAACATGGGGTCCTTGACATTTTTTGGAATTCTTATGACCAATTTTTTTTTCCCCGATAACAAGACACACGAATCTTGATAGAATATTCGCAAAGCATCTTGCCTATAGTAATAAAAAGTAATCTGATAGTGTACTATGTACTTATCCATTCAGGAGCTGAGTTGCTGTTTTCAGTTTCAAGCCTACCATAGCTTAACCTCGTTACCATCTCTCCTTTGCACACTAGTCCTTATTATTGACATGGTCAAATTCCAAGGTTTCAAGGAGTCGCCGGGATTTTGAACAGTTGATTCATAGTTTTGCGACTGAAAAGAGATATCCAATGGAAAAGGGACTGCATCTTTTTGTGGATTTGATGTCTCAGCCATCGCGGGCTGTGGTTATATTTTGCAGGTTTTTCTCCTGCGCATACTGTGTTAGATTCAGTGGGATCCTGGGTTTTCCATAGTCTGAGAGGGGTTACAAGTTCTTCTAATTAGAACATTTAGTTCATCGACGAACAAAGGAAATGAGCGAGGTTTGGTTGATTGTAATTTGTAGCAGAAATCATCAAAATCAGTATCTTGCTTTTATTATTTGAAGTAGCACTAACTAAGTCAGAATTAAGAATTTAGGGTCAACAAAATTCAAGCAGAAGTGCATACTGTTAGTTTGAGAAAAGGCGAGCATAGGCAGCCCGAATTTAAATGTGAGTTATTCAGGTCCTTCATATTGTGGTCGTTACTTTTCTTTATATGTTTGTTACAATATTATGACAAACACATAAGGGGAGAGAACTTGCAACATTTATGATGCATTTCTAGTCAGTTAATCATGCTCTTGGGGTAAATTCGTCCTGGAATTTTGTCAATATTATTTTTCTTTTTAAAAAGCTCCTAATTGGCACACAGATTTTTATCTCTTAGATCAAAACCATTTAAATAACACATTGCTTGCTGACATGAAGTCTATACTTTCCGAATTAAGACTTAGTTCAATATTTTATATTTCAATACATTCATGTGTTTAAAATTTGTGTCATGATGTGGTGACGGCAGCTATAAATCCAATGGGACAAGTTCCAGCAATTAACGATGGTGGGTTTAAGCTCTTTGAGAGGTAAATTTGGAACCCAATAGTGCCCCCCTGTTTATACATTATTAATGGATCTGCTAAGCTTAAAAGTAAATGTAGAACCCACTGCCCACTTGTTTAGAAACGTAATACAAGTGTCAGACGTTTTCTATGCAGCCATGCGATTTTGAGATATCTTGCGGTTTCACGGTTCGGAATACCTGATCATTGGTATGAGCTGATCACTCATATTTGCTGTACCTATTTCTCTTTACGTCTGAATGATAGGTTGTTAGATGTAAATGAAGAAAGATGTCAGTTAGAACAGTCTTCACAGGTAGCGGGGGGTGGAGATGCACACCCAACCCAATGGCCATATAAATGCTGATATTACATTGATTGTAGCATCATTAAACAAGTTCATGTTTAAGCAAATGCCATTTTGATTTGTCATATGTAATACAGCCATTTGCCTTTTGGCAAGTGAGCCTGTTTCAACAAGGAGGACTTAGCAACAAGGCAAACTTTGAGTGGCTAACAATTGCAACCAATTTCATTTTTTAATGTGTGAGGACCCTTGTAGACAAATTATATTTAATAAATTGTAACCTTATTGCATTTAAATGCAGGTACCCAGCAGATGCATCTAGACGGGCAAAAGTTGATTGTATCTTGGACTGGCATCATGCAAATCTTCGTCGAGGCGCAAGTATTGTCTCTGAATGACCAGCATGTTTTAAGGTACCATTAATTTGTATACCTGTTTTGCTGCTGCAGCTCAACTTGTTTTCAATCAAGTCTTAGCACCTTCATTGGGGATGCCAAAGGATCCTGCTGCCGCTAGTGAGGGCCGAAAGCTTTTGATCTTGTCGCTTTCCAAGCTTGAGTCAATATGGCTGAGTGGAAAGGGCAGCTTCCTTGGTGGCGCGTTGCAACCGTCGATTGCAGATCTCAGCCTGGCATGTGAAATAAAACAGCTAGAGGTATCTTAGCTTATCTTAAGTTGCTGTGTAACACAACATAAAAAACACAAGTTTTACTTAATTAATTAGAATACATAGTTCAAACTGAAACGTCCCTACGTATTATAGATGATGGCATAAGTTGCCGAGGCAGCTGATATCAAGTCTACTGTCCTAGCTTATTATATAGTCTCCTATTATATAGTCTCATATAGCTAGCTGTTGTCCGAGCGAGAGGAGTAAAAACCTGCGATGATGTAGTTTTGCTCATATTTGTGGTCTTGGCCGAGGGTGTTTCAAATTGATGGATCTCTGAGGATAATTAATAGTTCTTATGCAACTGCTTGGAAATGTTCAGTTTCAAGGTTTTGAAAAATGACTCCTAAATTTGACAAGTTCTCAAGAAGACGACTTGATTCAGGGGTAAATTTCAAATTTTTTTGAGTTATCTTTGAAAGGACCTCCGGAGGGTTAGATCACTTAATCTCGGGAAGAGTTCAGAAACCCCAAGTGCTACAAGTCATGCAGCATTTTTCTTAAAATTGCAATAACATACATTAGCTCACTCAAATTTTCTAGATTTTAATTTTTGGTTAAAGATTTAAGATCTTATCTTCAATCATGAGTCATAGCAGTGTAGAAGTCTGCTAACCCAATGGCCAGCTTGGAGGTCCACCTCCTTGTTAGATATGAATAGGGAGCAAAACGTGGAAATGATTTAGATCTGATGGGAAAAGCCTTATCATGTAAGCCTCTGTCATGCATCTCTACAGGAACGATCTCAATCATATTGCAATAACTCAAAGTGGCATGGTGCAACAAACATATTGACACTCTTGAAGAATTGAACACAAATCTAAACAGAAAGTTTCATTCCCTTTTTATGGCTCCATTTCTCTACCTATGCTTTAGGTTTAGCTTGGAAAAATTAAGCCTAGAGACAGGAAACAGTTTTTAGTTGCAAGGAGATGGTTCAGATTTCTCTATTTGTCTCTCTGTCTGTGGGTAGCATTTAATTAGCAGACAATCGGTGGTCGTTTGGCAGTCAAATGAAGGAGTTGGTTGGATCTTGAAACTTGATCTTGATCCGGTTGCTTTAGTTTTCTTTGAAACCATAACTGATGAAGCAAAATTTCTGCAGTTCTGTTTTGGATACTATTATGCTTTGTAGTTGTTTGGTATAGTGATCGACATTGTTAATCCTTTCCAAGGACCATCCTGTCAATATGCAGAAGATGCTTGTTCTAAATACACGATCCCATATTGCAGTTTTAAATCTGGGATGATGTGATGCAGTTTTGGATCCAAAAGTCCATATCATGGTCAAATGAAGGGCGTAGTTGAAATACGTGCATATGAGGGAATCTAATGTAGCTGTCTAATGTTCACATTTTTATTTGATGATTGGCACGCACCAAATTGTTAAAAGCCTTCTGAAAAAGAGATTTTTAAATTGTAATCACAGATTGCATGTATCTTTGCTGTAAAGATACCACCCTGACGATATTTGTCTGGTAAATGTCCAGTTACTTGGTGCGGACGAAATGTCAAAATTGGTGACAGAACGCATTAATAATTGGCTTTTCTCAGTCCAAAATGCATTGTCTCCACATTTTGCTGAAGTGCATTCAATTCTATATAAGGCTGTCTCAAGGTACCAAAAGGAGAGCGAGAGAGGGATGGAAGCAATTGCTAAGCTACAGTCTAAAATGTGAGATCCATGTAAGAAAGGTTATGCTTCTTATTGCCGAAATTAATAGATTATGCATCTTGTGCTATTTTTATGGCCAATTGGACTTAACTACTACGTGCTAGGGTCTTTTCACCAATGTGGTTCAAATTCTTGTGTGTAATAGTTTGCCGTAATTCTGTTGCCTGGAAAATTGCGGATAATGTTAACGTCCTTGCACACATGCTTGCACCATCTAATTGCTAGTTTAGCTATTGCTTGTCCGCTTAACCTGTTTGTCTTGCTTAACCTGTTTGTCTTGCAGTAATCTTGCTTGGAGTAATTTGCCCTTTATTGCCATGTGTATTATCATCAATATAGCAGTATTATCGGTTTAACTATTAGGTGGAGGGTTCTGAATAAAACCTTATGTTACTTTAAAGTAACACTTTTGTTTCATAAACATGTTTTTTTTGTCTAAAGGCTAGATTTTTTTTGTCCAAGGTATAAAAATAGATGTTATTTACTCCGAGAAAAAGATACAAGGGGGTGCACCCATCTACGAATACAAGATGGGGATAGCTACATGAGTCTATCTTGCACTATTCTCTTTTCTAATCTAAAGCAAATTTAAATATGTGCCCCATATTTTTACGTTTACATCAAGGTAAGTTGGTTTATATTCTTGGTTATCGTCCAATGAATGGCTGCCATGTGGCAACCATTCCATCCCAGAATGACAAACGGCTTTGCCATTTCTTAGTTGACTTGTTGTAACCTGTGTAATAAAATTACAATTATTAAAACATAATGTCATTGTCTCACATGATGAGTTACAGAGTAAATATTAAAACATGATAACCAGTTATAGATGTAGATGATCTGATGTCTCAGGCCTACATTTATTTGTAACAATTACATCACCTGTAACAATTACATCATTGAAATAACTCTATATTTTTTTTTAGTGAATATTTCTTATCTAGTTGTGTAAGCACAAGAAGGTGCCGCTAGAACATGAGCCTACGACACAATGTACTTACTCCATACTAGATAAGTAAAAAGGAGATGCAATATACAAATATGAGAAGTTTTTTGGGCTGCAAATACAAGTTACGCATGCTACGCATGCTACACACCTGAGTTTTCTAATCGAACCTGTACCTGGAACTTTCTAAAATTCAAACCGAACCTGCACCTGCAAGACAAAGTATCGTTTCATGAAATGAATGCAAGTACTAAAATTGAATATTACCATATCAGTGGAAATTGAAAGTAAAAGAATAATTGTTGTAGACAATTTTGCTATGGTTTTTCTGCCTCCACGCAAATCTTTTCTAAGACATCATCATCGGGCCCGTTTCATTTATCAAATTATTGTGACGATCAGCTAGTTGCAAGAATATAAAAAGGTACATGTTAATTACCACTTTGCAAGTAAATGATGTAAATGCTAATTGGTAATTAAAAGAATACGAAAGAGTACCTGTTTTTTGAAGAGCATTTCTAAACGAACACTTGGACTACGACTTAGGTTCTGAACAACATTACCAACGCCACTTGGACCGACACTAGTACTTACATGGCTGCTACGATTAGCCACAGGATTTTGCACTAAAGGAAAATGAACAAATTAGTAATTCTACATAAAAAAAATAATATACATGAAAACTTACATGTTTTAATATTGTCAACAGTGTTTGTAGTACCACCAATGCTTGGACCATCACTCACACAGTTGATAGGATTAATGGCAGGATTTTGTGCCTGTATTAATGCATCTTTATTCCGCAATGTACCTCTAGAAGCTATAACAGCCATGGCAGCAACAACTCTGACATCCCCACTTTGATCATACCTTTTGTATGCCTCTATGCGCTTATGTCCTGTTATTTCCATGCCAACACCTTCTGGAATGCCTGCAACCTGCAACCAAGTGATAGATGATGCCCGACAAGACTTATTGTCAGAGTCACTGCCTAATCCAGCATTTGTAGCCATTTATTTAAGCCATTTCCTCATTGTCACTTCAGAACAATAATTTGTACTATACCACACATGACATAAATGCCTGCTAATCGATTGTGAGATTTTGTAGTCAACATATGAACAGAGATTCAATCAATGAAATTTAAACAGTATTTTTATTTTGAACCATTGCAAGTTGTTATTTAAGCTATTGATACTTTATGATTAGACTTCAATGGGTATAAGGAGTTGAAAGTCACATTACTTGTAGTAATATTGTGCCATTGTTCTTCATTGGTAACAGAGCGAGTCATGCATTCTCAATCATGGCTAGTAGATTTGGAGCTTCTTTGCTTAGTTCTATTGATGTCTATAAGGTGGTTTAGGATTCCAAGTGGAAGGAAAAATTAAAGAATGTTTTGGAAAATGAAGATTTATGGGATTTAGTTAATCTCGAAGAAGAGGAACATGTTTCAGTAGTCATTTTGTCTACAGGAGGAACAACCAGCTCTAGCAACAAGGTGAATAAAAATTCTGGTATCGAGAACACTTCTTCAACAATAGTAAGTTTGGACAAGACCAAATACAAACAAGCTCAAGGCATAATAATCAGCAAAGTTGGGAATTCAATTCTTTTGAGGATCAGAGGTAAACATCCTAGGGATGTGTGGAAATACTTCCTTTGCGCTCTGGCTTTTTCTAACTAGA
This sequence comes from Isoetes taiwanensis, assembly GCA_021234155.1. NCBI lineage: Eukaryota > Viridiplantae > Streptophyta > Lycopodiopsida > Isoetales > Isoetaceae > Isoetes > Isoetes taiwanensis. The sequence continues at coordinate 17,919,378 of JAJEKV010000027.1, read as the reverse complement.
AGGTTTTGCTGCAGCGAATTTCTTGGTAAGTGATAGGTAATTGTCTGCTCACTATCTCTGTAGAACCCTATGAATAACCCATCAGTGCTCCTGGAATTCGGCAATCTTCTTGTTGCAGATGTTTCTATTGCGATTGTACAGTTGTTGGAGAAAGATTGGTTGTTAGATACGACAACGTCAATCGTGGTAGTAGAGCTGTGCTTGGATTAACATAATTCTATCTGTAAGTCCACATCTATTTCTATTATTAATTGATGGAGTATTATTGAATGTAAAGGAGTTTCAGCAGAAAAGTTATTTGAAGTTGTGGTTGTCTTTTGATATAAAATCTCTAACAATGCCCTGTGCATAGCTGCATCTATTTCCTTCTTTCTGGTTTTATCACGGATTGTTACAATGTCTTGTTGCCTCATTTTTTTGGTGGTAGTGGGAGGAGGCATACTTGTTGCCGATCTCTTGAAGTATGAATGCAAATTACCATGACCCATGTCTACAGCATGTGGGTTTGCTTGCCTTGATGTAGAAGGGCCATCTATGCCAAGGGATGGATTATAAACTTTGGTATCGAAGGTGTGGTTAAACACTTGGAAGACTCACTCAATGGATGCTACTGTCATGTGGTTGGTTCATTGTATCACTTAGCAAAGTCTAGAGGGGCTATAGCTAGGGACTTTGGTAAAAGTTTGTTATAAATTAAGTGTCTATTGTTTGTTTGTAAGTTAAGTGAGCCTCTAACATACATTCCCATCAAAGATTGTGCATTTGATTACGAATTGTTTACTGCCTAGTCTTCTTTGACGAAGGTCCATATTGCACAGTCAACAATACACCATAATCCATGTATAATAGTCTTATATACCATATCCAATCTCCAAACCCATAATCACCAAAAAGTGTGTTCTTGCATTGCATCTACGTAAAGGAACCATCAAGTACAAAATCAACTATTAAGCCAAAAAAACCTTGACATTTCTTCTTCACATGAGCTTATATTGAGGACCTGAAAAAGAGGGGCATGGTAGTGAGAAGAATCTAATACTTTGCAATTACTCATATTGTATGATAGCACACCCCAGACCTATTGTTCTAGGCCAAGACCCGCTGCAAACACCAGCACTGCTCATTGGATACAAATTGAATCTTTTAGTCTGAACATTTGTATATTTCTTTCTATTTCCATCCTTCCCTCTTTTAGCCCACAATCAAGCAGAACATTGGACCTGATTTGAAATTCATCTTTTCCGATTGTCTGAGGAGCAAGAAACAGATCTAAGTATAATCATGAAATGATCATGACTTCAAAGCTAAAATTGTTAAAACTCTATTAACAGTTTTAATCCAGATTTGGCTATGTACATTTTTGTGGTCATGTCTTTTTATAGTGATCTACCGCCTTTTTTGGTTTTCTTAAAACTCCCAAACTCATTTAACATTCCTGCACTAATTCTATACGTCTGCAAAATGCCGTAAAGCCAAACTCCCATTTTATATTATGTCATCAGTTTCTAATAGTAAAGTGGTTTAGCATTCCTCGCTTCCAATTGAGCCCCTAAGTAGTATGTAAGCCCTCCATCAACAATCATAACTATTCTGTAGTAGTTTAAGGGACAACCCTATCACAACATGTGAATACTTAAAATATTTGTTCCAAACAGGACCTCCTACTTAACTTTGTTCCAAATAAAACCTCTTGTTTAACTATGACCCACATATTCTACATATTTGATTATTGTTTTCCATCATCTTAAAGTCCAAAATACCAATATAAAGAAAGGAGATTGTCATTAGACTCATATCAAATCCACATCCAATGTCTATTCTGCACCCTATTTTAGCATCCAATTTCTTGATTCCAAGACACCTAGTTGGAAACAAATAGATATTATACGCATCTGTTCTTGAAGATATGTTGTAAGATATATAGACATGATGGTACTAGATAACACACACTCAAAATTCCATTATTGCTTACCATATATTGTGTTTGATATCCAAGTTGGCTATTTAATTGTCTACTTATTATGAGTTGATTCACCATCGGAAATAAATCCTGAGTCGGCCAAGAGTAAGCGTAACCCCTCCATAATGCTCCAATATCAGACTGCAAACATGAGCTTTACAGTAACACATATCCGAGCATATATCGACTTTTGTGGGAGGAGATTAGAACCTGCTACATATGGATGGGTTCTTGAAATCTTTATAGAATTTCTGGGTTTTAAAAATTTAAAGGAAACATTCAAGGACCAATATAGCCCACAACCTAGACTCAACACAAAGATTGAAGGGCAAATATTTGTGCAGTGCTAGTCCTGCATCTGGCAAGGGCATACTTCAATCCAGGCATCGCTGAACAATGCTCTCATTTGCCAAACCTTCTTCATCTGTAGCAAACATCAATTTCAAATGAAGTTATTGGTGTCAAATAAAACAAAAAGCTTTCATCCTACTACTATTAATGTCGTTCTTAAGGCAGCTCAGATTAAAAATTGCATACCCTAATATGCTTACTGGCCGAACTCCTCAACCGTAACCCCTTCATGACACAAGAAATGCATTTTTTTTCCCAGATCATGTATAGTAAATCTTTGCATAAAGAAGATCCTGCATACAAAAAGACAATGCCCATTCCGCATCGAATCGGGTTTGGGCTTGGCCGCCATAGCCATATTTGGAGATTTTTTTAGACATACCTTCCTAGCCATCCGATTGATTGATCAAATTTCAGCCATACGATTTAAGGCTCGATGGGCAACAGACACACTTTAAAACATTATAATATAGATAAGATTATTTACCACCAAAACATTTAAATATTGATTAGAATATTGATTAAATATCTCAATGCCAGAATGTTTGCAATTGTCAAGTGGATTCACGTGGAACTTGACATTTTGAGGAATCCCGCAATTTTTGGCGTTATAGCTGCCCCACATATGGTTGTGGTGCATCATTGCGGTTGATTTGAACCTATGTGGGATAATCTAGAATCCATATGAATGATTTGGTAACATTTACAAAGGGGACAATTACAAACATCTATACAAAACCAGACAACTATCCAACTTGAGGATCAAACTACCATTTTCTGATGAACATTTGCAAATATGCTAGAAAAGGTTATAAAATTACCTCTTCCCTAATTTAAAAAGTATCTTTCTACCTTCATGATAACACGCAACTTTTGTAAACTCATACTTGAGGATGAAAGTAGCATATTTGTGTGTACATATGACTTTTTCCAAATAATTAATCTTTACATCTAACAAGAAAAAACAATGTGTATATTACTATTGAATGCACCATGTAAAACACATGCCTTATTAGAGAACTATCCAACTTGAGGATCAAACTATCATTTTGAACATTCACAAGTAGGCCTATACTAGAAAAGATTATAAAATTACCTCTTCCCAAATTTAAAAAGTATCTTTTCTACCTTCATGACAACACACAATTTTTGTAAACTCATACTTGAGGAATAGAATAGAATAATTTTTTTAACGTCCACGGAGACCAATAGATCATGAAAGTAGTATATTTGTTTGTACATATGACTTTTTCCAAATACTTAATCTTTACATCTAACAAGAAAAACAATGTGTATATTACTATTAAATGTACCATGTAAAGCACATGCCTTATTAGAGAAGCATGATTTCGTCCACAAATGTATGTCTTTTCTATTTAAGTTTGAGGCAAGGACCTACATATTTGCATATCTATAAACGTCATTTCATTTCGGAGATATGAGCCACAATTCATAAGGTCATTCGTCGATTGTTGCATTTGGATCTTATGCCTAGGTGAACCACTAGGCAAATCAAGGATAGCCATGACATCATTAAAAATATAATGAGCGATTTAATATATATAACATGTCTATAAAAGAAAACATGGTCAAGCACATTGTGGTTTCTTAGTTCGAGTGTTTCACATGCCCATCTAAATTGTAGTCGTGCTTCCACCTCTTTGGTGAGAAAGTACAATTATTGCACCACCCAAATGGCAATCGAATCAATGTTATTTCAAAAATGGAATTCAATTTGTTTTCTCCACTTTTTTTTTTGGGTGGAAAGGAGGGAAGAGGAAGATGGGGGACATCTTGTTTCGAATGTTCTTCAAAATTCCAGTTCTTGGGTCCCCGTTGTGAGCTCTTATCCGCGATAGAGATGGATGTGAATGAAGAAATACATTCGCAGATGGATTTTAGATAGAAGAAAAAGAAGAAGAATGATTTTTATCGTCCACGGAGACCAATCGGCCTATGGGACCCAATGATACATGTCAAGTGTATGCCCGAGGACATAGCTGATCTCGCATATCCATGACCTCCTGAAGGTATGATCCCAACGTTCGTATGGAAGCCGTGCTCAATGTCACATGTAGTAGCCTGGCCAGGAGCTTTGAAGGGTATGAGATTCACCCTCAATGACTTCCATATGGCAGCATTGACAAAGCCTATTCTGGCGTGGCTCACCAATCCATCTGCCCATCTCAACTCGAAGATGGTGTGCCCTTGTACGAATGGAGGCAATGAGTCTACGCCTTTTCATTGGCAAATGGGTACACAGGTAGCATTGCGATCCCCGTTCCAATGTGGAATTTATGTGGCGCTGGTAATGTGCTGTCGTGACAGGTTCAAGGGCGCTGACGTCCTAGAGCTTGCTGAGGAAGCAAGCGTCAAGATATTGCCTCAAGCTATGGCGATCTGCCTCTGTTTGCACATGTATGCACCTCTTGCACATGTTATCTAGCCAACCATTGAGCTCTCGTTTTCCTCTAGCAGGAGGTGTTGCGGCCCCATTGCCATGATATAAGCTAGGTTAGGCAGATGAGCCTCGTCCACATTGACCACCTTCTGAAAATAGACAATGTGGCGATCAAGGACCGCCCTCTGAAGAGGAAAGAAACTCGTCTCCTGCAACGAAACTTGATATGGGGCTGTGGACTTCATCCCAGTGCTCGTACCAAGAAGGCTTTCTACACCTGCTCCAAGTCATTCTAGGTAGCGATGGACACTACTGGGCTCTATACTTCAACCCCGTATAAAAGGACAGGCTCCACGAAGACCTTGAACAAATACGACTGATAGGCCCAATCATATAGCTCCGCTCTGCGACTTTGTTCTGCATTGCATACAATGGCTACCAGCCCGCCGTCACTCGTAGCCATATGGATGTGTCCCAGTGTATAGTAGAAGGAAACTTCACTATCAAATATTTGTATGTGGGTGCCACTTTTACATTTTGCTCTTGGTAACTGAAGGAGGAGATTCTCGGCTGACGTGAGGATGATATGAGGACCGCCTTATTCTTGGCCAGGTTGACGTGCATATCAGTCGCTTGGCAGAATGTGTTCAGGGCATCGAGATGGCGATGCATATCTACTCGAGTGTAAGCTAGGAGGTCCACCTCATCAGCATATATTAACTGTCTGATGTTCTGGTGTAGAAGGTGAGCTCCGTCGCCCGCATTGTCAGCAAACCCGCTCTCCAACGGATCAATGTAAAGCCCAAACAATGTTGGAGAGAGAGTGCACCCAAGCGAACCCCGATACTACTATCGAATGGTTGGCTTGTCGGCTGCAATCGGCCCGAGCATCTCTCAGATAACTTGTACACTGCATTCTCAAATCTATAGGAACCTCCAGCTGTCGCAATCTTGCCCATAGCGTTTCCCGAGGCACAGTGTCAAAGGTCTTCGCAAAGTCCACGAAGCAACAATATAAATCATGTCGTCGGTTCCTACTGTCTTCAACCAGAGTTTGCAGCGTGAAGATGTGGTCAATGGTTAAGTGTCGGGGCCTAAATCTTGCCCGAGTGAGGGCCCGCACTTCTGTTGCCTTTGCCCAGCCATCAACTACTGTTCAAGAATCCCAGCTAGCAGCTTTGCAAATACCAAATTGATCATGATTGTTAGGTAATTGGCTTGGTTGTGCAGATCACCTGCCTTATAGATGGGAACAACTCTGCTATTGGTCCACTGCAGTGGGAGCCTATCTCAGTTAATAGTCTTCTTATCCAAATGATTTCTTTAGCTGCTAAGGAAGAGGCTGAATACTTTGCTTCTGCAGATGACATGGCAACAGATGACTGCTTTTTACTCCTCCATGATATTATACCTCCTGTAAGGACCAAAGCATAACTAGATGTAGATCTTCGTCTAATATCCAGGTCCCCTGCCCAGTCAGCATCTGAATATGCAAACAAAGTCAAATTATCAGTATTAAAAGTAATTCCATGATCTTTGGTGCCTTTTAAATATCTCAGAATTCTTTTGGCTGCAATCCAATGTCCCATGCCTGGGTGGTTGTTGTATCTGTTCTACAAGTTTACTGCATAAGAAATATCTGGACATATTGTTGGCCACAATATGTAGCATAATAACAGGGGGTTTTCTTTGTGTTTTTGTACGCTTTTCACTAAGGTTTTCCTATGATTTCGTGATGTATTCAAATGGATGTACTAATGCGTACATCTAGAGTGCATCATTTCTGAGCCATTGATTTTAGCCTTTTTTTTTTCCAATGGTCAACAACCAATGGCTCACAACAAAAGCCCTTTTTTTGTGCGTGTGGTGCATAATGGTCAACAACCAATGGCTCACAACAAAAGCTCTTTTTTTGTGTGTGTGGTGCATAATGGTCAACAACCAATGGCTCACAACAAAAGCCCTCTTTTTGTGTGTGTGGTGCATAATGGGCACATGAAGGGCGCATGTAGTGCAGTTTCCCCGCCGGCAACACATTTCTTATCATAACTTTTGATCCAGAGCTCTGTTTGAGATGATTTTTATTGCGTTGGAAAGCTCTCTCCGAGATCTTTTTGATAGTGTATGATATGGATATGTTTGATTAAGTTATCTATGCTAAAACAGCAATTTTCCGGCCGGGTTTGGTAGGCTTTTACATCCTACCAGCTGATTAATACAGGATTGCGCTATTGGATATTGTTTTATGGCTCATTCCGAATGAAGCCTGCAAAAAATTACCATGCATTTTTAGATTTTGAGGCTTCTAGATCCTTGTGCTAACAAGCGAGAAAAAGTTTCCACTTTGGTTTCTCACCACAAGAATCCATGGAGGCCAAAGGTTCTTTGTTAAATTCCAGTTGAAAAATGTTTGTGTATGGGTGTTGCAAACTTTATGAGTTTCAGAATAATGGGATCAATCTGCTCTATCTTTATGGTAACTTTTACTTATGTTCTATTTGTTTTATTGTGATGAAATTCAAAAGTTACAGGTGATGAAAGCCTCAAATGAATTCTAGTTTTTTTTCTGGTTTGAATTCTAAAATTTTTGTCTCACCGGGGGGGAGGGGGGCTGTGATGTCCTTAAGGCCCCGAAGGGGCCAAAATTTTTTTTTTGCAACACAAACCATTAACATCCAACATATAAAAATTAAACCCCCCAACACATAACAACCATTGACATTAACAACCAACACATAACTACCATTGACATTAATTAACACAACCATTGGGTCCAACACATTTAAATTAAAATCCCCCTTAAACCCCCTTTGGTTTGGGTGCATATTCACACGGGGGGTGACGTAGGGCAGCGAGAGCCCTCATAATTGTATTTTGCACGTATGAAATCAACACTATATAGTATTCTGCTTGAAATCTTATAGTATTTTGCGAATCTTGTTATACATTATAGCAAATTTTGTACTTGCATACCCCACAAATGAGGAACTTTACGTACGGTGTAGATTAAGGAATAAGGGGTGAATATGCCTATCCAACAGCTCCATGTATGGTATATTTTCCATTTCTAATTTTCAAGTTCCGACTAAAAATGGACCCCAGCGTTGCTGGGCATAGCTAAGAACTGTAAATGATACGTTAGCGCAAATTATTAAATGAATTCACGTTCTTAAAATCACACAATTAAGAGCATTTGACCACATTTCCATTTCCCCTTCCTTTTTTCCTTTTTCTTTTGCATTTTCATGCTTTTCTTTTCTTTTCCCCTTTTCCATTTTTCCATTTACATTTTTTCTTTTTCTACTATTCCATTTCTACCATCTCCCTTTTCCCTTTTTTGTTTTCCCCTTCATACGTTTTTATTTTTCTAATTTCGCATTTCCTTTTCTCCCATTCTTGTTTGCCCTCTCCTTTCTCCTCTTTCCTTTTTCACCTTTTCTCCACCCCTTTTCCATTTTTCTTCCTTTTCCATTTTTCTATTCCCTGCTTTTCGCTTTTTCATTTTTCTATTTTTTTTCCTTTTTGTTCCTTTCCCCTCCCTTTTTTATTTTTCTATTTTACCCTTACTTTTCCCTCATTCCCTTTTTTCTCCTTCCCATATCCCTTCCCCTTTTCCCTTTACCCTTTTTCCCTTTTCCTTTTTTCACCTCCCCTCTCCTCCCCTCCCATTCGCTTTGCTTCCCTTTGCCCTTGCCCTTTCCCTTTCCGATGGCTTTTTTTCCTTCCATTTTCCTCCTTCCCTAGTTTTTTCTCTCTTCCATGTTTTCCCTCCCATTTTCCCCGCTTCCCCTCCCTTTTTCTTTTCTCTTTTCCTTTTCCCATATTTTTTTCCCACCTTTTTTCCTTCTCTTTCCTCCTCCTTTGTTCTTTTCCCTTTCTTTTTTTCCATACCTTCCCTTTTCCCCTTTCCTCGCACTTCTCCACTTCCTTTTTTTTTTCCTTCTCGTACCCCCCTCCCCCTTCCCCGCTCCCCCCCTCCCCTTTTTTCCCCTTTTGCTCTATGCTCTTTTTCCTTCCTTTCCCCCCTCCCCCCCCTTTTTTTTTTTCCCTTTTCCCCTTTTCCCTCCCTTCTCCCCTCCTTTTTTCTCTTTCCCCTTTTTCGTGTCCTTTTTCCCTTCCATTTTTCTCTTTTCCCCACCTTTTCCTCTTCCCCTTTCCTAGTGTCCCTTTCGCTCCTTCCTTGTCCCCCTATCTTTTCCCTTTCCTTTCGCTTTTCCCTTCCTTGTCACGATAAAAATTCTTTTCTATTTTATTCTATTCTCTACCCTTTTTCTCTTCCCTTTTTCCCTTTCTGTTTATTCCTGTCCTCACCCTTTCCCTCTTCTCATTTTCATAGTGTGTGTTTTTCCTTCCTTTTCTCCCTTTCTTTTCCTTTTCCTTTTCCCTTTTCCCTTTCCTTTTTCCTTTTCCCTTTTCCTTCTTTTTCTTTTACCCATGCCTTTTTGCCTTTTACTTTGCTATTCACCAACCAAGCCCGCCTTACCGGATGCAAGGCTTCTTGCGCCGCAAAAGCGGCCAAAGCACCGGGATACACATGAGGCGACAGCTGGCGGCTAGTCAATCTCACATGAAGCGAGGCCACGACCCAATCCCAGGCGACGCAAGTGAGGGAATAAAACCGGACAATGCTCCACGGTCTCGCGATGAAGGCCACAACAAAGGCGAGAGGGCTCACACCCTGCCTAAAGCCCGACTCATAAGGGCATTCACCACGATCTGGCGGTGCACCACGCCCGCGAAGCACCAAAACCTTCGGTGGGGGAAGTGAGCTCCATGTCCACGTCCAAACTGAGTGCCATCGACCCAGAAGCTGCAGAGACCACTTGTCTGAAGGGGGCAGAGTGTCATGAATAGCCAGCACCCGGTAACAAGACCGCACAAAACAAGAAGACACAACATCGGATGAACCTTCCAAACCTGCATCACCACATTATCACGAGGGACTATAGGTATGTGTAGCGGAATACTCCCCGCCACTTGTTCCCGGATAGCCCGATCCAACGCCCCTCGAGGCGGCGAGCTCGAAAAGAACTCCCACGAAGCTAGTGACCACCCCAATACCAATCCTCCAAGGTGAGCACAGCTTCGCCTCCCTCACAGGAACTTTAGCGTCAGGAGCATGCCTGATGGCGACCAAGGGCAAGTCTTGCGAGGGGGTAGAGGAACCCACAAGAAAGGAGAAGAGTGGTGATAAAGCGAGGCATAATCTATTTGGAAGAGCACACGCGCACATGATCCCAAGCCCTTAACACCCCCGTGAGAAAAGGGGATGCATGTGGGAAAGGCGGAGACCATACAAGCGGTGCCGGGGCAACTCCACATGCAGGCGGCTTCCCAAAGCGCCACACAATGGCGAAGAGACTGCAACAACAGTGCCGCACCAGGAGAAGATGCTCCATCCTGCAGAGTGCTCCAAACAAACTTGGAGACCAACACCTTACTATGCAGCGCCAAATCCAGAATGGCCAAGCCCCCATCCTCCCGGGGTCGGAGACACTTCCACCAAGCCACTTTAACAACCGCCCCTTCATCATCCCCGCCCCACAAAATTTCGAACAATCTTATCCAAAGCCTGTATCTTACCCTCAAGAGCTAACATCGCAGATGCTGTATACACATGAGTGCTACAAAGTACTGACTTGGCAATAGTGATCCTACCTGCCATGGACAACTTGCTACCCTTCCACCAAATTGAGGTGTTTCTGCAACCCCTGCAAAATCTTATCCCACACCCTCCCCATGGAAACATCCCCTCCAAAGGGAATACCCAACAGCTAGTACACACATTACCTGGAAGCACCTTCCAAGGGAATAGAGCCAAACAAGGGGGAGGCGGAGTCAGCTGGACCCATAATGCGGAACACTTACCCCAATTCGGAAGAATGCCCGAGGCCAAGGAGAAAGTATCCAGCAAACCCTTCACATTCCGCAGATTCCTCTCTTCTGCCACCAAGAAGAGGAAAGTGTCATCGACGAACTGGTTAATAATCTGCTGGCTACCATCCTGCATCCAAAGCCCATCCACCACCCCCTCCTCCACTGCAGTAAAAAACAACTGAGACAGGGCCTCCGCCACAATCGTAAACAAAAATGGTGCCAAAGGGCACCCCTGACGCACCCCTCTGCCTAAGGAGAAAAAGGCGGAGGGTTCACCCTGGCACACCATCGTAGCCCGTGCTGACCTATGCAGCTTCATGACTATCTCTGTAAAGCGTGGACCACAGCCCAACGCTAACATCATGGCAGACAAGAACTCCCAACGGACACCATCGTAAGATTTAGCAAAGTCAAGCTTTAGATAGGCAATGCCTTGACCTGTTCTTCTGGCCCAATAAAGGCCCTCATAAGCTGCGGCAACATTAGTCAAAATGTTCCTCCCAGGAACAAACCCAGACTGCACCTTACTAATGGAAGAAGTCAACACCGGCTTCAATTTCTCTGCCAGGGCTTTCGCAATAATCTTGTACACAGAGAACAACAAGGAGATAGGCATCCAATCATTAATGGTAGAAGGCTGCTTAACCTTAAGAATCAAGGAAATGCATGCGGTATTCAAGATTCTATCCATTTGAGAAGACTGCAGCAACTCAAGATACACCTGGTACACAGACTCACCAACCCACTCCCAATAAGTCTGAAAGAACTCCACAGGGATGCCATCTAGCCCAGGACATTTATCCTTGTCCATGCACATACATGCCTCCGTTAAATCCTCTCTGGAGAGCTCCTGCTCCAATCTCTCATGCTAGTGAGGCAGAATAGATGGCTTAACAGCCCCCAAAACAAGCTCCTGCATCTCCTGCTCATAGGGAAGAGTGCGCTGTGCAAAAAACCCTGAGAAATGAGCATGCACATACCGCTGCAAATCAGTGGGATCCTCCAAAGTTCGGCCATCAGGCAAAGTAAGGGACGCCATAGATGATGCATATCGCCGCTGCCTAGCTGCTCCAAAGAACACCGACGAACATGTGTCCCCCTCCTTCAACCAGGTAAGGGCAGCCTTCACACGCGCCTCCTGCACTTTAACCTACTCCAGAGCAACAATACGCTGCAACACTGCATTCTCCCTAATGCCATCAGAAGGCTGTGCCCGAATCTTCTCCAACTCCTGATAGAGACCATGCAACTCCTGTCGCTCCTGCTGTATACGCTGCCTACCAAAGACCTTGGCAAAACGCTTCACCCTGGCCAATGCAGTCACCATACCAGACATACCCTTCAGAGATGAAAAAGGTATCAAGCCACAACTCCTGGCACTGGGCCGAGAAATCCGCATCAGCGAGAAGCCGAGTGTTCAAACGGAACACCGTCCTAGAGGGTAACCGCACCCTGACTGGACAAAACCTGAGGGTAATGATCAGAAATGGAGGTAGACAGAATGTTACTCCAGTGCAAAGAGGGCACACCATCCATTGCGCATGGGGAAGCATAGCACCGATCATGCCTAGCATACGCCCGGCGCGCACCAATCTGCCTATTACAATAGGTAAAAGACAAGTCTCCAGGGACCTCAACCAAGGCCAAATCCTGCAACAAACGAGACCACTGGTCCCTCTCAAACCCATGCATAACCTGGGTTCCAAAACTAGAGCGATCCTCTACTCGCTCTACCATATCGAAGTCCCCTAACAGCAACCAAGCGACCTGCAACCCACCAAGGGCTCGCAACTTATTCCGAACTGTGGTCCATAAAGCACCCCGCTGAGAAGGCTGATTAGGGGCATAAACATTAACAATTCCCCACTCTTGCCCTCCCTCCAACCACTTAATTATTGCCCACCGACCAAACCTGTTTGCTGCAGAGTATATGACCTGCACATCCATCCTCCAAGCAATAAGAGTACCCCCACTAGTGTACCCCCACTAGTCCACCCAGAAGAAGAAGGAATAGAGACAAACTGCCTACCAACCATATTCATGAGCCTGGACATATCACCCCTGTGACACTTATGCTCCTGAATGCAAACAATATCAGGACGCAACTGCCGAAGTGCCAAAGAAACACGGGCCCTCTTACTACTAGAGGACCGCACCCCCCGCACATTCCAACTGAGGATCGACCTATTCATCCCGGAGGAGAAGTGTCAAGCCCACATGCCGGCCATCAGCCAACTCCACAGAGTCATCATCTAGAGCCAGAGGATTAATCACAGCAAAGTGACCCACAGCCGCTCTACGTGATACTACACTTCCAACGCGTGTTGGAAGTCCCCCAGGCACCTCCATAGAGTCATGGGCCACCCTAGTCTCTACCTCCAACCGGGCTGCTCCAGCCACCTCATGCTCAGCACATACCGCTACTGGGACATCCCCAGCAGGATCACCAGCCCCTCCCACAGCCCTGTCCTCAGACCTAGCCACAACCAAATCATCATCGGAGCCCTCCCTTGAGCCACCACGTCCCCTAGCCCCGCCATCCAATGGGCGGCCAGCAGCAGGCCTGCCCCGGCCTCATCCCACACCACCTCTCCCAACCACGCCACCTCGTCCAACTCCACTCACTGCACTATCAGGAACAGAGGAATCCCGGGCCCCTGCATAAGCACCCGCAACCCCTACCACATCACAAGCACCCGCAGGATCATCAACAGGGTCAGATGGTAGCATAATAGATGGAAACATCTGCCGGATCTCAGAGCCATTCAAAAGCTTCAATCGGAAGAGAAACTGCCAGGGACCACTACACACTGGAAGAGAAGTGGGCAAAGGCTGCAAAGCAGACAGAGCAACACAGATCTTGGGGACCTGCACAATAGAATGAGCCAAATATACACCCAGGCCATTAGCCATAGAAACCAAGAAATCAGGCACCATCATATCAGGAGGAAGATCCTGAATCTGGAACCAACACGGGATTTTAACCGCTGTCAAAGAACTGGTGGACATTGCCGGAGTATAATACTGATACAACACATATGATCCACCCAAAGTATCCACCCCCCGACTAACTAATTGCCGCACGAAGACTCAGCCTCAAACATGATTATGAAGAAATTATTTGGTAGGAATGTATCTTTTTGACCCAGCAGCATTTGTTTTAATCCTATAAATCCATTTATTTCCAACCAAATTCTTACCTGCTGAGCACTTTACAAAACTTTACCAATTCGTACGTACCGATCTCCTTGAAGGACTCCATCTCTTCTTGCATCGCCCTTGACCATTCATAAGCCTTTTCTGAGTTAACAGCTGCTTCAAAGAATATAGGAACATCATCCTCAAACACAGCCATTAAAGACAGAAATTTTACTGGAGGTTTCCCAATTCTTCTAGTTTTTTTGGTGTCATATCTACCATACATTTCTGGATTTTAATCTATGCCTGCATCTTTGAGTTTTCTACCTCTATTTTCCTTTTCTATTGCCTTAATTCTGCTATTGGTATAGTCGTTGCTGGTCATGCTCCATCGGTGTCTCCAGTTTCCTCATCATCTGTTCTGTGCATGTTATCTCCATATTCTTCATCATAGTGAAAATCAGTAGCCATATTGGCTTTATGAGCAATGGGTTTTTCTATCCCCCCTTTCTTTTCTGGAGTTTCTATTTCATATCTATCTTTGTAAAATTTGCTTTCATCAAACACAACATCCCTACTAGTTACTATTTTCTTTGTTTCGGGTATGAAAATTCTATAACCCTTTGATTCCTCATCATAACTGACTAGGAACCCTATTTCTGCTGTATCATCCAATTTAAGTCTCATTTTCTGTGGGCCAGTTAGTTTAGAACTTGACCATATCTCCTCTAGAATACCTCCATCTAAGCTGCTTGATGGCAATTTGTTCTGTATGAAAAATGCAGTTTTTAACAGCTTCCTCCCAAAGGTAATTAGGCAAACATGCAAACTTTACCATTGATCTCACAATATCTAGAACTGTTCTATTTTTTCTTTTTGCAACACTGATTTGTTGCGAAGTATATCTACATGTGAGTTGCCTTTTTATTCTTTATTCCATGCTCAAGACAAAAATATTTAAACTTTCTTGAAAGATATTCACCACCTTTATCTGATCTAACGCATTTGAGTTTACATCCTATTTCCCTTTCCATTCATTTATGTACATCTTAAATGCATCAAGAGCTTTATCTTTTGTGGACAATAAATAACATTTTCCCCTTCTACTAAAGTCATCAATAAAAGATATATAATATCTTTTACCCATTCTTCCTTATACATTCAATAAACCACAAAGATCTGTATATACGAGGTCAAGGGGCCTCGCTGCTCTTTTCTTTGACTTGCTAAAAGCCAATCTGGTTAATTTCCCTAATATATAACCTGGACAGATAAATTTTCCAACTGTATCATCTTTCCCATGGATAAAGCCATTTTTAAACATGTATCTAATATTGTTCATATGCGTATGAGCAAGCCGATTGTGCCATGTTGAGGATTTAGTAACTGCCAGCACATTTGCACTTTTCAAGTCTTCATTTGGGAACTGGAACAGGTTGCCAACACGCTTTGCAAGGAATTTCAATTCACTGTCAAGCAAAACCTTACAACCTTTTTTTATCAAACCTTAATTCATATCCCAAATCAACTAATTGACAAACGAAAATCAAATTTTTATGCAGACCCGGAACATACAAAACATTACCAACATCAACACTATTTCCATGGAGATCAAATAACTGCAACATTCCTTTGCCCGTTACTTCTTGCAAGTCTTCATTTCCCAATTGTACATGGCTCAAGCATTTACTGGGACAAACATTAGTCAAAAACTCAGTAGAATCAACTACTGAGCGTTCAACACCGCTATCAATTATAAATTCATCAGCCTCATGATTAGAAAAGCATTCATTAATCTCATAAGTTGATAAAATAAATGATTTTACCGTTTGATTATCTTGCTGCTTCTCAAAATTCCGTTCTGCATCCATTTCTTGAGCTATATCATCACTCATTCCTCTTCCCCGTGACAATTGTTCATCTCTTTTAGGGCTAGAAAATCTATTAGAGGTATGTCCCAAACCTCCGCAATTATAACAGGATATCTCTTTCAATTTTGGACAATTAATTTTCTTATGTCCAGCTTTACGACAAAAATAACATAGTCCACAACTGTTTGCCATAGTACTTCAACTCCAAGTTTTCAACAAGCAAAGTTTCTTACATGATTCATTAGCCTCATGATTAGAAAAGCATTCAATAATCTCATAAGTTGATAAAACAAATGATTTTACCACTTGATTATCTTGCTGCTTCTCAAAATTCCATTCTGCATCCATTTCTTGAGCTATATCATCACTCTTTCCTCTTCCCCTTGACAATTGATGTCCCCATTGTTCATCTATTTTAGGGCTAGAACATCTAATAGAGGTATATCCCAAACCTCCGCAATGATATCTCTTTCAATTTTGGACAATTGTTTTTCTTATGTCCAGCTTTACGACAATAATAACATACTCCACAATTGGTTGCCATACTACAAGATTTCGACTCCAAAGATTTCAACAAGCAAAGATCATCACTCATTCCTCTTTCCCTTGACAATTGATGTCTCTTTTAGGGCTAAAACATCTAATAGAGATATGTCCCAAAACTCTGCAATTATAATAGGACTAGTTAGGGTGCCCAGCGTTGCTGGGCATAAGTTGGAAATATCTAAATGTTTCCTCTTCAATATTTGCATCCATAAGTTACTGATTTGTATTTCTAAAACCTTTGATGTAGACAAATGCTCTCTGACAACATAGATACATCCTATTTAATTTTAAAACCTTTGATCTAGACAAATACACTCTGATAGCACAGATACACCAGAAAATTTCATCATATGTTTATTAACCTGTAAACAATGTTTTAAAAGTGACGTGTTAAGGTGCTGCTACAACGCTTAAATGGCTAAAGCTAAAAACCTATCAACCAAAACCTCCTCACCAACAGGAAGCAAGAAGAGTGAAATTTCCCAAAAATGTCAAGGAATATCAAGACAATGCAAATTGTCGAAGCAAAAATGCAGTTGTATTGCATGGGACATGTATTTAGAAATCTATATGATGCCATAACGAATATTGAATGGCACAAAACCTTCCGTGCCTCTCCTCATTCTTCTCACTCTACTTACCAAGACTTGCAGTGATAAACTGTTGGAGTTGGTTGCCCTTGATACTGCTTCAACAACTCCATAAAAAAAGAGCCACCTATTAATGCTTTTGCTACATCTAACGAATTCTAACAAATTCATCCCTTACAAATTGATGCTTCGACCATTTTTCTTTGATATGCATTATTATGATATAAGTGTATTTTCTTGTGGAGCAAATTTATTAGTTTTGGTGATTGCATGGTTAAAATCATACGTTACATTTGGAGGTTAATGGAGGGAGACCTTATTCGTGAGCTGGTGTAAAACCATGCACACATAATCCACCCCATTTGGATTTTGATATTTCAATCTAACCACATTTGTGATTTTGCGTTTGCCTCACGCATAGACAAAATTTAATTGGATGTGCATATACCTGATGAGTATAGCTTTTTTTTAAAAGATAACTTGTGTCATTAAGTAAGATTAAGTTGTGAAGGAAAGCTTCTTATAAACACCGTACAATTACTATAAATTCAAGGTGTGAAGGAAAGCTTCTTATAAACACCGTACAATTACTATAAATTCAAGGCAAAAAACGAAGCTACTTCAATTAACTTGTGGAGGTGCAAGCTCTCTTTGAGAAGAGCTATACTCGTCCATTGTCTTTGTCTGCTTATTGCGTGTCAAAGATACTGGAAAGTTGTTTTCTGAAGAATTTTAACTCTCTAGCATTGCGCAGTGCATTCCCAGAGATCCATGCTCCCATATTCTCGTTGTCACCACTTCCAGACATGCCTAATGTGGTTTTGCAGCATCAAAGTCGTATTTAATTAAAGTGGGACAAATCTTGAATTTTGGGACTCGGACTGAAAATGGGACTCATATTGACATCAAAATTTCACATCATATAACAAGGACTGGTTCATAATATTTTCTTACAGAATTTCCAAATAAATAGTTGAGAAAGTTGAGCGAGGTGAGATCAAAAGGGGGGGGAGAAGAGGGGGCAAGGGAGAAGAGGAGCAAGGGAAGGGGCAAGGGAGAAGAAGGGGCAAGGGGAAGGGGCAAGGGGCAAGGGGCAAGGGGCAAGGGGCAAGGGGAAGAAGGGAGAAGAAGGGGCAAGGGGCAGGGGGGAAGGGGGCAAGGGGCAAGGGGCAAGGGAGAAGAAGGTCCATTGAGATTAAAAATACATATTATCAAAATATAATTAATATAATTAATTTAATTAATTATACAATAATTTAATTAATTTAATTAAATAAATAACTAATAAAAAAAATATAAATCATTCTCCTCTTCTCGACTAGTGAGTCGAGAATTGGAAAACACCATTTTGATGGAGCTTCCAATTTTGATGGAGCGTACAGTTGATGCTTATAACCTGAGGGAACTGATACTGATGTCGTGGATACAGGTAAATCACATAACATACTCATTGCTTCCACATTTCCACATCTTGCAGCAAAGTGAAAGGGCATCGCTCCATATACATCATGTGCGTTCTTCTCTGCACCGTTAGCCAATAGAGATTTTATTACCTTTACTTGTCCATTGCCTGCAGCATAGTGCAAAAGCGTCCTTCTTTGCTTAGTGCAACAAGCAATAACCTCAGGCAATGAGCATCCATCTACGTCTCCATGAAAAGCCGCTCTGAACAATCTGGCGTTCTCCATGATAGGCATCTGATCTCCATATTAGGCATTCAGCAGTTGCCTTAATATTGTAACAATAGGTGGAGAAGACGTGCACTAAGTTATCAGAGGTGCCTCCCGGACTTCCCCCTCCATATCCTCCACCTCCGCTATAGCAGCCTCGGGAACCTCCTCCATAGCCCGGCTCTCCCCTATAGCCTCCTCCGCTTGATCCTCCATAGCCAGGACCTCTGCCATAGCCACCGCCTCCTCCGTATCCCTTTCCTCCTCCATAGCCCGGCCCTCCGCCATAGCCATGCTCGTATCCCCCTTTTCAGCCTTTGTCCTTGTCGTGGAAGAAATGCGCCTAGCTAGACCTCTGTAAGGTACGTTCCTGAAACAGAGCAGAATGGTTTTTCTCAATTCTGGCTCGATTAGGAATGCTCGATTAAGAACCGATCCACATGACTGCCGGATTCAAGGATAGACTGCCGGATCCACATGAATCACTTCAAGGAAGTCGGCCTGAAGAATCGGCTTTGCCCATTCTTATAATAGAGCTGCAAGATCCAACAGGAAGGATCCAACACTCCGGGAGATACATATGAGCGGAATAAATAAAAGCCATCCTCATTTTTTGCGATATCTAGCATGATGCAGCCGGCCTGGTTCTGCCATAGCCTGAAGAACGCCATAGCCGATGATGGTATCCACGATGGCAGGACTCCGGAGGACTCCAAGACACAGAATAGAAATGCTGCTCTGGTTTTCTTGATGATTTAAGCTGAATGTGCAGCTGACACCTGGAATGGCGAAACCAAGGCTCGGTAAAAAAAACTATGTACAAGCTCGGCTCCCCATTGGCCGCGAGCTTTTTGATGTGGCATCAAGTTTCGGCCCTTAATTGATTCCAAAAAAACTCTAATGAGTCAAGTACTTCCTCAAGTGAAAGTGAAAGAAGTGAAGGTGATGAAGATTGCATAAATGAATATGATGACATGCTGGATCCTTCTCTCATCACTTCTCGCACTTTTGCACATAACTTAGTCTTAGGAACATTGAATATGAAGATTTTATCTTCAATTTTTTAAAATACTACAATTTCAGTTATAGACTTCACTTCAATTTTTTGTTAAAAGTTATATTCTCTTAAATTAGAGGTTCTCTCTAAGAACATACTTCAGGAAAATTCTAGTTGCAAAGAAAAATGTCACTTTGACATGGTCAATTCTCTTCTTGCCCAAAAACAATTAGTGATTTATGTCCCTTTTTTGTTACCTCATTTTAGCCCCTTTTTTGTAAAGAAAAGGAAAGGAAATCTTTGAGAAATATTCTTTCTGCTCCCGTTTAGATGATTTGCTCCCGTTTAATACGCAATAGTGTTATACGTCATTATCCAAAAATCTTAGGTTATTTTATTATCCTTGTGTCCCAACCATGAGGGGCCAGCATTATTAAGAATGTTGTATACATCATGGCATTGTCATAATGGTAAGCACATTAGTGAGATTTCCTTGCACTTTTCAAAAGCTTGCTTTGTTTCATAGTATACCTTTATTTATCACTCCTAATTTTTATTGATGCACACATGTGATGGCCGTCACTGTACTCATATACAAGTGGGCAGCTATGTGCTGGGGGTGGGTTTGGGGAAGGGGGGAGGGGGGTAAGTATTCTTTTTCTTTGCAATATCATAAAGCATAAGTTTGTTTTGGTGTATTATGAGAGATGTTTTTTTTTTGGTGTAGGAAAAAAAAATTCAAAAAACATGGGCAAGTTTATGAAATTAAACATAGCACTTATCCCGCATAACAGACTAAAACAAAGATTTTCAATTCAATTTGTGTGTGTGCGTGTGTGAACATACAAATACACATTATCAATATCCCATTGAGAGGTTTTGTCTGTTAGAATTAAAACAAAGGAGTCCCAAAATAACCACCATCATTTCTTTAAGCACAATCTCTCTCACCCCTTTTTGAAATAATAAAACTAAGGCGAATGTCCTTTCAATAATACAGACAATCGTGCTAAACAAAAGGAAAGAAACTTGAGTCAAAGATTAGTCCAATAGCAATTTGCCTTGAGCATGAAGATCTTCATTGCATATACTCATCAAGTAAGAAGATAATAGTCTCCATCAATGCCTCTTAGTGATAAGTCAGTCATATTACAGAGATCAATCTGTAATAATTTAAAGGTTTGTACACTCTGTTACCTGCCTGAGAAAGGCATACAACTTTACATGTTCAAATCTCGCATGCTTTACATGTTCAAATCTGGCATGCTTACAAAATCTCTCGAGTTAGGCGCACTGCCCCATTATACTCTTTGTCGAACAGTGATACAAACATAAAATAAGTCTAGAACCTTGGCATATAGATGATGTCAATGTCCCTTCTCTTAAAACCTGAAAGAAGATATTGTCGAGCCTTCTTGTTTTTCTGTTCAGTCATTTCTTCCTGAAACAATAGTTTTTGAACCGCTGCTGCTATATGTATGGCTGAAAAGTATTAAAGAAAACCTACCCTCCTGCTTGGCTAAAACCCTCCTGCGAATAAAGCAAAAACAGATACAGCAAATAATACAAGAAAAAGTAGGATGATTTATTTATTTATAAATGAAGGAGATGCAAATTGGACCATCTTGCAGTTTTGCATTATCTGTTTTGAAGTTTTGAAAGCAAACGCAGGATCACCCATATTAACCACTTTCTGAAAATAGACGATGTGTCTATCAAGGGCTGCCCGCTGAAGCAGCAAGAATCCAGTTTCCTGTAGCAGAATCTGATAGGGGACTAAAGGTTTCACCCCAAGTGCCCATGCCAAAAATGCCTTCTGCACCTGCTCCAAGTCATTCCAGTGCCAAAGAGGCGGCCAGGGCCCCAAACCTCGACCCGCATCTGAAGGGGACGGGGCTCGACCGGTTCGAAAGCAGAGATGTGTGATGGCCCCAATCATAGAGCTATGCACGATGGCCGTTGTTACGCATGGCATAAAGCGCTTTCCGGCCCTGCTTTGTCACCGGCAAGTGGATGGGGCCTCCCAGCAGAGGCGAGGGGAACTCCACCCCTAGGAGTGGGCGTGACCTCCACAGGCTGTCCCCGATATGTGAGTGCAGGAGGCGTGGGGTGGCGTGAAGAGGATATGAGAACCACCCTGGTCTTGGCCAGATTCACGCGCATGTCTGTAGCCTGACAGAATGTGTATAGGGCATCCAGATGAGACTGCATAGCTTCTGGGGTGTGGGCCAGAAGGTCAACATTGTCCGCATAGATGAGCTGGCGGGTGACCTGGTGCAAAAGCTGTATGCCATCCCCCCCATGCTCAGTAAGCCAGGGCTCTAACTGATCAATGTAGAGGCCAAAAAGTGTTGGTGAGAGGGGGCATCCCTGCTTGGGACCCGATAATACTTGGTGAATGCTTGGCCCGTCGGCTGCATCCTACCAAAACAACTCTCACACAGCCTGTATATGGCATTCTGCACAGGCAGCGGCAGCCCCAGTTGACGCAGTCTAGCCCATAGCTTTCCCCGGGGGACCGTATCAAAAGCCTTCGCGAAGTCCATAAAGCAGCAATACAAGTCCTGCCGATGGTTCCGGCTGTCTTCAATCAGTGCTCGCAGTGTAAAGATATGGTCAATCGTTGAGTGGCGGGGTCTAAAGCCTGCTTGTGTGAGGGCTCGCACATCTGCTGCCTCTACCCGGCCGGGTCAACTCTTGCTTTCGAGAATGCCGATAGCGGTTTGGCAAATCCGAGGCCCGACCATGATCGTCCAGATTAATTGGGTCGGACAGTGTGGGTCGCCCGCGTTGTGAATGGGGACAACCCTGCTTGTCGTCCATTGTCGGGGGAAACCTTCCTGCAATGCTCTGTTGAACAGGGTAGTGAGGATCGGCACCAGCGGCTGCCCTGCCCATTTGAGTAACTCGGCCTGCATACCATCGAGGTCAGCTGCCTTCCCATTAGCTAGCCGCTGCAGGCCCTCCACAACATCCTCCTCCGCGAGAACCAATGGGGGGCCATCCTGTGGGGGTATGGGCGCACGCGTCCCTGGTGGGTCATAGAGCTACTGCCCGGGTGTGATGTCCCCTGTAGGCTGGGCTGGCCTTCGAAGCACTCTGCGCCAAAAGGTTCGAGGATGAGTGTCCAGCAGGCCGAACATCTCCCACTGATGCCTGGCAAGGTACTGCGCCTTTGTCTCCTTCAGATGAATGCACCTTCAACTTTTGGATATTTTTCATGCATCAATATGCATGAAGCATAAAGCTCTATACAAATTGAAGTAAGTACTCATAAATACTTGTGCACTTCATGTCAGGATATAGTTGGGATGCTTCTTCACCTTGCTCAATCTCAAACACAAGATTGCCCTCATACAATACGTGATAGGAAATGGCGAGGAACTTACTCATTTCGGACTCTGATTTTGGCACATACACAAAGAAAACAATCTTAGCATGGGGAGACAAAGAAAAGCAATGCAAATATCTAATCTCATACCTTGGATGCTTTTCAGAAAATCTTGTTCAGAGATGGATTTTCGTTTAAGCTTCTCCCCACTTATGTCCTCCACATCGAAATCACCTCATCTTGAGACAAAACATTTGCTGGTGGTCTGATGTATAAGGTAGTGTTCAACGTTCTAGGATCATCGGCAGCTCGAAGAGAATAGATTCCAATATCTTCTTCGACAACCCATACCACTACAAATAAAATATGAATGAGATAGATAGATAGATAGATAGATAGATAGATAGATAGATAGATAGATAGATAGATAGATAGATAGATAGATAGATAGATAGATAGATAGATAGATAGATAGATAGATAGATAGATAGATAGATAGATAGATAGATAGATAGATAGATAGATAGATAGGTAGATCATCGGCAGCTCGAAGAGAATAGATTCCAATATCTTCTTGGACAACCCTTACCGCTACAAATAAAATATGAATGAGATAGATAGATAGATAGATAGATAGATAGATAGATAGATAGATAGATAGATAGATAGATAGATAGATAGATAGATAGATAGATAGATAGATAGATAGATAGATAGATAGATAGATAGATAGATAGATAGATAGATAGATAGATAGATAGGGCATGTCTTACCCTTGCGAGTGCCATCTCCATAGAGAGTGATCTCCTTCTTTGGAGGCATGAGAACTCCAAGCTCACCCAAACTTCCTAGAAAATAACCGGCAGAGCAATTGGCAGAGACATATGTGTAAGAATTTCGCGACGTTCAACATTTCGTCGGATTGGACCGCTCGTTTTGTTCAAACAATAGAGGCAAGGCTCTAGGGAATGCGCCATTCGATCGGGATCAGAACCAAATTCCGAGGGCAGAAATCTCTGCAGAAACAGACGAAGGTAGAAAACGTTCAAATTCAAATTCAAATTCACATTCACATTGGTAACATAGCAGCACCTTGACATTGCCAACTGCTTTGATGGCATGGATGATATTGAGTTGCTTTAGCAGGAGGCTTTCGCCCAAGGCAGAAATGACCACGTCGACTTTGGAGATGGCAGCGATCAGGCTTTCGTGGTCGTCCAAGTTTCCTTCAACCAGGACTGCTCCTTGGCATTTGAAAGGCAACAGAGTCTCAACCTTTCGCAGATCAGGGCGCGCAGCAGGCGAAATGAAGAGGAATGTTGGATGCCCAAGTTGCAGCGATGCCTTGGCGCTGGATTGGTGACTAGAGCTATGAAACCGGAATACGCAACTGAGGTGCTCATTTGTTTAAAGATAGTTCATGGTCCGTTCTCTTTTTCTAATGTAAAGTGGAATACGACTTGTCAAATTAGGCTGATCTAATATATTCCGGAATAGCTTTTGATTTTCTTCTGCCCTCATTAACTTGATTGTTCTTGTATTATCGAATAACAAATGCATAACAGTAAAGTAAGTTTCTTATATGTCCCTAATGTTTTGCAGTTGTTGATGGTTAACCGCGTCGTGAATAAACTTCCATCATCTTTCGTTGTCTCTAGTTCCTCTAGTTCAGAGGGAACACTTCGCCATATTGTATTGATATCTACGCTTCTCCGACTCCTACCACGATCAGATCCTTGTTGCTCCTCCAAGACAACTTCGAGTCCAACAACTAGTAGACTGCCACTACCTTTCCAACCCTCACGAAGTCCAGGATGAAGAGCATGAGGAGATTTCTAAGAACTAAATGCTGCTCATTGGGTTGCATTAACAGATTCAACATGGCTAAACTTCATGTTACAATTACAGTTCAATGACATTGGCAGATCAGAATGCCTACTTGGCTTATCATGTAAGACCACACCACCACACCTTCTTGCACTATATTAACCGTGAACAAGTCTACAAGAAATGCTTTATGGCTATCCACCGTTTAGGGTCCAATAGAATGTCTCGAATATATATGGATAAAAATCCAGCAAGTGATGATCATTGCAGATCATGAAGAGTTGTAACAATGCATGCCCTAGCTACTATGTCGTGGATAGAGAAATATTTTAGAGAAACATGTGAAAAGTTGCCTAACAGCAATATGTATCATTTGACTGACAACATCACAAAAAAAGATGTCTTCCAAGAATATAAAGAGACATGCATTCAGTCTCAGCACATCTCTTTCACACTTCACTAGACTGTGGAAAAATGAATTTGATCTTGTGAAAATTGGAGGATACATAGAATGTACGCTTGTTCAAGATGTGTAGAATTAAAGAATCAAAGAGAAACTGCAAAGACAGAGGTCGAAAGAAGTAAGTTAAAATTCTTTAATCTCACACTTGCTTCATATAATCCCTTTGACCTGATTTCTTCAAGAGATATTGTGCAATAGAATCTTGCTAGACACCACCATGAACAAGAAGCAGCCGAAAGAAGGAAGCTTGCCAAGTACAGAAAAAAAGCTCTTGAACGTCCACAGCAATATATGTCTGTAATTGATGGAATGGATTAAACAAAAAAAAAAAAAAAAAAAAAAAAAAAAAAAAAACTCTACCTCATTCCTTGAATATTCCTAAAGATGTGTCAGATGAATGCTTTGTTACGGTCCACCTTGTAGGAGTTATGATCTTCAAAGGAAGTCTAAAGTGCAAAGTACTTTTAACGTATCCAAATTTGCATGGTGACCCGAACCTCACAATTACAATTCTTAACACGATGTTGTGTGAGCAAAAGCAATTACCACCAATGCTCTACTTGCAAGTTGACAACACTACTAGGGAGAACAAGAATCAAACACTCTTCGCTTATTGTGCCATGCTAATGGAGTTAGGGATCTTCAGAAAAATAAAGCTCGAATTTTTACTTGTAGGGCACACTCATGGTCAAATAGACCAGATGTTTACCAGATTTTTCGTGCATCTTAGAAGGAAGACATCTCTTTATCTTCCTGTTTTACTTCGAATCATTGAAGACTCTTACATTCTCATACCATTTGTTGAGCTTCTAAAGGACACTACTGACTTTAGAGAATTTGTTTTCTCTCGGCGTTTTAACCAAGAAGAAGTTGTGAACAAGTTGAATGATCTCACGTTTCAATACCAGATCAAGTTTAACTTGAAGAATGGAGAAAGCTTTTTACAAGGAAATAAGTACACAACAACTAAAGATTGGAGTCCACCAGAGGAGTTGCGCTTCCTCAAATCTGTTCCAGACACTTGCTTGGTAGAACTTCCTTAAACTTTAAGTACTTCTTAGACGAAGACCAGATGTGATGGAGAAATTTCTTTCTTGAACAAACGATTGTTATTCAAAACCTAGCTCTAAGGAAATTGCAAGAACCTTTTCAGTGGCCTAACACCTTCCATCAACCCCAGAACCAGGCATGTCCAAGCAATGCTACAATAGCACCTGCAGCAGAGGAAGACACGAACTGAGTCATGTACCTTGGACCAAGATGCAGGAATGAGCCTCTAAGTAATATTACAAAAATTGGCAAAGGTATGCTGATTGCTCTTCCGATCGAGGAGAATGACAAAGGTCGAACTTTTTGGATAGCAAAAGTACTTGAGACAGTCAAAGAGGAAGGCTTAGTGACTAAATTCAAGATTCATTGGCTTGCTACACGTTTAGAAAATGCTTTTGAAGGTAGATATGAGTTAGAAATGAGAACTCAAGGAAAGCGGAAATGAATGGTTGCCCATCATGTGGAACTGATTTGACTTCGCTCCAAGCACCTTAAGAAGCAAATATATCGCAGACACAAAAAGTACCTACCATGCAATCACCTATGCGAGGATCAAATGCTACTAAGCGACCGACGCGTAGGACACCCAAGGATTGGTTAGAAACATGGACTATGGCGCGTGAATCACAAGGTGCTTCGAATGATGATGATATTATACCACCACCAGGCATGAAACATTTATCCATATTTTATCGCCTTGAATATTGGCCAGAACTAAAACTTGTGCACCTACTCGATCCTATGCATGTCTTCAAAAATGTTGGACAATCACTCTGGAGACATTTGACTGGGGATTGTGAGAAATTAAGTGCTAGAAGAGACTTACAAGATTGTAACATAATGCGTACCTTATGGCCTATTGAAGAGGAGGGCAAAGCCATTATGTTACCCAAGGCACCGTGGGTTCTAAGTAAATCAGAGGAGTTGCAAGTGACTAATATTATATCCAAAATGCGCACTCCTACCGGCTATGGTGCGTCACTACGTAAAGGCTTCACAAAAGATGGTGATCTTAGTGGGTTAAAGTCCCATGATTGGCACAAATTTATACAGGTATTAATTTTGTATTAATTATCTTGTTGGATATTTCTTCATTATGTGTGTTTGTTGCATTGTAGCACATTCTTCCATGTGCAATTGAGAATTGTCGTACGAGTAACATACGTGACATTATATATCGACTTGGAAAGTTTGCAAGGTATGGTTTAAAAACTTTGTTAGTAGTTTGTTTTCAATTTTGTTGTTAACAACTACCAATTTTGTGTATACATGGGTCTCAATGAAAGAGATTAGCTTAGATGACATTTCAAGAATGGAGGTTGAGATAGTTGAGCTTCTGTGCACTGGAGAAAGAGCTTCCTACAAGTTTTTTTGACCTTCAAGTACACTTATTGGTTCATTACCAGAAGAAATCCGGCTTCTTGGACCAGCTCCAAGTCGGTGGATGTTTTGTTTAGAACAGTACATGAAAGTTTTGAAATGATACATCCGGCAAATGGCTAGGCCTAAGGGGTCCATGACCGAGGGTCACTTGCTTTATGAAACATTGTTCTTTTTAAGTGAAGCCACAATTTCAATACACAAAGATGCACCAAAGATTTGGAATGGTGAGGAAGATAAGGAAGTAGCAGAAGAAGTCTTGCAAGGTCATGGAGTCCAACGCAAATTGAACGAGGAAATGTTTGAAGAAATAAATAAGTTTGTAATAGTACGTAATACTGATAGTCTTGATAAGTGGAGGGAGAGGTATAGACTTGCTAGAGAAGAGAGGGAGATGGCCAGGCAAGATTTTGCACATAATAGCATACATCATGGCCGAAAACATGTTCTATATCCAGAATCATTGGAAGAATTGCCTGAGGATATGACTTGTGATTGGTTGCTTGAAGCAATGGAAAATGCACGAGATAATGGAGAGGATGTTCCAAAGGATGACTTCAATATCGCACTTGGATGCGTTAAGAAGGTATAACTTTCTATTTATTGGTAATGTTTGCTACATACATATGATTTGCTTTCTCATATCCTGTAAAATGCAGGCTCGTTTCCACAATTCTATGTGGGCTTATGGAAATCATCTTCGAACTATAGAAGTTGATAAAGGTCGTCTGACAAATGACTGTGGAATTGCTTCTCAATTTGAACAAAAAAGCCAAGCTAGTCAACGTGATCGGCAACCAGTTACGGGTAATCTTAATTATGTTGGGCAAATCACCAATATTATGGATGTTGACTTCCGTTCATTTCATGTAACTATATTGAAGGCAAAGTGGTTCAAAGTTATTTATAGAGGCAGAAATAAGACCGTGAGATCACATCCTTCAGGTTTCTACGAGATTGATTCAACACAGATTCTTGGAGAAATGAACGAACCATTTGTTTACCCTAAACAAGTTGAACAGATTTTCTTTACTAAAAACCCTGCTAACCCAAGGTGGTGGATTGTGGTTCATGTTGTACCCAGGCGCAGACGTCTTATTGATACTACTGCATTAAAGCTCAATGATGAGCATGCAGGGAGATGGTTGATGGTATCTTTACATTCTTGAAGACACTTTTATCAAATTACCTACAAAGTCACTTTACACTCACTTATTGTCACTTTTTTGTCACTTATTCTCACTCTTTTGTCACATTTGGGTCATTTTATTGGCATATTGTGATAGTATTTATATCATTTCTTTGTCACTACTTTTGTTATTATAAAGTCAGTCTATTGTCACATTTCTGGCAAATACTTTTGTCAAAACTATATCAATCTATGGTCACAATTTTGTCATCTAAATGGTACATTATAGTCATATTTATATCATTTTTTTGTCACTATTTTCGTCATTATTAAGTCAATTTATTGACACATTCTTGACATATGGTTTTATCAGAACCATGTCAGTCTAGTGTCATATGATAGTCATCATTTTGTCGCTTTTGTTTTGCACTATTTGTGTCATTATTAAGACAATTTATTGTCACATTCTTGACATACGGTTTTGTCAGAACCATGTCAGTCTAGTGTCATATGATAGTTTTCATTTTGTCACTTTTTTTGTCACTATTGTGGCTCTCCATTGTCATATCTATTGTCATTTGGATGTCACTAATTTTGTCACAGTTATTGTCACTTTTGTATCAGTTTTTTGACATGTTATTTTACTGACAAAAAAAGTGACAATAAACCACTGTTCTCTTGTAGTGGAAGTATTTCTTGCATTCAAATCAATCTATATAATTATTTCTCAACTTGTTGTGAGATAAATTGTTATAAACTTCCATTTGAATAGTTTGTCTTTGTGATTTGTGTTTGGCACCTATTCAAGCTTGTTATTAAACAAAATGGAATATCATGATCATACAAAAAGGTAATTGCATCATATCTTTCAAACAAAAATATATGTCCATATTGCAGGTTGGTTGTGCATCTACTAAACCTAATGATCCGAATTTGATGATGAAGTTCTAGATGATGTAAATTAACCAAATATTCCCAGATGACTATGCTGAATGGATAACCTAATTAAACTTCTCAACACTCAACCATGTGCCATACCATTACGTTGGCAAATGTTCTTTTCAAAATTTTGATTGTAGGGAAAAAGATTTAATTAAAAAAAAAAAAAAGTTTTTCTTGGCATGACCATTGGCAAGTATATCCCCTTTCGAAAATAAGGCAAGGAAAAAGGCGACGTGTTAAAGCAAGAAGAGGAAGAATTGATGACCAGAAAAGGTCGAAGCCTAACAGGTCCGTTAGGTTTTTCTTTTAGGGCGGCGGCGGCGGCCTATTGCACAAAGCTTCTAGAGTGGAGCTTCGATGCTACTGCCAATCCCCCCAAAGCCATGGCTGTGAATTTCGAAGTTATTTTGGTTGTAGTCTTCATTGCATTTGTTGCAACAGGGGGATTCCTGCGTTTGCTTTTAAAACTTCAAAACAGATAATGCAAAACTGCAAGATGGTCCAATTTGAATCTCCTTTATTTACAAATAAATAAATCATCCTACTTTTTCTTGTATTATCTTGCAGTTTTGCTGTATCTGTTTTTGCTTTATTCGCAGGAGGGTTTTAGCCAAGCAGGAGGGGGTTTTTCCTCCCATGTGGGGGTTTTTTCATCCCAGTAGTAGGGACACATTGTATAGTAGCATTTGTCTTTTTGGTGTGGTTTTATCTGCTTTGTGTACTGCATGTACCGTCTCATAGGTCAAGTTTGGTCTCCGCGGACGTTAAAATATACTTCCTTCCTTCCTTCCTTTAATATTTTTCAGCCATCCATATAGCAGTAGCGGTCTAAAAACTATTGCTTCAGAATAAATGTCTGAACAGAAAAACAAGAAGGCTAGGCAATATCTTCTTTCAGGTTTTAAGAGAAGGGACATTGACATCATCTATATACCAAGGTTCTAGACTTATTTTATGTCTGTATCACAGTTCGACAAAGAGTATAAGTGTTTTGTTTATATAGACAGAACTTTGTGTAAAATGGTATGGGGCAGTACGCCTAACTCGAGAGATTTTGTAAGCATGCCAGATTTGAACATGTAAAGCATGCGAGATTTGAACATGTAAAGCTGTATGCCTTTCTCAGGTAGGTAACAAAGTGTACAAACCTTTAAATTATTATGGATTGATCTCTATAATATACTGACTTATCACTAAGAGGCATTGATGGAGACCATTATCTTCTTACTTGATGAGTATATGCAATGAAGATCTTAATGCTCAAGGCAAATAGCTATTGGACTAATCTTTGACTCAAGTTTCCTTTGTTTTGTTTAGCATGATTGTCTCTATTATAATTGAAAGGACATTCGCCTTAGTTTTATTATTACAAAAAGGGGTGAGAGAGATTGTGCTTAGAGAAATGATGGTGGTTATTTTGGGACTCCTTTGTTTTAATTCTAATAAACAAAACCTCCCAATGGGATATTGATAATGTGTATTTGTATGTTCACACACACATGCACGCACGCACAGACACAAATTGAAGAAATTTTGTTTTGAAAATCTTTGTTTTGGTGTGTTATGTGGTATGTGCTATGTTTAATTTCATGAACTTGCCCATGTTTTTGAATTTTTTTTTTCCACACCAAAAAACAACATCTCTCATAACACACCAAAACAAACGTATGCTTTATGATATTGCAAAGAAAAGAATAAACATCAATATAGTAATGTCAAGCATATACATCATTTCCTTATCAACACTTACCCCAAAAAAAAAAAAAAAAAAAAAAAACCCACCCCCAACATATAGCTGCCCACTTGTATATGAGTACAGTGAAGGCCATCACATGCATGCATCAATAAAAATTAGGAGTGATAAATAAAGGTATACTATGAAACAAAAGCAAGCTTTTGAAAAGTGCAAGGAAATCTCACTGATGTGCTTACCATTACGACAATGCCATGATGTATACAACATTCCTGATAATGCTGGCCCCCTCATGGTTGGGACATAAGGATTCGATAAAATAACCTAAGATTTTTGGATAATGATGTATAACACTATTGCATATTAAATGGGAACAAATCATTGAAATGGGAGCAAAAAGAATATTCCTCAAAGATTTCCTTTCTTTTCTTTACAAAAAAAGGGCTAAAATGAGGTAAGGGGATATAAATCACTAATTTCTTTTGGGCAAAGAGAGAATTGACTATACAGTGACACTTTTTTTTGCAACTAGAATTTTTCTGAACTATGTTCTTAGAGAGAACCTCTAATTTAAGAGAATATAACTTTTAACAAAAAATTGAAGTGAAGTCTATAACTGAAATTGTAGTATTTTAAAAAATTGAAGATAAAATCTTCATATTCAATGTTCCTAAGACTCAGTTATGAGCAAAAGTGCGAGAAGTAATGAGAGAAGGATCCATATGTCATCATATTCATTTATGCCATCTTCATCACCTTTACTTCTTTCACTTTCACTTGAGGAAGTGCTTGAGTTATCTTCCTCATCACTATCAACAGACGGTGAAGCATTGCCACCACTACTCCCTTCTTCATCCTCTTCCTCTTAACTACAAGCCTTTTAAGCAAGTTGATCGTCCTTTGACGTAGACGATTGTCATATTTCAATCTGAAACCATAGCACAGTATACTCACTTCCCGTAGGTTTAGCTCATCCCTACAACCCACATTTATAAAAAGAGCATTGGTATTTAAAAAAGATATACCAGAAGCAACACTAAAACCAGGATAATCATGTGTCATGAAGCAACATATTGCATGTAATGTGAACTGATGTGGCGTCCTTACTATGTCGTACATTTGGATGCCTTGCCATAATATCTCTAACTCTTCATGAGTGGTTCAATGTACACATCCATGTTTTTTACTTGATGCTTACCTGATAATAGTATGAAATAAATAAAACTTGTGAAAATGACATATTGAAATGTAATAAGGACAAACCTGGAACAACAAGTGTCAACATCAAATGTCCGGCTTTAGTTGCCATCCATGGTGGAATATTGTAGTTGACCACAACTATGGGCCACACACTATGTTTTGACGATAACGTTCCAAAAGGGCAAATTCCATCCATTCCAATAGCAAGGCGTAAATTCTGTGGTTCATCCTTGAATACCCTCCACTTATCTTCTATGTCTTTCATAGCTTCTCCATCCGCTGGAATTCTTAGAATTCCATCTTTACTTCGATGTGTCACATGGAAATCCATTAATGCAGACACTAGAAGGGAATAATCATCATGCAAAGCATTATGCAATGAACTAGTATGCAATTTTGTCCTCCCTAGTCCCCACGAGCCTACAAAAAGTTAAAATCCAAAAAGAATATTTCCAACAATTATCATATGATTAATGGAGCAATTGCATTAGACACAGGAAATAGTATTTGGCACGCATATGAAGGTAATAGAAAATAAAACAAAAAATTTTAGTTAATCATAAATCTAATTTCTAATAGTCACAAAGTTTTTTCTTCACATAGCTTTCTTTTTGGCCTCCCTAGTGAACAATGAGGGCACCCCCGTTTAGCTCCCTACATCTTCGAGTTGGTATGGGTTGTTGAAAACTATAGTTAATAAAAATCTCAACCCCGGTTTCAAAATTTTAATAGCGCAAATGCGCACATAAAATCCAGAATGGCCATTCATGTGACTGGAATCATGAATATCCGTCTCCTCAAAAATAGCATTAGACAACTCCAGATGACCATGTGAACTGTTAATAAGACCAGCAATATTTTCATGCACACTAGGACGCCCATCTATGTAAATCTTGTCAGATGGTGCCACATCTTCTCCATCTTCCTTCCTTTTTGCCAATTGGCACCAATTCTTTACTAGACCATAGGTCGACATGCTAGGCATGAATGATGCTAATCTTAACCAAACACCCCAACTATATTCGGGCCCTCCATATGCCATTAGAGTCGTCGGATTTTCAAGATTTCCATACACACTTTCTAAAATATATAAACCCCTTCCTGCCTCTAGAATTTTACTGGATGGCGCAATCATATGTCGACGTCCCCAATAAATGAATTCTTCCAACATAAGTGGGAGTTGTCCTTTCCAACAACCAAATATTTTACGCTTGAATGGAACAATTGCATTCCTAAGACTACCTGGCATATGAGCATGGTAATCCTCATCAATCTCGTTGACATGTGCAAGAGAATATTCATTTGTGCTAAACCAAGCCTTGATTGAAAGTGCTGCAGATGCTCCCCTTGTCCGTCCTCGTACTTGTGGAGTCTCTACTACTATTCTTTCTCTATCACTCGAGGAGGTACTCCGTTCACAACATTTACGAAGCCGAACCCTAGGTGGTGTAGATGAGGATGTGGAAGGAGATACGATTCGATGTTCACGTGCAATTTGTGTGTTCTTGTGCAACCCCCTCATGTACTGCAAAACTAAATAAATTCTAACATGGCCAATAATTTGATTATAAAGAAAAGAGTTTGATACCTCATCGAACCCCGACACGTGAGACACCAACAAGGCCATTTGGCCTGATATAATCTTTGGATGGGGTCGAGTCTTATATTCTCTGATCGTGCACCCCTACTCGAGTGTGAAGAGGAAGAGTCCATATTGCATTTAATTAACACATGCATTATTAAGATGTTGTTTTATAGAAAAAATATAACAAAATCAAGCTAACCGTTGTTTTCGACGAGTGAGATGTATTCTTTTCTTTTTTGAAGGCCCTGCACTCGATTCAGTTGACTCACTTGATGATGCAACACTTGCATTTCCACTTGATGAACTCGATTCACTTGACTCACTTGATGATGTAACATTTGTGTTTCCACTTGATGAAGAGCCCATCTTCATGAATGTAAAAAATATTAGTTTTACATTAGAGGGAAAGGGTAAGAACTTGCTATGTTAAGCCTATGTAATTACTAGTCCAAAATCTCCTATTTGGTCCTCTCACCATGTTAAAGACATTGTGTTCCTACTTCATTATTTTCTCACTTTATCTTTGCTATGTAATTAGTAGTCCAACACTTTATCCTAATTAGTTACTAATTACATAGCCATGAATGATCCTATGATACATTATATTTGGACAATCTCTAACTCTCAAAGACAAATGTACTAGTCCGTTAAGAGTTTAAAATACAAGGCTATGGACACAGTCTATGGGATCGTTTATTAATCAAGAGAAACTCATATCTAAGCTTCATTTTTATGCCTAATGAGTAGGGCAATTTCTCGAGTCATTTACTACCCAAATATTAAACTAGAAGCTCACCTGATTAGGCTAAGCATTGTTTTTGCGCCTAATGAGTATGACATATACTTAGCCATATGGTTTCTATTAGAAAATGATTTCATTCTCAAACTTGAAATATTCGATAGGCTAGGCCATGTGTTTCTCATTCACAGGATCATTCATAGGATCATGTGACAAAACAATGTAACAAAATTTTCGTCACTATTTTGGCAAATTATACATGAATTTTTTACGGTTCCCGCCTAATCAATTAATGAGTGTCAACCACTAAAAATCAAGAAAACAAAGAACTGCGTCCCACCTTGAGATCCGACGGCCTCCTCCTCCTCATTGATGCGCTACCAAATGACGAAATGAGAAGAACCTGATAGAAGCAATTGCTTGCTGCTAGAAGAGAAGAATGATGGAGGAATAGGTGTCAAGCATCGATTGTAGTCTTTTTTTGGCAACTTTTAGCTAAAACCAAGAACTAACGGGCATTACATTTTTCTGTTCTTCAAGAAGATCACAACACACGGGAGTCATTTCAAGGAGATCACAACACAGGGGAGCCATTCACAGGAACTAGAGCAAAAACACGGATCAGGTAAGTTCATTTCTGGGAGTCTGATTATCAGGGATGTCTGGTTTTGCATTTGTTCGCCACTTCGCTTGTTGTTTTTCTGAAATAAAGTTTTCTAATCCATCCTGCCATTCCCGAAATTGAAGAAAGTTACACCCTTATAGCTTTGCTGCAGGCCTGTGTAATATTGCAGGCTTGTCTGTACAGGTGTCTTGTCCCCAATGTTCGATACTTACTGCCTACGATTCTCAATGCTTCAACTATTAACGGGAAAGGAGGACGATGATATATATAAAATAGTTGATCATGCTGTTGACCATGAATCCTTGAATGATGTTTTAGATTCTAGTGCTGGAGAATGGCCTTTATTTGGAGGCTATGCAGATGGCTGCCTTGCTCTTAGATGCACCGAAAGATCAAGCAGCAACAGGCCAAATTTGGAAATTGATATATTGAACATTCTAGAGAGGATAAAGGAGTCTTGTGATTATCTTTTTCACGTCAATGATCTCAAATTTTTCCTTATCTAAGAATACCAGACCCAGATGAATGCCCTAGTAAAAGACACACCAAAAAATGTTTATTGTTCTGTGATTGTACTATAGAGTTTTTCTCTAGTCTAATACTGTGATCCCATCTGTCTTTCTTAGATCTAAGGCCCTTTTTGCATGGATGGCACTATTTATTTTGGCAACATGCTGCAGCATGAGAATTTACATATACATTATTAAGCGGAACTTGTGTTCATAATGTACTGGGTTCCTGTCTTTGAGAAAGGGGTTGTTGTTTTTGATAACATATTTTTTCTGAAAATTTTTACATTATAATTTTTATATGAGAAGATGCTGTCCTTGAATGACATGGAAATGCTTGTTTAAACAGGCCATTTGTGTAAATTCGTGCAATCCAGAGCAGGTTGTCACTGCGAACAATCACAAGGTTATAAGTTTTTCCCCTTGTAGTTACATTTAACTCTTTATTTTAGAGAGAGTTTACATATTTAGTTTAGATCTAGTTTCTATTCTAGTTTCTATTCCCAAATGCTCCAGCTATGACATACTGCATAAAAAGAAACATCCCGATCTGTCAACCTTCAATAAATCCAAGGCTCTTTATTATCTTATTCTCCAGCCATTGCTTTCCATTCAACTTGAGCCAAGGTGCACATGTTTGATCTCATGGAAAGATTTATATCGCAACAATCAATCATTTTGTCAAGTGTCCTTTCTTGTAGCTGAGCATTTAGAAATAGTTGAATCTGTTTGTCCTCCTTGTGCTTTAGAAATTCAGTCATATTTTTCAGAAGTTTCCTGCAATCATGCTTATCATGCCTGTGTCTTGTTTGCAAGAAAGCAGCATGTAGAGGCCCTCAAACTCTTTGGAAAATCATCATGCATATTCACTTGTAGGAGTTGCTAGAACCAGTTACACTTAAAAATATGGAAATGAACTTGATGCACATGTGGGAGCGTATAAACACCAGATGGATGTATTAAGAAGTGTCTTTATACTTCACCATCGAAGAGAAGCTAAGAAACCTAGACAAGCAACTGAAATGGATCCCCAACTCTTTCATATCTCTATAAATTTACAGCTGCTACGTTTATGGAACCAAACTCTCTCGCTGTTTGGGAGACCTATGTATACTAACTGTATAGATTCTTTCAAAATTTTCA
The DNA here is from genome assembly GCA_021234155.1 of Isoetes taiwanensis. Lineage (NCBI taxonomy): Eukaryota > Viridiplantae > Streptophyta > Lycopodiopsida > Isoetales > Isoetaceae > Isoetes > Isoetes taiwanensis. The sequence continues at coordinate 17,882,361 of JAJEKV010000027.1, read as the reverse complement.
TTTCCATTTCTGCTATGTTAGCATTACCTTATGTAGGGCCTGTATCGTTTATTTTAAATTAGACGGAAACACAGGTAGCTTTCTGCCCAGTCATAAGTAAAAAATGCCCATTTGCTGCCATGGATTAGACGTGAGTAAGAAATGTCTAACTGGTTGAAACCAGATGACATTACAATGCTAGGGAAACAAGTAATTGAAAGTGAAGATGTGTCTACGGGATTGTATGCCTAGTGAACCATGTAGCTAACAAATATTGCTATCAAAAACAACGACGACAGTCAATTTTGCATTTCTACATCATATGTGATCCACTTCAATGATAATATACACTCATTGGCTCAGGACAAATATTGATTGCTTGAAATTGTTGCACTGTGTCTGAGGCATTAGCATATCTGAGTCTATTGTTAAAGAGGCAAGGTTTCTCTTTATTGATGACGTGAATAAGAATGGTTTTTCAAGGGATAGTTCAGGTTTTAATGAGAAGCTGTAAAGCAATTTTTTTTATGATTATAGAGCTTCAAAGACATTTGAATTTCTCTCAAATGACAGTTCATGACTTTGCCACAATGGCATCTCTGACCTACCTCTGCAAATTTAATACCATGCATTTTGAGTTTAATGCCATTGTAGATTGTTGAGTTTTAATATTGTTCTTGTTGTTATTGTATCTGCAGTTCAACATGGCTAACGGCAAGGAAAATGAAAAGGGAAAGGAGAAAGGTGTCTCAGCTAAGATGCTATCAAAGATCTTGTCAATGTTAACAGAGGAACAAAAGGGCCAGAAGGGCACATGAACTATTAAATGGAGGCGCATCGTCATCAAAGAAATCCAAGAGAAGGTCTTCCATTGGTAGTCGCACTTCCAAGACATCGGGAGAAGGCCATGAATCGATGGCATCGGGAAATTCTCGTGGTATGAGCTTTAGGAAGTTGGACGACACTAAGGTATAACTTTGTGCATATTTATTTTGAGTGTTGTCTTATTATCTTTATCTTGTTGATGAGTATAAAGTCTTATTCAAAATATATTATAGGTGTGTGTTTCTATACGGGTGGAAAGATTCATCCTGATGCGCATGGAAAAGAGTTTATGGATGTTGCCACTAGTTCAAATGATGGATCACTGCCACGAGATACATCTAAACTGGCGACAAGTTAAGTTGCGCCATAAGCAAGAAGTGATCAATCACTTGAAGGATCAATTCGGTGCTGGTTTTAATGAGAAGGACGTGTTGAAACAACTTGGACGCCGATGGAATCATCACAGGTTAGATCTAAACCCTATCCAAATCTTATTTATTTGCTTTATCTAGAGTTTTATTTTTCTTCATATATTGGTAGGGATTACCTAAGACGGAAGGCACGAAAAGGTTTGACATCCAAGCCTTCATCTGTTAAAAAGGCAAACTGGAAAAAGTTTCTTGAATTGGCGAAGGTGGAGCACCACGTGAAGAAATTAGCAGCATCTCAAAGGAAGAAAAACCATCTTGGTTAGGGTGGGGATAGATCGATCATCTCTAATTATGTGAGTATTACTTCTTATTTGTTTGAAATCAAGTTAGTATATGATACTTATAACTACCCCATATTTTCAATATTTAGTATGCCCACTTTAGGGGCTATCCTAGTGAGAAGGTCATTTCTGAGATTAAGGAAATTGGAGGATGGAAGAAATGGATCAAACGCGAAAGTGATGAAGGACGTGTATTCCCAGAAACAAAGGTACAATTGCAATTTTAAGACTCATAATTTGAAAATATACATGTAAGGCATTACTTGGCATTAACTATTTTATTCAATTATATATGTTGTAGCACATGGCACAAGATTACGTAGGCAAGGGCATTGTCCCTCAATAGATGTCAAAGGAAAAGCCATTTGCGCAAGTAGCGAGATGAGGAGAATCAAGGCAGAAGAGATTGTGCATGTAAGTGTTCTAGCTAGATACTGATTACATGCTTGTGACTTTTAAATTGTAGACATTTAACCCCTTTTTTTCTTTTTGTATTTGGATATAGGCGGATCATCAAGCAAAGAGGAGGCTTAAGATGAATCCAAAAGTTGATAGCCAGAAAGTACATCTAATGTTGAAAATGAAGACGTTGAAAAATCTCCATTATTTCCTTGTTGAGAAAACTATATTTATGTAATAATTTATTCATTTTACTAGGTTTATGTACATTGTTCATTTTAAATGTTTTGAATCAAACATGGTGAATTGACAAAAGAGATTGACAACAACAACATCAAAAACGTGACTAAGCATTTTTAAGAAAATGACATAAATGTAGTAAAATGATGACAAAAAAATGTAAAAAAATACCCTCAAACATGACCTAAGTATGTGACAAAAATTAGCCAAAAAAATGAAAAATATGACCTAAAATATGACAAAAGAGTGTCAAAAAGAACATAAAATAGGACAAAATAGGGACCATAGAATTGCCAAAAAATTGCTCAAAATTTGACAAAATAGGTGTCAAAAAATAGCCAAAAAAAGTGACAAAAAGGTTATAAATTATGGCAAACAAAAGCCAAAAAAATGCCAAAAAATTAGTACAAAAATTAAAAAATAGGCATTACAGAATGGGTGAAAATATCCTTACCCTGGTTTTGGTGATTCCATCGCGGTTATTCCCTACCGCGGAATCACAAACCCCCAGCGGGATCCGCGTCGAGGCTTCGTTTTTCAGGTACTGGCTACAAGATGCGGCAATAAAATCAATACCGTCCCGCGGAATCACAACGGTAGAATACTGCCGGATGGAATCACAACGTATTTATACCTGCATGAAGGAATCACGATGTGGAATAAAGTCCGGACGGAATCCTGCGGAATTATTCCCAGCGATGGAATCACGGCGTAATATCGGCGGATGGAATCACTGCGTGAGATTCCACCCGAAGGAATCACGCCCGGGGAATACCGTCGGGACGGAATCTGCGGAATTATTCCACGCGATGGAATCACGACGTCGTAATACCGCCGGATGGAATCACCCGCCAGGGATCCCACGGCACGGAATCACCACCTTGCAATTCCGGACGGAATCACCATATTCGATTCCGTTCGTCGAATCACCAACATGCGAATACCGTCCGTGGAATCACCAAAATCGATTCCACGGGCGGAATCACTTCACCGACCATTCCTCCCGGCGGAATCACCCCTGTCGATTCCCCGGGCCCGGAATCACCAAGCAAAATCGATTCCGTCCGGTGGAATCGCGTCGCCGTCGAATCCAGGATGGAATCACCAGTGGAATTCTCCAAGCGAATGCATGTTCGACCGCGTCTTAACATCAAGACCGCATTCATGGACCAGATCGGCGGCCGTGGTGTCGTCGTGAGTCAACTTCGCCGGAATTTAAAAAGCGTGCATCCCCGCACCCTTTTGTGTACCATGCGATGGAATCACCTCCTCTATTCATCCGAGGGATTCACGGCATTCCTCTCTGCTCTAGGGCGGCATCGGGGGCTCGGGATGGATTTGGGCGAAGGATCCGAGGAGGTTAGTGCGAAACAACTGATTTGGTCCTTGCCTTGGGGCAAGCTCGATAGCATTTTTATTGGTTTTGCAATCGGGCATTTGGCAAACAGACCTACGCAGAAGGGCATTTTGATCCGCGGTCGGCCTGGGTTATGTTAGAGCACCGAGTCCCGAACGAAGGAGGAGGTACTCAACCGGTTTGGGTGTGCCACATTCCCACCTCACCGGGTTGGGGATTTCATAGCAGGGGAGCAAAAAGTGGGGAAGCACCATGCGGTTTCTACATAAGAAGCTCTCAAAGAAATAAAGAGCTATCCAAACGGCAAAGGTTCATATTTGACTTTGAAGAGGTGTGAATTTCCTTTCCTAGCTTGTGATAATTTATTTGGATTTTAAAAGCTTGTCCGATTCATTCCTGTGCAACAAAGGTGCTTGGTGTGTCTTTGGGCGGAAGACAATTCGAGAACACTCATGTTGTTGAGGATCGACGTCCCCCTCGAGGCCAAAGAAGGAAGAGGATTGAGAGAGGGGAGAGTGTTAGAAGGGGTTGCCAATGTCATTTTACTTTGAAACAGCTCTATCTTCTTCCCAATTGCACTCAAATTACCTATCACAAATGGGATCATGTGAACAAGCAAGGTGCAATCTGCCATGGTAAAGCACAACCTATTGAGAAAGGGTTGAGGTATAGGCTAGCACCGTGGCTCGCCTGAAAAGAAAGAATGGATCAAGCAGGAATTAGTGCACTATATAACACCTAGAATGGTGATGAACATCCACCGGGAGAGGGTGAACTTGAAGAAAGAACTGGTTGGTTTGGAGGAGTTGTGTAGGGACGACATGTTGAAGATGCATGATGTCTACAATATTGATAAATTGGTGGCTCGAAATGTATGGAAGTTGCATGAAGACCAAGCAACAAGCATCAACATGTGGGTCCAACAACACCAAGATTGTGTCTTCCACTACGAACAAGGTGACATCTTTCAACTTGGGGTCATGACTCCCATTCAAAGGGATGCCATGGTGAGATTGAGGAAAGGATAGAGCTATATGCCTTGACTCCACCTACAAGACAAACGAGAAGAGGTTTGGTTGCTCTTTTTAGGTTTCTTGGAAATTAGGTTTGCTAAAGCGTGTTTCTATTTACATAGGTATTACCTCTTCACTCTCATTGGATCTGATGACCACTTCAATGGGCTGCCAGCGGCTTGGATAATCACGATAATACACAAAAAGAAAGAGACAATAGCTAGATGGTTGGAAGCTATGAAAGTGTGGATTGAACATCACGGCGACACTTGGAAGCCCTCATGTTTTATCACCGATTCTTGTGGCCGCAAGCACAAAGCGATAAAGAAGGTAACATTGTTTGCTAGTTTTCCTCATTTTCATTCTAGCTTATTTGGTTCCATACTAACCCATGTGTCAACTTTCCACCTCCACCATAGGTTTTCCCTCACTGCACGTGTCAACCTTTGCATCCGCACGTGAGGAGAGATTGGTTGAAGTGGTTGACAAAGAACGTGAAGAATAAAGATTTGAGGAACCAAATGTTCAAGGAGTTGGCGAGATCATGTATGGAACAAAGTGTCCCCGGTAACAATGAGTATGGGGATGATTACATACAGTTGTTAGGAGAAGAGGCTTGAGGAAGTTGGAAGCATTAAAGAGAAAGTACCCACAATATCCAAAGTTGGCGGCCTACATGAGTCAAGAGTGGACTCGCAACATTTGTGATTGGGTCCGGCCACAAGAATGTTTCCCCATTCCAATCAAGAAACCAATCTTTGCAATAGAGGCTTAAGACAAGGCACTAAAATTGCGCCTCGGGATTTCAAGTCCAGTTAAAGGGCGAGAAGGATAGATTGGCTACTTCACATGCTTGTCCATGATGTGGAGACCCACATGGCATACTCTAGGTAATTATCGAAGTGACTAAAATTTGCTTCATGTATGCACTAACCCTCCATATTGTATCATTTGCTTGCCGATGTGGGGTTGAAGGAAGCTGGTTTTTTGTGATAAACACATCACAAGAGCAAATTATAGAGTCGGCTATTCAGCGGGGCTAGGCAAATTCCGATGATGATGTCCACATTCGTGGACCTCGATGGAGAGAGGCCTATGTCCAAACTCTCGATTTGAACCGCCAACCCTACTTTGTCAATGGGGCAAATAAGAATTGGGCGAGTTGTGATTGCCCATGGGCGCCAAGGGAACATTTGCAAACACCAAGTGAAGGTTATCCAAATGATGGATAGGTACAGGATCAAGATCTCCTTCAAGTTCTAGGGTCCCAACATGGAAATGCATCCTGGTGGCATGGAGCTCTTAGCCCATGTAGATCCGTAACACCCATGCCAATATCCTTGAAGGGGCGAGGTGGACATAACTAGTCTACAAGATGATATTAAACCAACCCCAAGAGTTGGCTTGGCGGTGGAAGATGCTAGGGCATCTTTGGAGTCTTGTGTTGCTAGGGTTATGGAGCGGGCCTCAAAGGATCCCACCCTCCTCATAGCCACCAAGTGATGATGAGACGACTTGACACAAGACTCGAAAGGATGAATGAGGAGGAGGCCAATGACACAACCATAACATCTCTGCCAGTTTTGAGGGAAGAGGAGGCCTATGGCACGAGTCTTGCTAGGGTGAAACCCTCTTGGAAATAGGGAAGAAGGAAGCAAAGAAAAGGAAAGTTAGTTGGAAGGAATATGAAATGGAAAACCTTGTCTAGATGTATTAATACTCTATGTATAACCCGACTACTCCATGAAATAGTACTTTCGATGTATAAATACTCCATACACTTCAATCCCATGTGCCAAGTCACCATACACTCCAATCCCATGTGCCAAGTCACCATACACATGGAGTATTTATACATGGTGTATTTATACATCTAGTGCCAAGTCACCATACATGGATTACTTATACATGGAGTATTTATACATGGAGTATTTATATATCTAGTATTTATACATGGAGTATTTATACATGGTGTATTTATACATGGAGTATTTATACATCTAGTATTTATACATGGAGTATTTATACATCTAGTATTTATACATGGAGTATTTATACATCTGGTATTTATACATGGAGTATTTATACATCTTGTATTTATACATGTAGTATTTATACATCTATTATTTATACATGTAGTATTTATACATGGTGTATTTTTACATCTAGTATTTATACATGGAGTATTTATACATGGTGTATTTGTACATGGAGTATTTATACATCTAGTATTTAAACATGGAGTATTTATACATCTAGTATTTATACATGGAGTATTTATACATCTGGTATTTATACATGGAGTATTTATACATGGAGTATTTATACATGGTGTATTTATACATGTAGTATTTATACATCTAGTATTTATACATGGAGTATTTATACATGGTGTATTTGTACATCTAGTATTTATACATGGAGTATTTATACATGGTGTATTTATACATGGAGTATTTACACATGTAGTATTTACACATGGAGTATTTATATATGTAGTATTTGTACATGGTGTATTTATACATGGAGTATTTATACATGGAGTATTTAAACATGGAGTATTTATACATGGAGTATTTTTACATGGTGTATTTATACATGGAGTATTTATACATGGTGTATTTATACATGGAGTATTTATACATGGTGTATTTATACATGGAGTATTTACACAGTAATGTATGGAAAAAACAGTTTGTATGCATGGAGAGGTTGTATGTGGTTGCAATTTGAAGCTAACTGAACAGATTGAACATCAAGCAACTTAGATTTATATTATCAAAAGAAGCCCTTAGGCAAGGTAGCTACCGGGGAACTCAAAAGTCAAGAGGGATTAGGACTTCCTCCACATTCATAGATCCGTGTGTTAACGAGAAAAAAAAGGGACGCTCCTCCTTCATGAATCATCGCCCATATGCACCAGAATGGGGCGGCTCGTTTTGTCCGCAAAGTTCAAGCAAAGGAGTTAGTTCCAGCGGTTTGTAAAGAACATCAAGCGAATAGCGACCCATTGAAGTCGGACCCTTTGCCGGTAGACGGTTAACCTTCCCGAACTTGGGTCTCTGCGGCGAACAGCTGGGAACACAAAATCGCCGTCATCGGCTCGTCCTTGCACTCCTCCTTTCGCTTAGAACCACGGAATCTTTGCGAGGCACCTCCTTCACTGCTTTTGGAACCACGGAATCTTTGCAGCCACACTCGCCATTTCGCTTTTGAACCACCCGAAACTTTGCAGCCACACTTTGCGGATGGCCTTGGCGCCGGTTCGTGAATGTAGGTAAGCAGATTCTTTGCCCACTCCCCATCAAGCGTCACCGTGCGGGGATGTGTGAAGCGTTGGAGACCTTCGGGGAATCCTTATGCACTCAACCAGCGTCAGAAGGTATGGCGGCGTGAAAGTGGCGGGACCTCTACGGGTGCACGCGACTCGGAGACGCTGCTGGGACTCTCAAGCCTGCAATCCTTGAGCGCCTCAAGAAAACCGAGGTCCACCACGAGGACGCCGTCGATTACGGCTAGTGGGGGGCAGTCCGCCATGCCTGGAACTCAGCTACAAATCGTAAGAACATCCATCGTTTGGTTTTACAGGCGAACATGATTCTTACCGATTTATAGAGCCGCGGAGGTTCTTGGGACCTGATGATATATTTTGGAAGCTAGCGGCGATGGTCGGAAAACAGCCAAGCGGGGGAAGATCGAGCGCCTCCACGAGGAGCAGCGGCGGAATTATGATTCAATACGAAGAGGATGGCTGGTCCGTGGCGAGAAGTATGATTCCGTCCGGTGGAATCACCTATGGGCCTAGATTTCGCCCTAAATTGTCCGGTGTAGCCCACGGCGTGGCGCCGTTTCATTCCCCAATTGCGTGCGTCGGTTAACGTCCGTCCAGAAGTGGTGATCCTTTGGCGTGACCAAGCAATTAATACCTCACGGCATGCAATGATGGGGGGGCATTCCATTGGATGGAATCACCCGACTTGTGATTCCACCGGATAGAATCGCCCGAGAATCACCCACCGGATGGAATCACCTACCCACACTCCACGACCATTGCGGACAAATAGTTCTCTATTTTTGAATGGGCCGGCATATTGAATATTCACGTTCAAAATTTCAAACAGATTCGCTTAAATTACTTTCAAATTCAAATTCAAATGAGTTCAAAGTCCGAAACATTAGGAAGTCATTAAACCCCGGCAATCTTTGGTATTTTTCTTGTTATATTCACTGGTTTCTCACATACATAATAAAATTCAAGGCCCATGCACCCTTAAGCGGGTCATGGGGCCCACCGCCACACCAATCTCCCTCGGGCAAGTGGAAGGTGGTTCTTCTTTCTTTTACACCTCCCGGTTTTGTAACATCGCGCAAATGAGGACTCGCAAAATCAATTCGATCTCAAAGACGCCCAAACCATTTGGAAGCATCGACAACCTTTGCAAGCTGGGAAAATTAGCACGAAGTTGAATAGACTAGATAAATTGGACACATATAAATACCCACAGATTGCTCTTTGGTGTTGCGGATATCTGCAAGAACCACTTGGCGAAGCGAGATGGTGTAAATTGCAATCATCGGGTGTTTTCCTGGCGAGGACCTTCGAGAGACGCCAGCGGCGGACCAGCAATCACGGGCGACTCAAAACTCCACCTCTTCATAACGCCTAAACAAATCACGGGGCCAAAGGAATGAGAGAAACCCAAAAATTGACCCCGAAGGGGCATAATTTTAACTTACAATGTGGGCTAAACAAAGGCAAGCTTCGAGTGCATGCCCGACATTGAATCAAATGGAGCAACACCGGACACGCAGTGCGAGCCTGTGGCATGCATCAGCGTCACGAAACCAATATGAACAAGCTCCGGTGATTGCTGCAAACAATTGCAAACCGAATTAAGGTTCAATTGCCCATGAATGGATTTAAAGCGGATTCTTTACCCGCCATGATCGGGAAGTAATAGAAGCGACATTGCAGATCCGCCAATTCTCGCCGATGAACGGTTTTGGTGGGATTAATTTAGCAAAGCAGATCATATGAACCGGATTGACCTTCCAAACTGTTTCGAGAAAAGCCCAAAGGCCGCGGGATGCCGCAAAACATCTTTGTGATCTTACGTTTGGGGAATGGAATGTATCAAGGCCCTGCAGAGACCACATAGTCACGAATCAAAGCCTTGTGATGCTCGGGTAGTGCTTATAAGACCGACTTACGATGAGATAGGCACCAACACATTCTTCATTGATTACGCAATCCACATCATCACCGGGGACCCGCTGTCATGAAATCTTGGGCTAAGTTGCCATACACACGAAATTACGGCTGGCGATGATTTCTTGCCCACTCGAATGGTCTTTGGCAGGCTTAGTGTCAGTGGGTATTTAAATGTAAGTTCTGAGTCCACCTCCTGGAAGAAGACCTGATTGATAAGAGAACACCGAATTAAAAAGCCGGGCTTCCAACCCCCATGCATCATGGGGATCTCAATTAAAGTGCCCTCCTCTTCCGATGGAGCTCTGGGATCGGGGAGTCCTGCTGAATGAATTGCCTCACGCAAACCCTCAATGTAGCTGGAGGTTTCAAACACTATATGGTTAGGGGCAAGATACTCCCTGTTTTTTTTTGCCCTCTTCTTCCTTGGAGTTTTAGGGGAGCTCACAGTGGGAGCTTGCACACTTTCCCGGGAGGGGGATGCAAGATCTCCTTGGGCCTGTCAATGAAGTTCCTTGCTAAAATCATCATTCTCACCGAGCTTGCTCTCGGAATATGAAATCTCGGCCTTCATCTCTTCAACTGGTCAAACCAAACACGGTGGCATTTTTTTTTTCTAATTGCTTCCCTCTTCTGCTCCTCCAAAGTTTCCTCTACCGTCCGCCTTATCTCCACCTGTTGATTGACCCAAGCAGACCTCATAGCAGGATTAAGAAGTCCGTGCTCAATCTGGTCCTCTGCCATAGCCTCGCCACGCGCTTTGCCCTCACCAAAATCCGCCTAAGATTATGCCGCCACGGATAATCTTCATCCGGCGCTCGCTCCAACTTCACCAATTCAAAGTTCCTCTTCCTTCGCTCATTTCTGGAGCAAATGGTTTCCGACCTCTTGCCAATGGCGGACTTGTAATCATTCGTCATGGAATGCTTAGCGAAGTCTGTGGATCTCGGATCCCATTTTTGGAGTAACTGCTACTACAACCACCGAATAAACAATACCACCGACCATCCGCCCGATCAATTTCGGTTTTTCGATTTCAAGCATCCATGTATCGGCGTTATCCTCCGGGAGGGTTCTCCACAGCATCATCCTCTCAAAATCTTCGGGCTCCGGTAATGAACTTTTTCCTTTGCATCCTTGCACTCATTCTTTTTCTTTACCGAGCGGCTCCCCTTCCAAAGACCTGGGAATAATTCGGCCGCTCGACTAACAAGCTGCGCCTGCACAGATGCAAGATCTGCCATCTCACCTGCGGCTCCAACTGGCTCAAAACCTGGAGGAAATTTAGGAGGGGAGTCCACCTCGAATCGACCAAGCTCTTGGAGCAACGGATTGTTGGCAAAGAAATTTGAAAGCGAATTGGCAGAAGATTACGCCTGAAGTTTCATTAATCTGAGGTTCTGTGGCTTTGATCCATCGGCGGAATGTAAAGGGACAAGAATTCGGGCGGGAGGGAGGAACGGAGGCGCCGGAACGGGGAGGAACGGAGGCGCCGGAACGAAGCTCTGAGAGAGGGCTTTTTGGCGCTAACTTGGTAGTGATTCCGGAGAGGATCACTATCTTCAAGGGAAGAGGCGTGGCATGCGGTGATAGGACAATGAACATGCAATCATTTCCCTTGTCACGGGGTGTCTGACGCTAATAATACCCTGCCGGACATTCAATTCAAAAGCCGAGCCCCCGAATTTGCACGGCTTTTTATATCAAATATCCACGTACCCGATAATGCCGACGGCACCGACGGCCGAATCGCCCTTCATGGCAGTGATTCCATCCGGTGGATTCGGCGACGCGATTCCACCGGACGGAATGATTTTGCTTGGTGATTCCGTCCGGAAGGAATCGACATTGCGGGTGATTCGCGGGAGGAATGGTCGTGGTGAAGTGATTCCGCCCGGTGGAATCGATTTTTGGTGATTCAGCGGCCCGGATTCGTGATGTTGGGTGATTCCATCGAACGGAATCGAATATGGTGATTAGATCGGGGAATTGCAAGGTGGTGATTCCGCGCCGCGGGATCCCCGGTGGGTGATTCCATCCGGCGATATTAATGACGTCGTGATTCCATCGCGTGGAATAATTCCGTGGTGATTCCGTCCGACGGTATTCCCGGCGTGATTCCTTCGGTGGAATCCTCACGTGGTGATTCCATCCTACAGATATTACAAACGCCGTGATTCCATCGGCGTGGAATAATTCCGCAGTGGATTTCGTCCACGATATGGCCGCCGTGATTCCTTCGCGAGGTATAAATACGCCAGATTCCATCCTACAAAGATTCTACCGTCACAGGATTCACGGGATCGGTATTGATTTTATTGCCGCATCGCCAGTGCAGGAAAACGGGGCCTCGCACGGATCCGTTTGGGGGTTTGTGATTCCGGTAGGGAATAACCGCGATGGAATCACCAAAACCAGGGTAAGGATATTTTCACCCTTACAGAATTGCCAAAAAAATGACAAAAAACATAAGAATATAACATAGAAAATGACAATAAAGTATCCAAAAATAACCTAAAGTATGACAAAATAGGTGCCAAAGAATTGCCAAAAGAAGTGACAAAAAAAGGTTTAAAGTATGACAAAATATGTGTCAAAAATTTGCCAAGAGAAGTGCCACACAATTGCCAAAAGAAGTGACAAAAGAAGGTTTAAAGTATGACAAAATATGTGTCAAAAAATTGCCAAGAGAAGTGCCACACAATTGCCAAAAATGTGACAAAAAAAGGTTTAAAGTATGACAAAATATGTGTCAAAAAATTGCCAAGAGAAGTGCCACACAATTGTCAAAAAAGTGACAAAAAAGTGACGATGCATCGTCACTTTTTATTGACATATTTATAGCATGTTTTTGTCAGTTCTCCAGAATTTGCAATAGTCTGCAATGTGACAAAAAAACTGACAATCATAGTCTTGTAGTGTTCTTACAATGGTAAAAAACGTGCCATCTTTAAACAATTGTAGTTGTTGAATTAATTCACATTCAGGACAAAACAAAATGAATGCACCTTCAACTTTTGGATAATTTTCATGCATCAATACGCATGAAGCATATAAAGCTCTATACAAATTGAAGTAAATACTCGTAAATACTTGTGTACTTCACGTCAGGATATAGTTGGGATGCTTCTTCACCTTGCTCAATCTCAAATACAAGATGGCCCTCATAAAATACGTGATAGGAAATGGCCAGGAACTTACTCATGTCGGACTCTGATTTTGGCACATACAATCTTAACATGGGGAGACAAAGAAAAGCAATACAAATATCTAATCTCATACCTTGGATGCTTTTCAGAAAATCTTGTTCAGAGATGGATTTTCTTTTAAGCTTCTCTCCACTTATGTCCTCCCACATTGAAATTACCTCACCTTGAGACAAAACATTTGCTGGTGGTCTGATGTACAAGGTAGTGTTCAACGTTCTAGGATCATCGGCAGCTCGAAGAGAATAGATTCCAATATCTTCTTCGACAACCCATACCACTGCAAATAAAATATGAATGAGAGATAGATAGATAGATAGATAGATAGATAGATAGATAGATAGATACGCATGCATGCATGCATGACATGCAAATAGATAGATAGATAGATGGATAGATGGATCATTGGCAGCTCGAAGAGAATAGATTCCAATATCTTCTTCGACAACCCATACCACTACAAATAAAATATAAATGAGATAGATAGATAGATAGATAGATAGATAGATAGATAGATAGATAGATAGATAGATAGATAGATAGATTGATAGATGGATCATCGGCATCTCGAAGAAAATAGATTCCAATATCTTCTTCGACAACCCATACCACTACGAATAAAATATGAATGAGATAGATAGATAGATAGATAGATAGATAGATAGATAGATAGATAGATAGATAGATAGATAGATAGATAGATAGATAGATAGATAGATAGATAGATAGATCATCGGCAGCTCGAAGAGAATAGATTCCGATATCTTCTTCGACAACCCATACCACTACAAATAAAATATGAATGAGATGGATGGATGGATGGATGGATGGGACATGTCTCTTACCCTTGCGAGTGCCATCTCCATAGAGAGTGATCTCCTTCTTGGGAGGCATGAGAACTCCAAGCTCACCCAAACTTCCGAGAAAATAACCGGCAGAGCAATTGGCAGAGACATATGTGTAAGGGATTCCTGCACGTTCAACAGCTCGTCGGACAGTTCGTTTTTGTTCAAACAATAGACGGCAAGGCTCTAGGGAATGCGCCATTCGATCGGGATCAGAACCAAATTCCGAGGGCAGAAATCGCTGCAGAAAGAGACGAAGGTAGAAAACGTTCAAATTCAAATTCAAATTCAAATTCAAATTCAAATCCAAATCCAAATTCAAATCCACATTCACATTCACATTCACATTGAACTTAGCAGCACCTTGACATTGCCAGCTGCTTTGATGGCATGGATGATATTGAGCTGCTTTAGCAGGAGGCTTTCGCCCAAGGCAGAAATGACCACGTCTACTTTGGAGATGGCAGCGATGAGGCTTTGGTGGTCGTCCAGGTTTCCTTCAAGCAGGACTGCTCCTTGGAGTTTGAAGGGCAGCAGAGTCTCAACCTTTCGCAGATCAGAGCGAGCAGCAGGCGAAATGAAGAGAAATGTTGGATGCCCAAGTTGCAGCGAAGCCTTGGCTAGTCTTCGCCCAATGTGGCCCGTGCTCCCAAACACTAGCACCCTGCTCTTCGCCATGCTTCTGCTCCTCCTTCCTGTCTACGTCCCTTTTTATTATTGCTCACAAATCCTATCGCCAGCCTGGTATCACTCTTGTAAATAAGTTAATTCGTTATGCAGCCCTGTCAGGCAAACCATGTGCACATCTTACTTGATATATCCCCACTTTTTTATTTTAAGCCCCGTGATTACCGCCCTAGCCTCTAGGATATGAAAAAAAATACCATGTACGGTCATCATTCACGTGCATTATGCATATCTTATTTAGAAGCAGGCACCATTATGATTTCCGATTGATCCCGTACCATGTACGGTCATCCTTCACACGCATATCTTACATATGATGTCCAATTGAGGGCCATGCAATGCAATGAATAAATTTGAAGGGCAACCCCTAATTTTCTCTGTCACATTGTCACATGCAGAAAAAATATTTGCTTTCATAAATTTTAACCTTCCATTTGCCATACAAGATTTTGATCGACGAAAACCATTTCTAATGTATGTACAAGAAAGTAGTGCAGTGCCACTAACACCGCATTCGATGTGGTGTTCAACAAGATGTGTTATCAAAGTGAATTGTGTCAGAACAATAAAGGATCATTGGAGTGACTCCAAACAAAGGGAATTATTCAACTGCTAAACGACGAAGTGAACAACATTGGCAACTATAGATAATACATAGACTACTATCTAAACTTGTGCCTCAATTGCTAGTCACGCGAAGTAAACTACATTGGCAAAACTATAAATAATACATAGACTACTGCTTAAAGTTGTGCCTCAATTCCACGGAGAGCAAATTCTAAATTTTATTATTGCATTTATCCATATATGTTAACACTTTTTAAAAGAAGACTTCAGAAGCTAGAATAGGAGTTCGCAAGATGCAACCTATGGCCATGAAATCTCATTTATGTGCTAGAACATTGAAAAACTTGAGAGATGATGTATTGTTTTGCTTTTTTAATACAATCCTTACATAGGCAAACTAGTACTAGCAGTAAGCCAAGTTTGGGGTAGAGGATTACGAGATGGAGAATCGTGGAAGTGCCCAGTAGACTAACCAACCTCATAGAAAAAATATCAAGTAACCATTATCTACTACATAAATTAGATTGGTTTCAAATTTCTTATTATCAAACAATATAGAAGGGATTGTTGTATCGTGTGCTAACTACTATAATAAGTAATAGCTTTTTTAAATTGGTTCGAAGCTTTGTTGTCATCAAACAATGTAGAAGGGATTGTTGTGGCATGAGTTAACTGCATGTGTAATAAGTAGTGGCTTTCTTTAATTGGTTTGAAGATTGGAAGGGATTGTAGTAACTGAAGCAAATTGGGGATGATAGAATGAGAATGATAGAAGCACCCCATGGATGATGTAGGCAACAGCCCATCTAAAACCCGGGGACTAGGCCCCATCACCAAATACAATAACCAAATATTAAAAGGCTACCAAAAATACATTAACTAATATATTATCTAGGATGTGGCTTAAAAACATCTTGAAAGTGCAAATACAGGATACACGTCTACTAATTTATTGTAAATTAAAATATCTTTTTCAAAAAATCCCTTGCATAGGATTAAAGTGTGAATTTCCTGCGCACTGTCTTCTGCACCTAGATTAGCACCTGCTGCACAGATACATGCCACAATAGTGGTTATTCCTTGACACATATTCGTATAGGTAACCTGTCAAAAAACTTTCCAAGTCTCTATCACGGAGCCACATTTAATATACATGTCCAACGAAGGAAAGCATTTTCTATTAATTCTCTATTATCCCGTAATGGAAGTGCATCAAACTCTTTATATGCCTATACATGTTAGCCTGACATGGTACATGTCAACCAAAGCATTGGTAATAAGATAATCTTCTTATGTTTTTGTGCAATTTGAGAATGTACTTTCTTGCCCATCTCTCAGTGAGAGTCCTTGTAAGCTGTGAAGAAATGCGATGGCATATGGTGGTACACACTTTAGTTGCATCTGATAAAAAAAATCTTTCATCTGATCCGTCTAATGTTTCACTGTTCTATTGTCATTGTTCACTCACAATAACTACAAAAAAACAAAAAGTGAAAATAAGCCAAAAGTTAGGCTAAAAATACACACTTGGCTTGAATATGGTGGAAGGCCATATGCCAAAACACCTAAACAAAAATAGCTTCCAGATTGACAATCTAAATAAGAAAAGCTTCAAAACTGAAAACTCAAATACAAAATATTTTTAGCTTCAAAATTGAGATACCTCAAATTACTTACTGAAATCAAATGTCTAGCTCAGGATTGTTTTCGGTGTGGCCCTGTTCATAATTATTGGTGTAGAAAGACTATCAAATCATCTTTTACAATCAATCATTATTGATGCTACTACAAATTGTGAGATTAAAGAGTTCTTCAGAAGTTCTTTCCAAATGATCTTGTAAACCTGGATGAGTTTGTTATGGTTATAATTTTTGGAAGATATTATTTTCTGTAGGTATCTCAAGAGTCAATTTTTAAACATGCCTGCCCAAAATGGAAGCCCAACAACAATTCAAAGCATAAATAAGAAATGATATGAATACGAAAACCTCGAGGCTCGTCTTTTTCACCAAGAAAGGGATTAAAAAAACCGTGAAGACTCATATTTTTGCTGCCGGATCTGCTTATGCCAAGAAAGGATTAAGTTCTGTGTTTCTGGGCAAATCTGAGACCTCAAGGCTGTATCATTGACTGTACAATTGTGTGAACAAGAAAAAAGAAAGTTCAAAAAGCTCATGAATTCAAATTCGATAAAACACGTGCGTGAAATTTAAATTTATGAAAGCACAGTTTGTGCTTCTTCTAGCACCTTGTTGCTTAATCCATGGCTTACCCTTTCATTTTTTCAAGTTGCAGATGTGATATTTGAATTCTTCATCGACCGTGCTCATTGTATTCGTGGTTGGGTGGGCAGATACACCATAATTTTGGCACATATGTCTATCCTTGAGGCTGCTGCCATGCTATGGCAGCATGTAAGAGCTAAGCACATTTTTGGACTAATCCTCACACTTTGATATGATTTGCAAGACAATAGGAGAATGCTTCACTAGCATACATTAAGAATTTGAAGAACAAGGGAAGGACAATTGACTCAAGTCACTCAAGAGATACAAGAGGTCAATCAAGCAAAGGGAAAGAAGAAAAGAAAAGAGAGAAGACCCCTTGAAGATCATTCCATGGTATGTAACTACTTGTGATCTTGGCATCTTTGGCATTTTGATTCGCTTCTCACACTCTCTATGCACTCCACCATCCTAAAACACCATTGAACTTTGATTCCATGCACATAATACCTTCCAAAGTCATACTTGACTTTGAAAATTCTTTCTAGTCAAAACAAACCTCATTGGACCATCCACTTGCTATGCACCACCTACTCATCATCATCCATAAGTTCAAAATGTTACTTGACTTGGTCATACTCTTGTTCAAAAGTCAACATCTCATGCAACTTGGTCAAAGAAAAAAGAAAGTTGCAAAAATCCCTAAGGGAAGTGCCCAAAACTCAAGTGTGCCCTAGGGGATGCTTAAAAGTTGTATTTCAAAAATTGGCTTGTGAAATAAGCACTTGGTGGGCCAAGTCACCTTACACTTCACTCCATATGCCAAGTCATCATACACATCATCATTCTAGCCATGCCATCTCATATTTCCATATTCAAATCGAAATCTATGTCAAAGCATTAAACTAGCACCCATTGTTGCCACATCAGCATTGCCACCTCATCACTATCCACTTGTCACACCAGCTTAATGAATATCAGTTATTCTTGTTTGCACTTAACCAGCTTATTGGGCATGTTTATTATGTAGGTGAGCATGATGGTGCTGGTGCTGTTCTAAAGAGAGCACTCACTCATGAGATGTTAAAAAGAAATTCTAAACCATTAAGAGACACTCATGATGTTGTTATGTTCTGTAAAGAACACTTCAAAGGTTCTGAGAAATGCAGGTACTGAAACTGTGTAATGGTGCTGACTTGGTGCTGAATTAGTAAGCCAAAAATTGCTGACTTGGCAAAAAGGAGGAGGCAAGCAGCAGTAAGCCAGCACCAAAGAAGCAAGGGGCACTGAAGTCAGTGAAGTTAGTGAACAAAAAAGGACCAAGGAAGCAAGGACCAAAAAAGTCAGTGTGTTTAGATAATAAGTCGAATGGAAAAAAGCAGGAGGCAAGCAGCTCATTGACCAAGCAGAAAACAGGAAGAAAACAAGGTGACATTGGAGAAAAAAAAACTGCAAATATCAAAAAACAAACCACCAAAAAATAACAACATGAAATACTATTCATTCATTCACATTGACTCACAATTAAATCACTCATAGAACTTAAACTTCAAGTAAATTAAACTTGAAAGCATGTAAATTGAAAAGCATGAAAACAGTAATGTAAATTTGATTATAAACTTGACTGTGAATTAGCAGAAAATTTGAATGATTGTAGACTTGTTATCTTCTTGCAACAATTCAAATTAGAAACTTCTAAATTACAACAATTGAAATTGCAACTCAAAACTCAAATTGCAAACTCAAAACTCAAATTGCAACTCAAAAGTTAACAACTCAAATTGCAACTCAAATTGCAAAAGTTCAATATATTATCGAATACGCAGATCATTTTTTTTTTCTTGACTCTCCTGGCCAAATACCTCTCCACTGCATTTCCTTCTTCTCGTCACCTATGTCATCTGACTCAATGGACACCTCAGAAGCTTGAACTTTAGCAGCAATGGCTGGACTGTCAAGCACAACCTTAGGCAATTCAACATTGTCCAGTGCTTTCTGCAACACTGAAATTAAGGACAGTCTTAGTACAATTCAACTGAAGATGTTAATTGAAATCGCAAAACTTACATGCTGCTGATTTATCTTGTAGGTTGACATCAAGTTTTTTCCTGGAAGGGGGGGTAGCACCTGCCAAAAAAAGAATTATCATCAGAAAAATTCAGCATGCAAATACCATAGATCTAATAAGACACCCTTACCTTTTGAAGTGCTATGCAATGGACTGCCATCTTCTGCCATAAAAAATAAATAATCAGCAAATGTGGAAGAGTTTAAGAAATACAATTTAATCATTCTAATTATATAACATACCTTCAGTATTCAAGCCCAGGAGTTCATCACGTAAGAACTTTACATTCTCCTGAGCTGTGCTAAACTTGGGCAATTTTGTAATGTTAGGACTTTTGGACAGCTTATAATTCTCAGAATCTGCAATTCAAAACATCAGACACGAGATAAACAAAAGCAAAAATGCACAGAAAAAGCACCCTCAAAGCACTTACAGTCAATGTCCTTAGCCTTCTTCACAGCACTCCTTGTCATCCTCTTTCTCATTTTTCTTGCAGGTACTTCTGCTTCAGTTTCAGATTCTTCAGAAGAATGTTCCACATTCTTCTTCCTTTTCATGATGTTGAATTTCTCAGATTCTTCAGCAGGCTCTTCTTCAGCAGCCTCTTCTTCAACATCAACAATATTCTTCTGTTCACTCACATGGCTGAGCTCGACCAGAAGTGAATGTGGCACAGAATCACCACAACCAGAAATAATGCAATGCATGGACTCAAGCACAGCAGAAAAATAAAACACATGAAATTTATGGGTGCACTTCAGCTCAATATGCA
The DNA here is from genome assembly GCA_021234155.1 of Isoetes taiwanensis. NCBI lineage: Eukaryota > Viridiplantae > Streptophyta > Lycopodiopsida > Isoetales > Isoetaceae > Isoetes > Isoetes taiwanensis. The sequence continues at coordinate 17,862,257 of JAJEKV010000027.1, read as the reverse complement.
TAGCATATTCATCACTGAAGGAAAAACCACATATCTGACAAGTGGTAGCCGAGCTAAAAGAAAAATTTTAAATATCCATTGTGATGTTAATAGGGTTTACCTTCTTGTTCTGCATGCCACACTTCCATGGCTTGCTCATATGATTTTATATCATTCTTTGTGCTCTTGATCTGTTTTTTTATGTTCTTAAATCTGTCCTTTCCCATAGAAGACAGTGTCTTGTCCAGTAAGCCTACCAGCACATCTTCCTCACACTTCATAATAGCTGCTTGCCTTTGCATTTCTGGATCTTCAGCAAATGTTAGTGACAAGTCGATTCTAGTCTTCCTTTTTTTTTCTATTGCATCAGCTAAACTATTGCAAGATGCCTCGGCTGTAGCCATGCTGCCCTCTAACCTAAGAGCATCATTTTCCAAATTGCATAGCTTCCTTTCTGCTTCAAACTTCATTTCCTCCAATTTCTTAACCTGTGCAAGAACATTCTGGATGTTCATGTCGAAAGTATTCAAAGGTGTTCTTTTCGCCTTCTTCTTCAAGAAGTCCTGGTAGGCATCGGCAGCAAAGGAGGCCCAATTGACTCTAAACTCCTTCTTCCGAGCCAATGCAGCCGCTGTATGCTGCCAAGCAAATGCCCGAGCAAATTAAGTCCTCACCTCATTATTCGGCAACTTCTTTTGATAAACTTTCGCCACAAGATCCATTAATTCCAGTTTAAATCTGTGTTTAATCTCCTGCACATTGATCTTTCCGTTATGAAGCGAAACTTTCCATACGGATAAGAAGTCGGATTCAGGGACTTCTTCAGCCTTGATCTGCTTCGGTTTTCTGCCAGAAGAGGGTAAACCATAGAATTTTTCGAATTCAAATTCTGTTCTGGAAAAGATCTGCAACAAAGATCACATGAATTAGAAAAGGATAACGAAATAGAAAGAAAAAAAAAAGCAATCTTGCAGGCCGCAGCTCACTTACGACCTCCGGAATCCATCAAAGAAGCTTAAAGATTATTGCAAGCAAGGCTTCGATCAAGCAAGGAATCGGCTTCGAGCAAGCAAGCAAGCGGTTTGGAATTCGAAATGTAAGTGAATTAAAAGTTGACACACTCAAATGATTATCTGCATGTTCGATCATTTCGCGCACAGAAATCGAAGCAGCCCTGCACCAGACCGTACCTGACACTTCAGAATGGCCGTCGCAAAACTTCAATACGCCATCCTGGCACACTTCAAAACTTCAACACTTCAAACTCGCCCGTCTCGTAAGTGAACCAGCACCAAAATATAAGTGTTGATGACGTGCTGAAATTTCGCGTTTTTGTGCACCTCAATTAAAAAAACACCACCATGTGCCATACCATTACGTTGGCAAATGTTCTTTTCAAAATTTTGGTTATAGAGAAAAAAGATTTAATCAAAAAAGAAGTTTTTTTTGGCATGACCATTGGCAAGTATATCCACTTTCAAAATAAGGCAAGGAAAAAGGCGATGTGTTAAAGCAAGAAGAGGAAGAATTGATGACCAGAAAAGGTACGTATCCCCTAGGGCCAAATTGAGTGCCCGCCCAATTTGCTAATGGGGGCGTGCTCTGGAAAGAACCCAGTCACGCTCCCCCTGAGGCTAAATTGGGCGCCCGCCCAATTTGCTAATGGGGGCGTGCTTTGGAAAGAACCCAGTCCGGGCCTTCCTGAGGCCAAATTGGGCGCCCGGCCAATTTGTTCAAGAGGGTGTGCTTTGGAAAGAATTCAATCAAGGTCCCCACTGGGGCCAAATTGGTTGTTTGCCCAATTTGCTCAAGGGGCCATGCTTTGGAAAGAATTTGGTCAAGATCCCCACTGGGGCCAAATTGGGCGCCCACCCAATTTGCTCAAGGGGGCATGCTTTGGAAAGAATTCAGTCAGGGTCCCCCCTGAGGCCAAATTGGGCGCCCGCCCAATTTGCTCAAGGGGGCATGCTATGGAAAGAGCCCAGTCAGGGTCCCTCGAGGCCAAATTGGGCGCCCACTCAATTTGCTCGAGGGGGATGAAGTTATATGCAAGGTTGCTGGTTCCCTCCTGGGACAAACTAGGCACCCGCCCAATTTGCTCAAAGGGCCACAGCAGACGCACGCCTTATGTTTAGGATGTGGCAGTATCTATCAAGCCAGCGCTGAGAGAAGACAATATGTACGCAAGGCCAAATCAATATAAAACAAATGGTCATGCTTACCTTTGCCTCCCTTCTTGGGCCGAGCTGGCATCAATAGGTACGTTACTTCGTATCACATCACCGCGAAGAAAACCGCCGCCAAGGCTGACGGGACAGGGGCGACATGGCTTAATTATTAAGGAAGGCGCCAAGAGGAAGGCGACAAAGGATGATGGCGAAGCCCTGAGGATTTGAAGGCGGCAGGCGTCAAGGGAGAAGAAGGTGCCAAGAGGAGGGTGACAAGAGGATGAATAGCTCAAGGGGCCAAGGCTACAGAGATTCCGAAGGCGACAGGGTGATCGGGAGCAGAAGGTGCCAAGGCTACAGGGAGAATGCAGAAGATACCAAAGATACCAAAAATGTAATCGAAAGCAACAAAGAGCTTTTAAAGGGGCCATGCATGTGGCCTTCATGCATGCGTGACAAGTGTCGTGCCTAAAATAAATGGATCTTTAAAAAAAAAAGGGGACCATTTCAATAAATAACCATACGGAATTAAATGTAGACCTCCTTATTAAATGCACATGAAATTCGAATTTCAAATATCCCATTTAATGGAATTTATTCCACAACACCTGGCGCGTGTGGCATGTGGGCCCACCCTGGTGGATCCTCCCACCCTCCCCAATACATTTTTCAAATTTAGGCGGGAAATTTATTTTCAAATTTAGGGGGGAAATTCTTTTCAAATTTTGGGTGGAAATTTCTTTTTACATGTAAACACATATCCATCCTTTCAGTTTCCACATATTACTCTGCTTAGCCGAACAAGAATCTCCAAGCGTCCACCTTCTTCAACGCTCAAAATCCCATGGCCAATCAATCTCCAAAGGTTTGTGTAGTTCAAATTTTTTTATTCCCCAAAGCTCGATGTTAATTTGCCTTAAAATTAGTCTCAAGGGCAACATATGTTCTTATTCAAATTCACGCCTCTTCATATGTATTGTAAAGAAGTTGCCATATTAACCAAGTTGAGCTAAAAAAATTACCGCTTTGTTGCTCGAATAGGGTTACAGGGTTTGGTAGCCTGAAAGTGAGTTCCACAGGGGATGAACAATTGGATTGGGTTTGAAACTCACTTCTGGAGATTGACCTTTAACATCCACAGTCAGGGTTTCGGGTCCTCTGCTTGATTGTACAGTGCTTGCATGTGTGCACAATGGTGTGTAGAGCATGTGTGCATGCTGGTGTACTATGCATGTGTGCTTTGTCCCGGAGTACATCCATGGTAATATGCCTGTTGGTCTCCTCGCCCAAGTTGACCTGGAATCCTTCCAATGATGTGCAAGCAAGACCCAGGAAAAATTAGGGCCCAAGTTGCCTTTGAGTGCTAAATTGGCGGGCACCCAAGCTCTGGGAGTCCTTCCATGATGATGTGCAAGCAAGACCCCCCCAAAATGCACCCAAGTTCACTTGGAATCCTTCCATGATCTATCTCTCAAAAAAAAAAAAAAAAAAAAAAAAAAACCAAAATTGAGCGCCCAAGTTGTCTGGAGTGCATCCATGGTAATGTCCAAGCAAGCCGCCTCCTCTTCCACCGGCCAAATTGGGCGGGCGCTCAATTTGCCCTGCAGTGCATGGATTGTATGTAAGCAAGGCCTGCCCACGAGGCCAATGTGACCTGAAGTGCATTAATAGTAATGTGCAAACAAGGCCTCTCATCTAGCCAAATTGGGCGCCCGCCCAATTTGCCCTGGGTGGCATCCATGGTCTCTAGAGCTCAAATTGCACCCGCCCAATTTGATTGTCAGTGGAATACTTGAAGGACCATGTCCCTATTTCACTTGCATTGCTTGCTCGTTCTTGCTATTCAGGTTTAACAAAATTGAAATCTTTGTGCATGTGATATATCTCTTCATTAATGATTGTCTGGTAGCGAAAGAGTTGTGGGCAAATGACATAATGCCACTTCAAGGACATACCAAATGGAGTAGTGAGCGTTGGTGTTGAGGAAGTGATCGAAGGGCATTATACACTTCCTTGGCCGACTCCAGATGCAATCACGATAGCAGAAGCCAAGGGGTCCTTCATTCTCTGGAGAAGAGATGACGTTCATGAGCCGTTTGCTCACGACGTCCCGCGAAAAGGACAACAGACAGAGGTGGGGAAGGCGACACAACCACTGACAAGATATACGCTTCTTGAAGTGGATTGTGAAATATGGAACTCTTGCGACACCATTGTCGCCAAAAAAGGTTTCATATTATTCACTGTCCCTGATGATGCAGTGTATGACCAATTTTTAGGTTTTAAGTCCGTGGGAGTTTTTGTTACCGAGGGTCCCCCTCCCTTCCCTTCTGAAGTGAATATCCGCTGCCAGGAATGTTTGCAGCCCCCGAAGGCTGGGATGCTTGTAAGGTGGAACAATGACTTTGTTCGTGTTGGCGGAGTGAAGGTCTCGGAGATAATGACCGCAACACCACAAGAGGAAGCAGATATTGTGTCCAGCCAGGGTAGCTCGGAGCACCAGAAGCACACAAACTATGAGAAACAAAATTATACCTTTCATTCTCGACAGCCAGAAAGGTTCTGAGGCCACCAAAGATTGTTCATCTCACCACTCAGAATGCTATCCTCAATTACAAGAGGATCTTGTGCTGCAAAAATAGGCATTGCATCAAGTTCTCTAGGAATCAAGTTGTTAACATGCGAAAGGCGTTTCTTGCCATGAAATCTAGTGATAGGATTACTTTTTTTTATGACATGCTCGGCAACAATATGAAAGGTAGAAGAGTCGGAGGGCTAGTACTGCAAGGGTATCTCATTTGTGAGAGAGCATGATATCTCAGTCTCAGGATCTCAAAGTCGGCATATCTCAAGTGGAAGGCCCAATTCCTTGAGGGTGCTACGCAAGGCCGAGCACGGCAACTGCGGCACCATGAAGCCTCGTTCCTCAACATTGGCCTGCGAGGCTGTGTTTTCCATGTTTGTCAAAGAGAACTGTGAATCTTTGCCCCACTTCAACAGGAGGAATGCAGATGGAATATGAGAGAACATCAGGAAGTTGCCTGCAATATTTACTAAGTACAGCATTCTGGAGGAGATTAATGCAGAAGTTATGGCACTGACCGGCAAGAAGATATCCCCGACTGGGTTTCATAGAACGTGGAGGCAGAGCTTTAGGGATGTCAGTATCGCAAAGAAAATTGCATTCTCCAAATGTGATATTGTGAGGTTATCCGTACAAAGTTATTGAAGACCAAGGATGAGGCAGAGAGGAAGATACTACATGATCAAAGAAGGGCACATAGGCTAGAGCAGACCTCATATCACACTCAGTACTGGTCATGGAGATTATACTTCCATATATATCCTGCCCAATATCTTTGTATTATTCACGACAAGATGGATCAAGCAAAAACGATGATTCCAAAATTGCAGCAATCTGTGAAGTCTTGTTGGAGACTTGACAAGCTGAAAACATCATTGACCGGTGCACTCACTCAGAGACATGGAAAGGGAAGCTATGGGAACTTTGCCCTGGACTTATGGACAGATGACTTGAACTTCCATGTAGGTTCTCTGAATAGCACCTTGAAGAGGTTAGAGATGGTCCACGAGTATACAAGAGGCCATCTGTTAGTGCCTGAAACATCAAATGGGTGTCATTCTTGCGCGACACCACGGCCTTGGAATCAGAGTTGTCACTATCCAATAGCAAGCATCCCAGCTAATTTGCCGCAGGCAGAGGGACCATCAATGAAGCCTCTTCCCTGGATACTATATTTGAAGCTGGACAACGCATCTGGACAAAACAAGAATAGGTATGTATTCTCCTATTTTTCATACCTAGTATATCTTGATGTGTTTGAAGAGATTGAGTTAGGGTTCATGATGCTTGGCCATACACATGAGGATATCGACGCCTTGTTTGGTAACTTCTCCTCATCTTTAAGGAAGCGCGAGGTGCTGATCATGTCTGAACTGTTGTATAAATTCCACACATGCAACTTGAATACACTTGTGCTCTATGTTGTTGACAAAGTGCCAGGCTGGAAGGGTTTTATAGAATGGTATATACCAGATGGGAATGATAGATTGACTAGTCACACCACCCCTCTGACTTTTAGATTCGCTATGAATAAGTAGCTCGGAGTGAAAAAGGCAGGTTTGAGGGCCCTTTTCGATGCAGCTCAAGGTGAAAAATGCAAGTCTGAAGGCCTTTCTCGGTCGAGAAAGGCAGCTCAGAGTGAAAAATATAGGTTTGAGGGCCTTTCTCGACTTAAGAATCGAGAAATAGAGTGAAAAGGATAGATCTTAGAGCCCTTTTTAACTCGAGTGAGAAAGGCAGATCAGAGTGAAAAAGACAAGTTTGGGGGTCTTTCTTGACTCACGAGTTGGTAAAGGCAAGTTAGAGGAAAAAAGGCTGGTCTGAGGGTCCTTTTCGACTTGCGAGTTGGGAAAGGCAACTCAAGGTGAAAAAGGCAGGTTTGAGGCCCTTCTCGTCTCGCGAGTCGAGAAAGACAGCTCAAGGTGAAAAAGGCAGGTCTAAGGGCCCTTCTCGACTCGCGAGTCGAGAAAGATAGCTGAAGGTGGAAAAGGCCGGTCTGAGGGCCCTTCTTGACTTGCGAGTCGAGAAAGGTAGCTGAAAGTGAAAAAGGTAGGTCTGAGGGCCCTTCTCGACTCGCGACTCGAGAAAAGCAACTCAGCGTGAAAAATGTAGGTGTGAGAGCCTTTTCCGACTCGGGAATCAAGAAAGGCAACTCAAAGTGAAAAAGAAAGATCTAAGAGGCCTTTTCGACCCTCAAGGTAGGAGTGCTAAACGACACTATTGGATATCCTTAAAAAAAAAAAAAAAAAAAAAAAAAACCCAACAAGAACAACAACTACTTTCGAATATCAAACATGCACAAGTCAAATCCACTTTTCAACATAGTTTTCGATGGTTTCTACCTCCAATATCATGGAGCACAAATTATATTTAATTGAACCTAATTCTCTTTAATCCTATTTGCAAGAAAGTCCTTAATGTGGGAGATGCCCCACTATACCTAGTCACCTCAGTGTTACCACTCAACTTTGTGGAGGAACTATAGAAGAGAATTATGTGCATCAAACAACACTTTTAGATGGATCAACAAGGTTTAAAATATATCATAATCTTTTCTGAATATATATATTTCATATCTGAGCATATATAATTCATATAGTCATATAGGGACGTCCATGCATTGCATGTATATTATCTGTTAGTATACCATAACACCTTAATGTATTAGTAACATGAAATTAAGAAAATTTCAAAATATACCCCTCAATTTTGCCTAAAGCAATTTTGATGTTTGACATGGTGAATTCGAATTGCCATTCTGGAGTCCACATCTTGTCTGAAGAACAAAACATTTTGGGTTTCTCCAGTAGGCCATAGGATGCTTCAAGGTTTGATAAGTTTCCTCAGACTGGTCGTGGATTTTTTTGAATATGCTCATAGTATTGTCCGTGAATGGAGGATTCAATGATCGGATAAGGGAACCGAGCACCAGCATTAGTGCACAACCTCATGGAGGAGCATAGCCATGAAAGGCTGTCCGAGAAGTTTCTTGGGGTTCGTATCGTGGGGCTGCAGCGCAAAGCCCTAACCCTGTTCGACATGGGAAAGGCTGTCAGTTTCCCTACCCAATATATGCTGCCCGGAAGGGGGATATGTGTTTTGGCATCCTTGCCTGCGTCAGATTCTACTAAGATTTTGGCAATGCGAGGGGAGGGTCTCGACACCAAAAGATGGATCCTTAAAAACCTGCTAGAAGTAGATTTCCCAAAAAATGCTTCTATGGCAAGCCCTCACAAAGGAAGTGTGGCTTCCCCCTTGGAACTGCAAATTGGCTCAGCCAACAGACCTGTTTTAGAGGAATGTATAGTTACAGTCATTTGAGTTGGATTTTTCTTATCTCTCTTTTTGGCAAAATTTTCAACGTCCCATTATTTTGTTCTCGCTCCAAAATCCAATTTGGTACTAATACGTGGAAGCTTGTGCAGGCTGTTTGATAGCTGCCGGAGCTTACGTGTGTGTATAGTTATCTATGCTGTCATCTTGTTATCTGTATACGTGGCTTTCATGTACATAGCCTCGTGAGAGGCAATACTTGTTCTGTGTACGCTAATGGTTTAATGTGAATACAAATCAAAATTTTTGGTACTAAAATTTTGGTTCGTAACATTTGAGTCTCCTTAGTTCATTTTCCAGTACATCAATTTGTGAAGATGTCTTTTCCTCATAATTTGATATCATGTAATTCAACATTTGCTTGGGTGTCATACCTCTAAGCTTTAGCACAATGTTGGAACTCACCCTGCTCATAATAATGCCTTGGGCCTCTCTTACCCTGGCATTATCTCCCACTCCCCTTCTTGCTGATGTTTCACTGATCAGTTCAACAATTTCTCCATCAGTCGAGTTTGAACTGCCTTGAACAGTTCTGCTTATAAAACTCCTCATTCTAGATTCTCCTTCAGCAGAATCTATCAGATCCCACAGGTCTTCTACCTGCAGTACATGCTTGATTTTTTCCTTCAAACTTGGAAGCTAGAGTCCCCCTTGAATACATCTATGGCACTTAAAAGGCCTGCTCCAAATCTGCTAGAAGGCAAAAATATGCTAGTGGGGTACAAAAAAACACGGCCCCAGCACTTAGATGAGCACCCTGCACCTACTATTCTATCATAGTATTCCACTTGTCGTTCATTGGAGCTGTTACATATTTCTATTGATTACCTAATTACTATGTGCTAGTACCAGTAACACCCTAAACAACCTGCCATATGGGGTGCTATATGAGTGCTGTCAGCATGTGTCCGGATGCCTGCTTTTGTACCCCACCAGCATACTTTTGTCCTAGACATGTTGGCTGTAAGTGTATAGGCAGAAAACTTCAATGATGATAATGCATTATTTGCAACTTAAATAACTTCACAAATGATTACTCATAAGATAATAGCACTATCTTCAACGTTGAAACTATTTTGAATGACTTGTAAAATAACTAGTTATTTCAATTTCATTGCTCAGCTAGTAGCAATGCTTAGCTCAACTACTAGCAATGATTATACTCAAAGTGTCATCTCAACGAAATAAACTTCAAACTCCAGATTATTGTACACTTACCGGATTAATTTTCCCCTGTCTCCAATACTCACAATTTCTGTGTATTCTCCTTGTATTTATATTGGTAAGCCCGACGATTATGGAAACCACCGACCTCACATTATTTACCTGTTATCTGATCATTCGACCGAGCCAGATCAAATAGGAATTGGCTCTAGCTCATTGGACCGAGATTCACCTTAGGTCAACTTTCCCTGTATATACAAATAATATTCCCTTAACCTTCGACATAACTATACCCCTTCAATAATTTAATTTTATCAAAAGCTTAGCTAAGGTTGCATGTTCTGTTTTATGGTAACTAGATTGAACATGGCAACCTATAGTCATGTCACATTTCATCTCCTTTTCTCAAACTGATTTTTCATGCTTTAAGATTTGCTTTCCTCCTGTTATATGATCAATCATGAGATGAACCTTAATTTAACAAGGCATTGGTCCCAATGCATGCTTCAAGGCAGGAATCCAAAAAGAAAAGCTTTAGGGTTCCTGCCCTTTTTAGGCCACGCTTTAAGGCACGCTTTTAGGACTGGGATCTAATGGGCTATAGGGCTCATTAGGATGTTTCCATGTGGCAACATGGGTTATATTCATGTCTAGATGGACGTGTAATATAATGGTCTCCAAGGGTTGTACTCAAGGTATAACCCTTTGTAGTGCGATGTACATGTCGGGTATGGCAACATGTATCCTAGAATGCCACAACCTCATGACATGTAAATATAGCCTTTAATAGTGCGGGTTGATCTTCTAGACTCCTCTTCACGGAAAAGGGGCTATGACTAGAACCTCTATCCATCGCTTCAGCGTTAGGTTCATTTGTTGAATTTTTTAATTCTATAGAATACTTTCGTTGAAAGATAACAATAGTATAGTACAACGTCACGGTGTATTCAACTTCTTGGCGAGGAGGTGGTCTTACGCCACAAAATTTGGTCCCGAGGGGTAATGTGAGCGTCAACATTTTGAGTTTGTTAATAGAGCCAATTAGCGAGTTCGAGAGATGGGAAAATCGCATGTCCATCGTCGGGGCCTTCTGTTAGAAGAGTTTTGGGGAAAGATTCTTTTGGAGGGTCAATAAGGATCCATCTTTTGCCATCGAGGCCCTCCCCAATTGTGCCAAAATCTTGGCTTTTGGCGTAGGCAAGCGTTTTAGAACATATCCCTCCTCTCGACAACTTTGTTCTTTGGGTGGACAATTTGGATCTTCCCCATGTCGAGCGGGGTTAGGACTTTACATTGTGGCCTCACAAGAGGAAAGGGCCAATACCTTAGGAGATGCATCCCAAAAACTGAGGCGACCTTTCATTGCATTCCTATGTGAGGTTGTATGTTATTAGGGCTGATTCCCTATTTGACCCCTAAATTATCCATTCATAGACAATATTACACGAGCTTAAAAACAAATCCACGATTGTGCGGGGGAATTTATCGACTGCGAAGCATCTTATGCGCTATCGGGTAGAAATCCAAATGTTATAATGGATTCTAAGCGGGATGGTGGTGAATCGAATCATTTGAATGTCGAAATTACCTATCGAACCAAGTTACATGGTAAGTTTTTTCCAAAGAAGGGAACATGATGCCTCAACGAGCAATATTAGCCCTAGGCCAATTTACTACAAGTCACGTTGGGCTTCAGCTCCTTTGGTACTTCTTAGCCAAGGGGTGGTCTTACGCCTAGAAATTTGGTCTCTAGAATATGTTAAAGTCGGTCAATTTTCAATTACGGCATCTATCACTAGGGCCCTCAAAGAAAGAGTTAAATTTGTTTCTAGAGGGTTCTTAAGGGTCTGTCTTCTAGCATCCACGACCCTTCCCTACATGATGACATGATGCCAAATCGGTCGAATCAATAGACAAAGGACCACGACCCCCACCTGCGAAGCATCTTATGCCTTCTCGGGTAGAAATCCAAATGTTATGTGGATTCGGCGGGATGAGTGGTGAATCGAATCATTTGAATGTCGAAATTACCCTATCGGAGCCAAGTTACATGGTAAGTTTTTCAAAGAAGGGAACATGATGCCTCAGCGAGCAATATTAGCCTAGGCCAATTTACTACAAGTCATGTTGGGCTTCACTCTCTTTTGGTACTTCTTAGCCAAGGGGTGGTCTTACGCCTAAGAAATTTGGTCTCTAGAATATGTTAAAGTGGGTCAATTTTCAATTACGGCATCTATCACTAGGGCCCTCAAAGAAGAGTTATTTGTTTCTAGAGGGTTCTTAAGGGCTGCATCTTCTAGCATCCGCGACCCTTCCCTACATGATGACATGATGCCAAATCGGTCGAATCCAATGCAGAACAAGGCTGCCCGGCGCTTTTAGGGCCGGGATCTAATGGGCTATAGGGCTCATTGGGATGTTTCCATGTGGCAACATGGGTTATATTCACGTCTAGATGGGCGTGTAATATAATGGTCTCCAAGGGTTGTACTCAAGGTATAACCCTTTATGGTGCGATGTACATGTCGGGTATGGCAACATGTATCCTAGAATGCCACAACCTCATGACATGTAAATATAGCCTTTAATAGTGCGAGGTTGATCTTCTAGACTCCTCTTCACGGAAAAGGGGCTATGACTAGAACCTCTATCCATCCGCTTCAGCGTTGATTCACATTTGTTGAATTTTTAATTCCTATAGAATACTTTTCGTTGAAAGATAACAATAGTATAGTACAACGTGCGGTGTATTCAACTTCTTGGCGGGAGGTGGTCTTACGCCCACAAAATTTGGTCCCGAGGGGTAATGTGAGCGTCAACATTTTGAGTTTGTTAATAGAGCCAATTCGAGTTCGAGAGATGGGAAAATCGCATGTCCATCGTCGGGGCCTTGTTAGAAGAGTTTTGGGGAAAGATTCTTTTTGGAGGGTCAATAAGGATCCATCTTTTGCCATCGAGGCCCTCCCCAATTGTGCCAAAATCTTGGTTTGCACGGCGTGAGGCAAGCGTTTTTAGAACATATCCCCTCCTCTCGACAACTTTGTTCTTTGGGTGGACAAGCTGGATCTTCCCCATGTCGAGCGGGGTTGGGACTTTACATTGTGGCCTCACAAGAGGAAAGGGCCAATACCTTAGGAGATGCATCCCAAAAACTTGCCGAGGCGACCTTTCATTTGCATTCCTATGTGAGGTTGTATGTTATTAGGGAGCACGATTCCCCTATTTGACCCCCTAAATTATCCATTCATAGACAATATTACACGAGCTAAAAACAAATCCACGATTGGTGCAGGGAATTTATCGACTGCCGAAGCATCTTATGCGCTATCGGGTAGAAATCCAAATGTTATATCGTTCGTGGGATGAGTGGTGAATCGAATCATTTGAATGTCGAAATTACCTATCTGGAGCCAAGTTACATGGTAGTTTTTTTCCAAAGAAGGGAACATGATGCCTCAACGAGCAATATTCGCCTAGGCCAATTTACTACAAGTCTGTTGGGCTTGACTCCTTTTGGTACTTCTTAGCCAAGGGGTGGTCTTACGCCTAAGAAATTTGGTCTCTAGAATATGTTGGTCAATTTTCATTCGGCATCTATCACTAGGGCCCTCAAAGAAGAGTTAGTTGTTTCTAGAGGGTTCTTAAGGGGTGCATCTTCTAGCATCACGACCCTTCCCCCTACATGATGACATGATGCCAAATCGGTCGAATCAATGCGAGACAAGGCTGCGACGACCCCCCACTGCGAAGCATCTTATGCCTTATCGGGTAGAAATCCAAATGTTATGTCGATTCGGCGGGGATGAGTGGTGAATGAATCATTTGAATGTCGAAATTACCTATAAGACCAAGTTACATGGTAAGTTTTTCCAAAGAAGGGAACATGATGCCTCAACGAGCAATATTCGCCTAGCCAATTTACTACAAGTCTGTTGGGCTTGACTCCTTTTGGTACTTCTTAGCCAAGGGGTGGTCTTACGCCTAAGAAATTTGGTCTCTAGAATATGTTTAAGTGGGTCAATTTTCAATTGCGGCATCTATCACTAGGGGCCCTCAAAGAAGAGTTAATTTGTTTCTAGAGGGTTCTTAAGGGTCTGTCTTCTAGCATCGACCCTTCCCCTACATGATGACATGATGCCAAATCGATTCGAATCCAATGGAGACAAGGCTGCCCCGAGCGCTTTTAGGACTGGGGATCTAATGGGCTATAGGGCTCATTAGGATGTTTCCATGTGGCAACATGGGTTATATTCACGTCTAGATGGACGTGTAATATAATGGTCTCCAAGGGTTGTACTCAGGTATAACCCTTTGTAGTGCAAAATGTACATGTCGGGTATGGCAACATGTATCCTAGAATGCCACAACCTCATGACATGTAAATATAGCCTTTAATAGTGCGGGGTTGATCTTCTAGACTCCTCTTCACGGAAAAGGGGCTATGACTAGAACCTCTATCCATCCGCTTCAACGTTCAGTTGTTGAATTTTTAATTCCTATAGAATACTTTCGTTGAAAGATAACAATAGTATAGTACAACGTACGGTGTATTCAACTTCTTGGCCAGGAGGTGGTCTTCTGCCCACAAAATTTGGTCCCCAGGGTAATGTGAACGTCAACATTTTGAGTTTGTTAATAGAGCCAATTCGCAGTTCCAGAGATGGGAAAAATCGCATGTCCATCGTCAGGGCCTTCTGTTAGAAGAGTTTTGGGGAAAGATTCTTTTGGAGGGTCAATAAGGATCCATCTTTTGCCATCGAGGCCCTCCCCCAATTGTGCCAAAATCTTGGCTGCACCTGACGTAGGCAAGCGTTTTAGAACATATCCCTCCTCTCGACAACCTGTTCTTTGGGTGGACAAGCTGGATCTTCCCCATGTCGAACGGGGTTAGGACTTTACATTGTGGCCTCACAAGAGGGAAAGGGCCAATACCTTAGGAGATGCATCCCAAAAACTTTGCGAGGCAGACCTTTCTGTTGCATTCCTATGTGAGGTTGTATGTTATTAGGGAGCTCGATTCCCTATTTGACCCCTAAATTATCCATTCATAGACAATATTACACGAGCTTAAAAACAAATCCACGATTGGTCTGAGGGAATTTATCGACCTGCGAAGCATCTTGTACGCTATCGGGTAGAAATCCAAATGTTATGTCGTTCGGCAGGATGAGTGGTGAATCGAATCATTTGAATATAAATTACCTATAGGAGCCAAGTTACATGGTAAGTTTTTTCCAAAGAAGGGAACATGATGCCTCAACGAGCAATATTCGCCTAGGCCAATTTACTACAAGTGCTGTTGGGCTTCGGCTCCTTTTGGTACTTCTTAGCCAAGGGGTGGTCTTCTGCCTAAGAAATTTGGTCTCTAGAATATGTTCCGAGTCAGTCAATTTTCAATTCTGGCATCTATCACTAGGGCCCTCAAAGAAGAGTTAGCTGTTTCTAGAGGGTTCTTAAGGGTCCAATCTTCTAGCATCACGACCCTTCCCTACATGATGACATGATGCCAAAATCGGTCGAATCCAATGGAGACAAGGCTGCTCGACGACCCCCACCTGCGAAGCATCTTTGCCGCTATCGGGTAGAAATCCAAATGTTATATGATTCGTCAAGGATGAGTGGTGAATCGAATCATTTGAATGTCGAAATTACCTATCGGAGCCAAGTTACATGGTAAGTTTTTCCAAAGAAGGGAACATGATGCCTCAACGAGCAATATTCGCCTAGGCCAATTTACTACAAGTCTGTTGGGCTTCAGCTCCTTTTGGTACTTCTTAGCCAAGGGGTGGTCTTCTGCCTAAGAAATTTGGTCTCTAGAATATGTTCCGAGTCAGTCAATTTTCAATTCTGGCATCTATCACTAGGGCCCTCAAAGAAGAGTTAGCTGTTTCTAGAGGGTTCTTAAGGGTCTGTCTTCTAGCATCACGACCCTTCCCCTACATGATGACATGATGCCAAATCCAGTCGAATCCAATGCAGACAAGGCTGCCCCGACGCTTTTAGGACTGGGATCTAATGGGCTATAGGGCTCATTAGGATGTTTCCATGTGGCAACATGGGTTATATTCACGTCTAGATGGACGTGTAATATAATGGTCTCCAAGGGTTGTACTCCAAGGTATAACCCTTTATGGTGCAGTGTACATGTCGGGTATGGCAACATGTATCCTAGAATGCCACAACCTCATGACATGTAAATATAGCCTTTAATAGTGCAGGTTGATCTTCTAGACTCCTCTTCACGGAAAAGGGGCTATGACTAGAACCTCTATCCATCCGCTTCAACGTTCAGTTCTGACTGTTGAATTTTTAATTCCTATAGAATACTTTCGTTGAAAGATAACAATAGTATAGTACAACGTACGGTGTATTCAACTTCTTGGCCAGGAGGTGGTCTTCTGCCCACAAAATTTGGTCCCCAGGGTAATGTGAACGTCAACATTTTGAGTTTGTTAATAGAGCCAATTCGCAGTTCCAGAGATGGGAAAATCGCATGTCCATCGTCAGGGCCTTCTGTTAGAAGAGTTTTGGGGAAAGATTCTTTTGGAGGGTCAATAAGGATCCATCTTTTGCCATCGAGGCCCTCCCCCAATTGTGCCAAAATCTTGGCTGCACCTGACGTAGGCAAGCGTTTTAGAACATATCCCTCCTCTCGACAACCTGTTCTTTGGGTGGACAAGCTGGATCTTCCCCATGTCGAACGGGGTTAGGACTTTACATTGTGGCCTCACAAGAGGGAAAGGGCCAATACCTTAGGAGATGCATCCCAAAAACTTTGCGAGGCAGCCTTTCCTGACTGCATTCCTATGTGAGGTTGTATGTTATTCCGGGAGCCTGATTCCCCTATTTGACCCCTAAATTATCCATTCATAGACAATATTACACGAGCTTAAAAACAAATCCACGATTGGTCTGAGGGAATTTATCGACCTGCGAAGCATCTTGTACGCTATCGGGTAGAAATCCAAATGTTATGTCGTTCGGCAGGATGAGTGGTGAATCGAATCATTTGAATGTCGAAATTACCTATCGGAGCCAAGTTACATGGTAAGTTTTTCCAAAGAAGGGAACATGATGCCTCAACGAGCAATATTCGCCTAGGCCAATTTACTACAAGTCTGTTGGGCTTCAGCTCCTTTTGGTACTTCTTAGCCAAGGGGTGGTCTTCTGCCTAAGAAATTTGGTCTCTAGAATATGTTCCGAGTCAGTCAATTTTCAATTCTGGCATCTATCACTAGGGCCCTCAAAGAAGAGTTAGTTGTTTCTAGAGGGTTCTTAAGGGTCTGTCTTCTAGCATCACGACCCTTCCCCTACATGATGACATGATGCCAAATCCAGTCGAATCCAATGCAGACAAGGCTGCCCGACGACCCCCCCACCTGCGAAGCATCTTGTACGCTATCGGGTAGAAATCCAAATGTTATGTCGTTCGGCAGGATGAGTGGTGAATCGAATCATTTGAATGTCGAAATTACCTATCGGAGCCAAGTTACATGGTAAGTTTTTCCAAAGAAGGGAACATGATGCCTCAACGAGCAATATTCGCCTAGGCCAATTTACTACAAGTCTGTTGGGCTTCAGCTCCTTTTGGTACTTCTTAGCCAAGGGGTGGTCTTCTGCCTAAGAAATTTGGTCTCTAGAATATGTTAGAGAAATCAATTTTCAATTCTGGCATCTATCACTAGGGCCCTCAAAGAAGAGTTAGCTGTTTCTAGAGGGTTCTTAAGGGTCTGTCTTCTAGCATCACGACCCTTCCCCTACATGATGACATGATGCCAAATCCAGTCGAATCCAATGCAGACAAGGCTGCCCCGACGCTTTTAGGACTGGGATCTAATGGGCTATAGGGCTCATTAGGATGTTTCCATGTGGCAACATGGGTTATATTCACGTCTAGATGGACGTGTAATATAATGGTCTCCAAGGGTTGTACTCCAAGGTATAACCCTTTATGGTGCAGTGTACATGTCGGGTATGGCAACATGTATCCTAGAATGCCACAACCTCATGACATGTAAATATAGCCTTTAATAGTGCAGGTTGATCTTCTAGACTCCTCTTCACGGAAAAGGGGCTATGACTAGAACCTCTATCCATCCGCAACGCGTCGGACCCATTTGTTGAATTTTAATTCCTATAGAATACTTTCGTTGAAAGATAACAATAGTATAGTACAACGTACGGTGTATTCAACTTCTTGGCCAGGAGGTGGTCTTCTGCCCACAAAATTTGGTCCCCAGGGTAATGTGAACGTCAACATTTTGAGTTTGTTAATAGAGCCAATTCGCAGTTCCAGAGATGGGAAAATCGCATGTCCATCGCCGGGCCTTCTGTTTAGAAGAGTTTTGGGGAAAGATTCTTTTGGAGGGTCAATAAGGATCCATCTTTTGCCATCGAGGCCCTCCCCCAATTGTGCCAAAATCTTGGCTGCACCTGACGTAGGCAAGCGTTTTAGAACATATCCCTCCTCTCGACAACCTGTTCTTTGGGTGGACAAGCTGGATCTTCCCCATGTCGAACGGGGTTAGGACTTTACATTGTGGCCTCACAAGAGGGAAAGGGCCAATACCTTAGAGATGCATCCCAAAACTTGCGAGGCACCTTTCCTCGACCGCATTCCTATGTGAGGTTGTATGTTATTCCCGAGCCCGATTCCCCTATTTGACCCTAAATTATCCATTCATAGACAATATTACACGAGCTTAAAAACAAATCCCACGATTGGTCGAGGGAATTTATCGACCCTGCGAAGCATCTTATACGCCATCGGGTAGAAATCCAAATGTTATGTCGCTCTCGTGGGATGAGTGGTGAATCGAATCATTTGAATGTCGAAATTACCTATCTGAGCCAAAGTTACATGGTAAGTTTTTCCAAAGAAGGGAACATGATGCCTCAACGAGCAATATTCGCCTAGGCCAATTTACTACAAAGTGTTGGGCTTCAGCTCCTTTTGGTACTTCTTAGCCAAGGGGTGGTCTTCGCCTAAGAAATTTGGTCTCTAGAATATGCCCCGAAGTGGGTCAATTTTCAATTCGCATCTATCACTAGGCCCTCAAAGAAGAGTTAGTCATTTCTAGGGGGTTCTTAAGGGTCCATCTTCTAGCATCACGACCCTTCCCTACATGATGACATGATGCCAAATCCGGTCCAATCCAATGCATACAAAGGCCTGCGACGACCCGAGAGCATTATGCTAATGCCCTCCCTCCAAAAGCTCGACTTCCTATCCGACTGTTCAGCCCTCCATTCACGAAAAATGTTATAGACATGTTCAAGAAAATCCACGTCCATCTACATGATCAAACCATGGATCATCATGTGGGTTAACGGGTAGAAACCCAACCATTCTGTCATTCGGGCAGGGTGAGGACTCTAGAATGGCGATTTGACTTCAACCTTTATCATCTAGAACATCAAAATTACCTTATGGGCCGTTGACCTTGTAGTTCCCTAGCACAAAATCCATCAACAAAGTGGCGTTTTCAATCTGACGGCACTCCATGTACGCGCCTCTTTCTATTAGCCCTCCTCTATCGAGACTTGCCTTTGCTAGAAACGCCCACTATACATTCCAATATCCCGCTTCTCCTGTTGCGCCAGGCCTCCTGCTTTTCCCATCTTTGCCAGAAACTCCAGTCCAAGTCAGCCTCAAATCGATCCAAGTTTATATCCCTGTCCCAAACTCGCAAGTCCACTATCATCATTATGCCAAATGTTTTATGAAATACAACACACTAACCATTCACAATCTTATGTTACTCCATACTTTTTCTACAATTTCAAAACCTTATACCTCAATAAAGTAGGCTCGAGGCCAAATCAATGAACTAATACATCTAGAAGCTTGAGTCTCCAAACAAGAGACTAAAAAGACGATAAATATGAGTCTTGGTAAGCCAGTTTCAAAAGTGGCAAACTTTTGTTAGAAATAGTAGACGACTTTCCCAACTATGCCTAAGTCTCAAGCAAGAAACTACGAAAAAGATAGATATGAGTCTTAGTAAGGCAGTTTCAAAAGTGCCAACTATGCCCGAACATCTGTTATCAATCTTTCAACTTTTGAAACCTAGTAGACTTTCCATTACCATGCCAACATATCCTCAGGGCATCGGACGACAACCCTTATGCGCACCACCTTGTTAGTTTGGCGCACAATGTGATTTGATTTCATCAAAAAGAGTCAACATGTACAAATGAAAAGTTGGAAACCTTTTCTTGTTATTATTCCATTGATGAGAAATTATTGTGAACAATTTACAAGAAAAACCATTCTTTACACTGGGTGAACTACAAATGTTTTCTGCAGTTTATTAAGGCTCCATAAGCTGCATAGGGAGCATTTTTAGAGATAATTATTAGAACGGCTGTAGCCAACAAATGTAACCGTAGCTAAGATGTAACTTCGAGTAAATTTAATGCTTCAGATGGCTTCTTTGCCACTGTGAAAACTAGAACAAGAAAATAAACAATTAGCTTCCGCACTGCTTACAATTAGCTTCCATGGTGATACACAATTGGCTTAAATATCATCCTCATCACTTCCATCACTGCCATACGCGACAAGACCACCAGCAGGTATATCACTACTATCCACAACAAACTTCTTGCTTTCCTCTGGCGTACCTGTCAGATCCGATTGACCATTTTCCAAGGTTCGAGATGGAACTGTTGTATTTAACACAGCATCAAGCTTGCTTTTTTTAGCCAGTGGTTTTACTTTGATAAGGTTAGCAAGAATGCTCGATTGTGATGGCTTTGGCAATAATCGTTTCATCTTTGCAGCACCCTGACATTGGTGATTGTCAAAAGTAAACTTGTTTCAGATGAATATTCTTGATTTAAACTACGTTCAACAGCGCACCTGTTCTGAAGATGCCAATGGTTTTTGCTCATCTGCTTTGAGTGTCCGATTAGCAATGGCTGCCTACAAATTATTACACACTATCACAAATACACTTTCCACAGCACGAACATGCATATCAACTTACATGAAAACTATCCAGTTCACGAGCTTCTTCTTCTGCAGCCTTTTTCTCTTGTTCCTTCTTTATCTGCAACTTGCCCAAAACATCAGTAAAGAAAAAGCTTCAAAGCTCTTCATAATGACACAAAACTTCACATCCATACCCATTCCATCATTGAGTAAGAGCTTTTCTCACCATCTCCACCTTCTCAAGAAATTCCATTTCATCTTCATCAAGGGCTTTCGGAGGTCCTGCAAGCAGAAGAATAAAGTATTTTAAGATACAACTGGTCCCAATAAAGAAAAGAAAAAAATTGAACAGAAGACGTGCAAGATAGCTCGTGAAAGTCAACAGAAGTACACTCACTGTGTTTGAAACGCTCACTAAATTCGGCATCCTTCTTGTCCTTATTTTCTTTCAAAATCTGTAAAAAGAAAGGGGTAAAAAAACAAATTTCTTTATCCCTTGGTTCATGCTTATTTTTCTAAGATTCGGCCATGCCTTCTACTATGCTAAAAGCAAATTTGCAAATGAAACCAAAAAACCACACTTTTATATTTCGAATGCGATACTTTATTGCGTTTCTTAGAGCATCTACGTATATGGTTAACATACAAGAATAAACAGTTATTTCTTCATAGCTTGATTGCAGCTAAAGTAACATCAAAAATCTGACAAGAACATTGGATAAACATCATTCCCAACCAGCTAAGTGAAAGAAATGCTAGGGAGTTATCTTGTAAAGACGAAATCGTCTACTGTATGAAATAAAAAATTCTTAAGGAGCTAACCTCGTAAAGAGGCCTGTCACGGATTTGGGACGGCGGCCTCGCAGCAGGGATGGAAGTTTCATCCTGCGAAACGAACACAGTGATCTCAAAGAAAATACATTAACTCAAAAATGGAAAATAGAATTCACAATACCTGGCTTTCGGACACGAAGTCCATCAGTCGCACCGGCTGCGCCATCTTCCCTGCAGAAAACCCTAAAACAAGGGTAGCGGAAAATTGTTTCTTAATTATCTCTCTTTTTGGGTTTACTCGTTTGTAGTAGACTTTGTAATTGAAAATTTTTGGTTGGGATTTTTTCGCACGTTTGCACAAACACAAACACAAGTTGACACTTTGAAGCAATTTTAGAGTGTCCACGTTGACGCCAAGTGGGATTTTTTTGCAAGTGGATGCTATTTCAACCGTTTGATTCCATCTACGGTGAAGAAAATACATGGAAATTCCAGCGTGTTCAGGGGCGTGGGAAGTTATGCTGGCATTAGAGAGAACGAATTGTATTGGCTCGCTCCCATCTCTATTTTGTCGCGTTTTTTCCCTCTATTCTCGCGTACGCCGCCTCACGGAATCCACAAACGGGGTCACGGAGGGTTGCTAGCTTTTGAAGTTACCGCCGAGATGTAGTAACATGGAACACAATGATTGGGTAGGGGATCACGAAGAAGCTCGCCTAGCACCGAATCGTTGTCAAGAGATGCAACCGGAGGGTAAAATTCCGTGATTGTGACTTTCTTAGGTGCCTTGGAAGCATATGCCATCATGAGAGCATTAAATCAGGGCAGGCTCTTATACAAATAACATGTTCAATGGGCTTGAACTAAGCCTTATTTTAGGTAGTAATTTGGTTGATATGTACGTTAAATGTGGGAATCTAGAGGAAGGAAGCAATGCCTTTCATAAATTACCAACCCAAGACGTGGTCTCTTGGGGTGCTATGGTTGTAGTCTCTGTAAAAGCATTTTTAGGGTCATGACCTCGAAAATAGGGCAAAGAAGAAGGTCCACGCCAATTCTTACAGCAAAGGTGATCTAAAACTTCTATCTTAGCAATTCTGCAAGTGGATTTGCATTTTGGTAGCTTTTTGGCTTTGAGCACATTCTGGTTCATTTGCCTGGATTAAGGGGCTGCTATATGCATAGAATGAGTTGAGCTTTGTTTCATGAATTGAATTGGTCTCGTTCCTGTCCCTCTTAAATGGGCATCCGCTGATGTTTATTTTTTTGGCTTGATTCTGTTGGCAGATCTTTAGGATGCATGTCTTTTCCCTTCTATGAAAATATTGCCTAAGGCTTCAGGTATGAAGCACCTAGATTACTTTTGCATATCTCAGTGTCATGTTCTTTCTTTTATCACTCTTATGCATTTGCTCAATTGTAACTAACTTCAAAAGATTTGACGACCTGGGCAGGGAACTTCCAGGAGTATTTTGAACTCCAGCAAGGTATGAGAGGTTGAAACTAAACCTCTAAGTCTTGGTAAGTACGCAATTGCTGTTGATGGTCATAATTATTTAGTGCTTAATGGCCATGACTTGCTTTCTGATTATCTTACCATAAGTCTATCTTATCTAATATGCAATCATTATGCATTTCCTCTTTTGCCATGCAAGAATGCCACTGAAATGATGTTTCTCTTGAATTGTAGTGCTGAGATTCAAGACTGAAGATTTTAGTGAAAATTCTAGGTTGATTTTTTTTAGCTGGTGCATAAATAAAACATGTTATTCTCTTGCGTGCAGCAGCAGATGTCTAGCACTATAACTTTATGCTTTTCTTGAAATATTCTCAATTTCCAAGGCTTTTCCTCAGCAAGTTGTATCTTCTTTGCAATTGTCATGCACTTTCTGTAGTACCAAATCAACCACATTCATTAGGCATTTTGATTTCCAGAGAAATTGTTGGAGAACGTACACCTAAACCATGTTTTATTTGCAATGCTTCTATTATCTCATATAATGCTTATCTGGTGGAGAAGAGCAGGGACAATTGAATAGACTTCTTAGGTTGTAAACATTTACTATAAAGGGGTTAACCTTGCTCTTGCAATATATGAATCGGTTGAGGTAAGATTCATGCCATTTCTGTAATCTCTTTAGGATGTGTTGCGCGATGCTTTGCTTTTTATCTCATTTTTTCCCATGCAAAATTGGCCATGATATTGCTCAAATCTGAGCAAAGGATTTATTCACTTTATTTACGGTTTTTGCAGCCTTGCCATTTCATTCAGCAGAAGCGGCAACTTCACAATATTGCGCCGATTCTGGTTTCAAGCACCCTATTTCTGTCTGTCGTTTCATGCCCTATTATTGTCTGCTTCCTGCCATGTTTGCAATAGCTTTTTTAGCCATATCTGCAACTTTTGTGGACATAAACAGCCAGATTTAGCACTCCAACTATGAGAATTGTTTATCGTTTAGTATATCTTATGTAGAGAGCCCATGTATCCCACATTCCAGGTAAACAAGAACATGCAATCAATGACCAGAATTTCTTAACCCCACTTCAGTTGCACACACATTGTAGGCTTCTCTGCAATAGTTGTATGTCTTCATCATGATTTTGGCCACAGAAGACTTAGCTTCATTTACTAATAATAGAATAGAATAGAATAGAATATACATTAATGTCCCTTGTGCCATGAGGCCCCTGGACTTGTGTAGCATGGGCGAGCTCCCTAAAAGGGCGCTACTAGCACATCACGCTGTTATGATGTAGCCTTTTCTGAAGGCTGACTTTTTTCTATTATTACCAGCATCCCGCTTTACTTCGGCTTCGTGGCCGTGCAGTGATGCGTCGATATCAATCAGCTTTTAACTGGACAATTTGTATGGGGTTTATGATCCTCTTATGTGCGGATCATATTACAAACCCTCTTTCACTGTGTACTTCTCTGCGTCTGGTCATCATTCCCTGGATCGCGTCTGCCAAATCTCGAAGTGATTCTGTTAGTGTCATCATAATATATTCTAAAGTATACTAAAACTGATGTTCCAGAACTTTTTAAAGCTTGCACTTTGTGACACAATACAGGATACGTCTGGCATTTGATGCATTGGGCTTGATCTCTGTTGTGGTTGGTACTTGGCAAGTCTAAAGGATTCACCAAGCAGATAAGGTTTACATTTCATGTCCTTACTTCATTCAGATAAAAAGATATTTCCTACAAAAGTCTATATAAAGATGCAAATCTTCAATGTCTCAATAAAAAAGATGGGAGACTGCAACAACGTGCAAAAATATTACCTTAGGGGTGTATGGATGGAGTACAACAGTGGTGACAACAGAGACCAAAAGGCCATTCTTTGCCTTTGTTGGAGCTGGGAAAAGTATGATTGGAGGATGAAGATAAACTAAAGAGTTGGATAACAAATAGATATGTTGTTGATGCCAAAAGTGCAACTTCTGCTAAGGTACCCATCCCTGCTTTGATTGAATACACCCTATTTTCTTCAAGCAACGAGCAACGGCACTGTGTGTAATGTTCTTCATAAAAGCTCGAATTTTGTGATCCTGCGAGGCCTTCACAAAAACTCAACTTCCAGATTTTAGGTAATAGTGGAATCCGTCATTTAGGTCTTTCAAAGGCTTATCATATTACTATTCTATTCTATTCTATTCTTTTAATGTGTTCTGCAGAAACTCTGATTCTTATTATCTTTTTTTTTTCTTTTGCGTCAAAAGGATTTTTGGAGCTAGATACTGGTTCGTGGCATCAATATTGGATCAAGTTCACATTTCTTAGAAGATTATCCAGCCGTTATGATATCAGCTAATGTCGATCCTTCCTTTTGTTGTGTGCAAAAATGTCAGAATTGACAATTTTTAAATGATGGCTTGAAGCAGACCTTGAATGTAAGCAAGGCATGTTGCCTGGTTGAAAGCACCATTGATGGTGCACATGTTTGAAGAAAATAGAATGAAGCTTTCTAAAAGGAACATGTTTGTAAAGTTGTACATTGCAAAACGTAATGGAGCATTTTTCAAAGTAGAAACAGAGTCGTGCATGATACTTTCTAGGGCACACAATGGGTGCATAAGAAACGAGACGTAGAAATGATGTTTTGGGTTGGCAATATATGATATATTGTACGAATGGCATTTTCATAGGAAAATTAGGTGTGTCATAATCTTTTTGTCTAAGTTGCTCGAACACATTGTGAATACAATTAAAGGATAGCGTTGGCTGCGCCATTTAATTTGTTGTCCATAACTCCTATCGATATTACTCTAAACCAATATAAAATCAATGTTCATCAACCCCCATTGGATTGTTTGGTCGAGTTTTAATTTCAACACGTAAGGAGCATCCTTTTAAGATAAGATAAGATAGGATTAATTAACACCAACCCACGGGAACCCAATCGGGTTATGGAACCAGTACAAACAAAGGGCAAAAGCTTGATCAGAACAAAATAACATCACAAAATGACAACATATGAAATTAAAAGAAGAAGAAAACAAGGCAAGGCCACTAAATGCTTGGTCTTCTTATGTGCATTACGTTTGTGTGCAGCTGCCTCTATGTCTGAATGTGTATCTGTCTCCTGGATCCATATTATCCACAAATTCAAAGCCTGGTCCTGCGCTTCCGAAGCAGCTTCCTAGCGGTGGCACTCATCAAAATCAAAATCATTATGATGTGGCTCTTCATCTGCCATGTCATCTGAGGCATGAAAATGGTAATGTATCATATGCTATTTATTTCATTTATATTTATTACTTTTCATACATTTTTTATACGTGTTGTGCAGGCAAATAGCGAATATCCATCAATGGCATATGTTGTGCACACGTAAGTAGAAAATGAAGCTCCTATAGAGCTAACAAAACGTGACCTGCAAAAGACAATCAGGAGAGGGTTTGTTTATTTTCAAAACATTCAAGATTTGTGGAAGCATAGGATAGAAAGAGAGGGGAATACAAAGTTATAGGATGTATATCTATTTTCAATAATCTAGATTGTGCTAATTGCATAATGAGTGGGATGTATGCTTGCTTGCTTTCATTGGTGTCCTTTACACATAGAACGAAGTAGATTGTGCTAATGGCATAATGAGTGACATTTAAGTGATTATTTAAGTTGGTTTATTAAAGATTTCTAAGTGTGTTTGCTAGAGAAGGATGCATTCTCCAGACAAAGAAATGCTGCAACATGTACCTTTTGCAAGCTTACTCCATTCAGTGACATTCCCCGCGTGATTGCACAAAAAACAATTTGTATCAAAAGGACAAAGGAGTAAATCTCAGATATTCTATTATGCTGCTAATTCTTCATCTTACATTTCGATGCTGACTATGAGCTCATTTTTTACGTTAAGCTTTGGAGCACACTGCAAGAGCATTCAGGACTATATTGCGCAACAAGCTTATGGGTTTACAACATATGCAACACCTTACGAAGTTATCTTGTTGCTAGAGAAATTGCATTGCTAACTTGAAATACTCTTCCATGAGAAACACTAGAGAAGGTTTTTTGTCGATGTCAAAAGGTGATCAGGAGTCTTACTTAGCTTTGCATGTAAGGCCAGAACAAAACGACTGCTTTTCATACTATGGAGAACTACAAGACAGTTTATCAACTGGCCTTTAAAAACATACATGCTATAGGGCGTCAACGCATGTCAAGGATAAAAAAACGCTTAGACAGAAGTCCTTGTACTGATGAGTACTGTTATCCAAAGAAGGTGGTATGAATGCACTACCTTTTGGCAAAGACTTGGCTGGTAGAATTTTTTTATTCTAACTATGAGAAGCTGCGAAATAGTCATGTCTATCACTTAACAGATAGCATTGTAAAAAAGGAAATTTATGCCATGTACAGAGATTTATTCTCATCTTCCTCACAGAAATACATTTCCTACTTGTATTTCTCGAGGCTCTAGAAACAAGAATTCAATTTTGTTAGGATACCAAAAAGGCATAGATTCTCCGTTTATTCCATATGTGCCCTCCTAAAAGAGCGAAAACAAATGTCAAAGGATACAAAAGAAAAAAGTAAGCGCTTATCGTTTAGTTTTCCCGACTTGGCTATACGCACATAGTCGAGTGTTGTAGGGCTATACGCAATTGTAGGACTAGTTTTTGGTTTTTTTTGCTAAGTAGTAGGCTTTTCCTATTTTATAGATCTGGTAACTCAGCAACTACAAGATCACAGGGAAGCTCAAGCCCTAAAGAAAGAAATTGGCAAAGCACAGAAAGAAAGCCTTGGGGAGAGAGTATATGTCTATAGTAGTGGATGGAATGGATCAGAAGAAAATGTCCCTTCCACATTTTGTTAATGTTCCTAAAGACTTACTCGAAGCTGACTTTCTGAAAATACATTTGGTTAGTGCAATGGTATTCAATGGATGTGTAGATTGCCGAGTCTTCTTGACGTTTTCGAACATACATGATGATCCTAATTTTACAGTTACGATTATTAACAAGGTTCTCCTCTCAAAAGAGAAGTTGCCTCCTGTCCTTTATGTACAGTAATCAGGTGCTATTTGCTTACTGTGCAATGCTGGTTGACTTAGGTGTCTTCAGAAAAGTTAAGGTTGGCTTTCTCCTCATTGGTCATACGCATGATCAGATTGATCAAATGTTTAGTTGGTTTTCTGTAAGATTAAGGAAAAAAATGCACATCCCAAGTATTCTTTATCTGCTATGATTGAACAAGCTTACACTGTAAAGCCTATGGTTGAAGTGCTGAAGGAAACTTTTAATTTTTGGGAATTTGTGTTTCAAAAGCAGTTTGGTAGGGGATTAGCCATTAATCAGTTGAACAACTTGACGTTCCACAATCATGTGAAATTTTTCAAGAGTGAAGGAATTACATGCCTACAGGGAAAATACTTTGTTTCTTCTAAAGAGTGGCTCTCTAAAAAACCTTTGCATTATCTGAAGTACATCCATGAAGTTTGTCAAATGACACGTGCTCTTCATCATATATTAAGAAGCTCTATAGACTTTAATGATAAGAACAAGGCTAAAAATTCCATGTCTCCTTAAAACACATGGAGAGGAAGATAAGTTTGACGTTCAAGTACCTTAAGGAAGAAGATAAGTCCTAGTGGGAAATGTTCTTTGCAGACGTGGCTGACATAACTAAATCCTTGAACAACACTGTATTAGAAATTCCCTTCTGATGGCATAAAAGACAAAGGTCTGTCAATCAGGAGATAACAGATCAAGAGTCCACGTTCAACACGATGGTAAACGAGAAAGAAGCAGAGAATCAAGAAATGTATCTTGGGGCTAGACGCGCAAAAAAGATAACTCCTGAAAAGCTTGCAGATCTTACCATTGTTTTAAAAGATAATATCCCCTTCACTGTGAACGTTCATTGGTATGCTACCACAGCAAATAACCCTTAAATTGGTCTATATGATCCCGTCCTTATCCTTGTTAAGAAGGGAAAGAAGACAACGAATAAGAATCACGTGGCACCATTGACCTGAGCGAAACTCAGATCCTGGCATATGACTTTACTCTTAAGGTCAATAATAAGCTACGTTTCATCCCAGATCTAGTGCTTCTTGATGGCCGTAAAATTCTTCTGTAGTGTTTCATCCTTAAAGGCATCATTTTATTCTCTCGTTGTAATTTCGTAAAGACAGAACGCTATGCACGTATAGTCCCTCAACAAGGGCATGTTTTGTAACTATGCACGTATAGGCTCAATACATTTTTAAATCTCTTCTTTTTCTCTCTACCACTATTTTTTGCTCCTTTTCTCAATTATTGAATAATTCGTTGTTCTTTTGTTTACGGCCTTTTCGACATTTTGCATAATTTTTTCAAAATTTTCCATTATTTTTAAGGCCAAAAATGGCATCTCCATTTTATATTCTAGCCCCCTCCCCTCCCCTTCCCCCCTTTTTTGAAGGATGACAAACTCTTATTCTATATTCCAGAAGAAGTACAGACATAATTGCAGAGACAGGAATAAAATCTCAGCGGACAAAGATAATCCACTGAGTGCAGCCACCTGTCTATGCATAAGATAAGATATCCAAATATTCCTCACAAAATCAAACGTTTTTTCTCTGGAGCAAGCTGAGAACATAGGTATGCCTTCACCAATTTGTCTTGCGCCTCATGGAGAACTTGGTCGACACTAATTGATAAGCCTTTGAAGATAACAACCGCCTTCTTTTCCAAGACCACAACAACCAACCTGAAGCTAAGTGGAAAGCATGTTGCTGCAAGTTGTTCCAAGTGGAAGGATAAATGGCGAGAAGCACCTGCTGGCTAGTCAAGGCCACATAGAAGAGAGATAGTAACCATGACCAAACTGGCTGAACTTGGTCACATAGAAAGAGGCAGTGCTCGAGACTCTCAACTTGCCACTAACACAGTGGGCAGAATTCTGAAATATGGGGATAAAACTTATGAACCAGCACATGAACCACCATAAGGCAGAAACTTTGGGATAAAGCAATTTATTCCAGACCCAGAACCACATAAGCTTCCACTGAGGAGAGGGAATGCGGAGCTGCTAACCAGCCCGAGGGGGGACAATGTCAACATCAATCAGCTTTTGATATAACGAATGCACAAGACATGGTGCATTAACAATTTGGGGACCAGTCCAAGTAGGCACATCAATGGTTGTGAAGGAGTGTCTGGCAGAATGTCAGCCAGCCTTTGCCACAGCGCTCTATCCCATCGAGATAGCATAAACTTAGTCTGAAAAGCATCCGAAGCCAACAAGTGTCCAGCCTCATACCAAGCACCAACTGTGAGAACACTAGCAAGCCTCCAATGCCGCTGAGTCAATGGATGTATAGTAACATATAGAGGCATGTGATTACCCAGAGGAATCCACCAACACGGAGAATCTACCTGTGCACACATACCTGGGTTAATCTTAAATAGCACACGAACTGTCTCCCAAGAATCAAGCAGCCCCTTCAAGAAGGGGGAAGCATTCGGATATGGCCGAAGCTGATAAAAGAGACACCAAGAATACTGCCCTAAGTGCCATTTCCCAAAAGGAATACACTGCCCAAGTGCTTGCACAACCAACCTCATTCCATTACACAAATTAACTTAGATATCATAATTTTACTCTGTAAATGAAAGTCAATCATACCTAGACCTCCAACAAATCTTGGTTTGATACATGTGGACCAAGCGACCTTCACAACTACATCTCAGTACCTGCCCAAATGAAGTTACGGACAATTGCAACAACCTCTTGAAACTTTGTTTGTGAGTCAAGCACAGCAAATGCCATATATACGTGAGTGTTGTTGAGAACCTGCTTAGCAACTACTATCCTCCCTGCTAGAGACAGCTTAGCTGTATTCCACCAAAAAAGGATGCTTACGCAGGCCTTCCACTATAACATCCCATGCATCTGAAGTAGAGATATGTATATCCACAGGAATGCCCAAGAGTTTAGTGGCCTTCCCTTGAGGAAGCACTTTTCACGGATACTCGTAAACAAAGGTAGGAACATCCACATCCAAAGTCCATAAAGCAGAGCACTTTAGCCACCCAACAAGAACCCCTTGATGCCAGCGAGAAAGAGTCAGCAAAAGCTTAGCATTTTGAAGATTGTCATCCTCAGCCACTAGAAAGAGAAATGTATCATCAGCATACTGATTACAAACTTCTTGAGATCCATCTTCCATAGTCAATCCCTGAATTACGCCAGCTTGAATAGCCAAAGAGAACAGCTGGGAGAATACTTCTGCCACAATAGTGAACAGGGGCAAGGGGACATCCCTGTCGAACTCCTCGACTAACAGGAAACACAGCCGACGCTTCTCCCTGAAAAAGCACAGTAGACCGAGCAGAAAGATGGAGCTTCATAACATCTCTGGTAAACAACTCTCCAAATCCCAATGCCAGAAGGCATTTTTGCAGGAAGTTCCAATCTACATTGTCATAGGCTTCAGCAAAATTCATTTGACATATACAATGTGCTGGCCCTTTAGGCGCGCCCAGTACATCCCCCCATAAGTTGCGGCCACATTATCAAGAATACAATGCTTAGGTAAAAAACCTGATTATGTGAAGGAGATAGATTCTGCCAAGATATCCCTCACTTTCTCTGCCAAGGCCTTAGCAAAGATCTTGTACACCGTATGCCAATAACTCTTTCTCTCGAATACCGGATGAAGGGGCTTGTGAACGACACATTTGAAGCTCCATATACAAAGCTAGTAGTCAGCCTCTAGTTGCATGAGCCTTCCTATGTTTCCACTGCTTAGCAAAGGATTTAACTGCTGCCAAAGAGTCAACAACACCAGTCAACCTTGAAGACGAGAAAATGTAGAGGCCCAGGCATGCTTGCAGCCATCAGTAAACTCAGGGTCTGACAAATATCGAGTGCTAAGCTTGAAATAGGTTCTTGTAGCTCGTCTATGCACTGGTGCTGTAACCAAAAGCCATTGTGGATTGTGATCAGATATGGAACTATCCAATATATTTGTCCTTTGCAAATACACCACGTGAAAGATTGGTCTCCGTCAACCTCTACCATTATGCAGTCCAGTACAAGCTACCTCCACTGCTCACGTTCAAATCCCTGAATAACCTGTGTACCTCTAGCACACCTATTCGCTTCAAACTCAACCATATTAAAATCACCAACTAATAGCCATGCTACATTATGACCGAGCTGCATAATCTTAGTCTGTAAAGTAGCCCACAGAGAGCCTCACTGACGTGGCTGATTAAGTGCATACACATTCACAATCCCCCACTCTTGCCCCTTATCCATCCATTTGACTATTATCCACCATCCAAATCTGTCTACTTGAGTAAAAGTAACATTAAGGGAAGTGAATACTTTTTTTTTTTTTTCTCCGAACTAAAAAACAATATCTCCCATAACATAGCACAAGAAAAAATTTTCAAATTTACGTTGTGCAGGTATAAAGAGGTGGATCAACAATTGAACTCGACTTACAAAAGATCGAATAAAATACAATGCAAATTAAAACAGATGAAACCCAATATAGAAGGACAAAAAAAAGTAGACAACTTACCTACATAAGAAGGGGTCCTCTTTATTTTGAATTGAAATACTAGGGAGTTCCCAATACGAAATACAATTAAAACAGACGAAACCTAATATAAAAGGACAAAAATAAACAACTTAGCTATGTAGAGAAGGGGTCTTCTTTATTCTGACATGTAAAAAGTATTTCTGACATGCTGGTGTGCGTAAATGAAACTAGAGGTACCGATTATAATTTATGTATTTTTTTATTGTGCAGGGACTCAAAGTGAGCTTGACTTGAGTGCGTTGGATGCATAACAGAAGTTGAGCGGTGGTTCGAATGGCCCCCGAAACGGTTAACCAAGTGGGTTCGCTTACGAACCTCGAGAATTCGCCCCTGCGAACCCGACGGATTCGCCCAGGCGAACCCGGGCGCAGGCGTGGCGGGGGCGGCTGACTTACTTGGCATTGCTGCCGGGTTCGCCCAAGCGAACCCCTAACCAGAGTTCGTCTGCAGACACTCAGAGTACCTGGCCACCCTACCGGGTTCGCCCAGGCGAATCCTGGGTGGCAGGCCCGTACGACAGCCCCATTATGGCGGCACTGGCCGGGTAGGGGGTGCACTGGCCACCCCTACCGGTTCCCCAGCGAATCCCGGGTGGCAGTCCCGGCATGACAGCCCCATTATGGCTGCAACCGGGGGCGGGGGCGTGCACTGGCACCCTACCGTTCGCCCAGCGTAATCGAGGCCCTATAAATGCACCTGACCGCTCTAGGTGGAGGGAAATCCAACTTTCGGTGCTGAATCCAACTTTCGGTGCTGCAAAAAACGAAAAGGAATCTATGAACCTTGAGTATAGCGAGTGCAAACAATTCTCGAGTATATATATGAACCTTCGGTGGCGCTCGAGTTTATATGTGAACCTCCTGTGGTGCTCGTGCGAAGTTCAAGTCCAGCGCTGATCTTGAAGCCAATCTCCGCGGCAAGGTCTATCCGCTCAAGTGAGTTTCTATTAGAAACTTGGTGGGCAATTTTTTTCTTGTTCTGGTCCATATTTTGTTAAAATGTTTTATTCTAAAAATGGCAGGGAAATTGCTTGATATTGTCATTTTCTGTGGAAAACTGTTGCCATTCTTCTTGCCCATCTTGTTACAATGGTCCGCCAATTGAAGACCGTCTTCGCACGTTGTGTCCCTTCTAGCAGTAATGCTCCTCCTCCTCTTCCTCCTAGGGACATCTCCAGCAATCCCCCGCTTCCTCCTCCTCCTCCTCCTCCTCTAAGGGACAGCAATCCCCCTACTCCTCCCGCTCCTTTTCGTTTGCAACGATGAGTGAAAGGAGCTCGATTGCTTTAACGTCCGGCGTTCCCTGCGGGGAACGACTGGTAGAATGGCTCACCGAGCCAAATAAAGATGAAACAATGTTGGATGTGCAGATAATGATGCAAGTCGTTGCATCCAATTGTCAAGTCCTCAGAATGGACAAAAACAATGTATAATATTTTTTATGAATGGGAAACAAGTAGTATAATGTGTTGCTTTGTAATTCATATTTGTGTTTTTGTCAAGACCCCAATGTATCTATAGGGTTTCGAGCTTGTGTTCATGTTCCTTGTACCTCCGGATATCTATTCGAGATCGCTTGCTAGAGCAGCGTGATTGCTAGAGCAGAGAATGGTCGAGGTAGTCACCGACGACTTCGATCGGTGAGATGTCGATGAAAATGATAGTGAGTATGACCTTCATGACACCGAGGATGACACAATGTCGGAGGAGGAGGACACCGGGATAATGTAGACGACGGGTGGAACCTCACCGGGTCGTTGCTCCACAAGTTATTCCCTACCAAAATTCCCAAGAACCGCTTGTACATGAACTGGCGGCCTCTACGGGACCCAGTTCAATGGCTCCGATGTTGCCCCCCCTGTGGTGGTTATGCCCTCAACGAAGTCGTGTATGGGTTGATGAGGTCAGGCCTACAAAGAACACTATGTTCCCCACCCGTCCAAATAAGTGCCTGCTGATCCCCTCTTGCCCTGGGCCTCGCAGAGAAGAGGAGGCCACCCATCGAAAGCACCATGTCGTTGATGTACCGATGGGCTGCATATTGTGAGGAGTTTGCAGTTGACGATGACTCAACGGGTTGGTTGTACCGGCGCCAGAATCTTGGGCCTCATAAGTTAGTCCCTTACGCATGTAAGAAAAGATGGAGTCTTGGTAAGTACACAAAGGTGTAACTCTCTCTCGCGGTGTTGGCCGTGAACCTCTTTTTCCATGCGGCCGAAGTTTGGACGCTATAGCACGCTGGCCATATCCAAAGAGACATGCTGGTGCTCACTCCATTATCCAATCCTGCACGATAACCCTAACGCCATCCGGTTAGAAGATGCTGCGACGTCAGTTATCTATGGCTAGCTACCAATCCGGAGGGACCGGAGATACACTCAAAGATATGAGGATGCGAGACAAGGGACGCCCATGCCCTCATGCCGCGGTGTGCAAACATCTCATAGCGGGAGACTATTTCCTTACCGCCACCACCCCGCATTGTACAATGAGCTATTTCCCAACCGACAATTCATTCCGCCCATGCCTCGCGACCTCTCGCACCAATGAACGACGCCGGCGCCCCGATGCCGCTGCTACAACAATGGATGCGTTGCTCATGGTCAACGCCGATCGCGGCAAGCCACCATGCAAAATGCTCATGCTCTTGACCCGTGAGATGTGCGAAATTATATCCAAGGTTCGGCAGTGATCACGATTCTATAGAGATGCAGCCGGCCCCAGGTTCACGCCTTTCATGGCGGTTACGACAGACAAAGAAGAACATGCCCCGCAGTGGAGTCCACAGATGTATGCAAGGACGACCATGGCGAGGGACCAACTAACCACGACCTCGCGACGCGAGTGAGAGGCCACACAAAGAAACTGATATGCCATCACCGTAGCATTATCACATAAATAATGTTGCATATAATGTTACATACATGATTACATGATTACGAGAAAAGCTTCTAGCTAGATAGATCCCAAAAAGACTAACAAAGGACCACCGAAGCCCCGTTGGTACCAAGTACACCCTACAATAAAGCAGCCGGGACTACTACGGGCCACTCACTCCTAAACAATCGACATCGCCCGGCCGTACCAGCCCCTTATCGGTATAACATTATCCGGTCGGGTTTGCCACACGCCTCGCACGCAGGTGGCGATGATGAAACCAATGCATGCCATGTGTATTGTTGTCGACCGGCAATGGGCACAATGCAGGCCGCACATTTGATGCCGCGACCCATCGGATGTAACCACCGGTGCCCCCCTGGCCGCCGAAGACCCAAGCGGCCGCGCTGTACAAAGAGAGTGCAGGTGAGATCACTAGTGGCGGGCACAATGGCAAAGACAAGGGGACTAGAAACACTCACGAGCCGGCTGGTAGGTTGATGCGCATAAAACCCGGGCCGCGGCAGCATGTTGTCGGTACCACCGCCCACGGATCGTCATCTCCCGAGGCCTAGGCGGGTGCGCACGCCGGGACGTATGAGCAACAAGCATCCAATGACCACCGTGACACGCCAAAGATGTATGACTTTCGGTGCCCTTTAAGTCGAGGATTGCCTCGGGAATTGAAAGTAAAGCAAAGAATCGAGTACTTACCTTGTGACGATGGGCCAGAGCACCAGACGTAGTGCACCCCAGTCAGGATGCTCAGCCGGAAGAAGGTGGGAGACGCACTCCTCGGGAGGGACGTTTCCTGACACCGACTGAACATAGTCGCGGATAGTAACGGGTCTATCATCAACAAACTCACGACGCCGCCTCTCCAAGCATCTGCCGCAGAACACGCTACATACAAAGCACATCCGGTGGTCGATTTCGTCGATCCATACAAACTAAACATAAACCCAACACGCATTACCTCATCAACACTCGAATGTGCCCCTCCTCCCACTGTCCATCGAGGGCGACGCCGAGGAGGTCGGGATGTTAGTTGTATCGCCGCCGGGCTCGGCCCGGCCCTCTTCACCCAATATCCAAGTCGCCGCACCATCCGGGACTGCCAGAAACCATGGCAAGGTGTTCTAAGGATCTGGTCAGCCGTAAAAGTGCGTGAACACCTAACCTCTTCGTAAAGGGATCAAGATGTAACCTAGCCGATCTGTAAGTGCTCGTGAACTGTGCCGACCGGGATCGGGGTTGGTGACCATCCTGAATGGGTACACACACCAGGTAGATCGGATGGTGTGCCTATCCCTCTCGGCAGGGTGGTACATGAAAAACCCGGCGTTTCGGTCTCTTATCCATGCCTCGCTCCCTCGACATTGCGACGGCGGAAATGGCGGGTCAATGTGTGTGCCATGCCCGTGCACGCCATCGCCGTCCTCATGATATCATCGAGGACCTGGCGACCCCGGCGGGTCAGCCTGTCATCGCGCAGCGGGGCGGAAGGAGGGGGTGGCCATGTATAGATCGCACGGGCAATGACATGTCTCTTGAGTGGGGGTCGGATCTGACACGGTCCCTACACTCGACCGAACTCTTTCCTCGCACCGCAGTTCACTCATCTCCGGGCGGTTGAGGGATAGGATTGGAGTGTGGATGCTCATATCCAAAGAACCGGGTGGCAAGATGACTCGCATCGTGACCCGGCCGGAGACTTCCCGTGATCGGGCGAGCTCGACTAGCAACTCCTCCTCCTTGGGGCAAATGGCCACCGATCCTTTCACAGGCAATGGCCCAGTCACGAGCATAGCATAATAGCGGTCCGGGTCTTCCCGCCCACCGCCACCGTGCTACCAGCTCCTGACTCTAATGCGACCTTCATGATAGGGCTGCATCCTCTCGCGCCCCGCCTGTCAGGCCGTGGCCGCCTCATAAAACATGGCGTCCCGCCCCTCAGGGGAAGGCATCTAGGGCCGCCTCAGGGGAACAGGACATCTTACGTCAAGCGCATCGTTGTTGCGCCTTGTCTCCTAAACTTCTATGTCTCGCCGCGGCCTCCATCATAATGCGGCTTTTGCGGGGATCTTCTCGACGCTTTGCAGCCCTCTCCGCCGGACACCACTTTCTCGCAATTCGCGGGGGTTGCACCCCTCGCCCTAATGTTCCGCCAATCAGGCCACCATTGATCCGCGATGGTGGCTCGATGGTGGCCCCAAGCTCCATCGCTGGTCAATCCCGGAACCGGTCGCGGCGAACTCTTGTCCACAAAGTGTGTACACCAGTCGGCAAATCCACCGCCGGGCAACGGTGTGGCCCGACCGCCTCAAAGACGCGGGACTGCGCACTGTGCACCAAATGCCATGGTATTCCTTGTCACAAAACAAATACGTTAACAAGCACACAAAACATACCCTAGCGGGGATAAGACGGTGCCGGTTGGGGTACCATTCGACAATGCTACCGATGCGCAGGGGACATCCGCCCGCTCAGAGGGCCAAATGGCAAGGGACGCCATCCATGCCGACCGGGAATCGCCTGGCTGAGACATGGTCTCTGGCGGATAAATGTAGAGTGCTCGAAATAGATATCCAATTCCGTGTGATTATGAGTCACAACTTAAGA
Organism: Isoetes taiwanensis; assembly: GCA_021234155.1. Classification (NCBI taxonomy): domain Eukaryota; kingdom Viridiplantae; phylum Streptophyta; class Lycopodiopsida; order Isoetales; family Isoetaceae; genus Isoetes; species Isoetes taiwanensis. The sequence continues at coordinate 17,824,773 of JAJEKV010000027.1, read as the reverse complement.
GAAGCTTTAAGAAATAAAGGAGAAGCTTCAACAAATAAAACAAGCTTCAACAAATAAAATAAGTTAGAACATTCAAGAAATAAAAATAAGCTTCAACAAATATAAATAAAGCCCACTTAAGGAAACATATTTTATTATGATGGGCAACTCTCACCAAGTGTAGCAATAGGGATGGCAATAGGGAACCTAGATGCAATTTAATGCGAGCACACTTATAATTTTGTCAATGGAGCTCAAAACAAGACTCAAAATCGCCAATGCATCTCAAAAAATCGTTCAAAAGAAAGAAAAAAAAGGAAGGCGAAATACTTGTTTTTAACAAAGCTAAGGAGCCACGCGCTTCTCCAATCGATCCCATTACCGAGTTATGCGGAGCTTCTTCTCGCCAGAGCTTGTTCTCGTTTGCACAAGGAGCGTCCAGAATGACAAAGGAGAAGCCAATGCGCAGAAGAAATTTCTAGAAAAAAATATGTGACTTTCATTTGCCTAACATTGTTAAGATAGCGACCCGGGGATCTAGGGCTGGAGGGAACGATGCCATGGGCGATGGTCCGCGGCCTCCGCGGACGGTGGGGTGACGACGACGACCAGCCGTCGCCCACACCCGATGCCCGTTACGGACCGGTTCGGGCCGCAGGGGTTAACCCAAGCGAACCTTTGCCCACTACCCACGGCCGCGCCCGTGCCCCGTACAGATTTCCCGGCCCGGGGTTAGCCGAGGCGAACGGTAGGCCGCTGGCCGCCCATTACTTCCGGCCCCGCTGCCAAGCGCAGACTAACCGGGTTCCGGGTTCGCCCGGCGTAACCGGTAGGAAGGCCCGACCCCCACAGGGGCCCCGCCACGTCGGCCCAAAGCTAACTTTATGGGTTGGCCCAGCAATTTTCGGGCCGCCCGGGCGTAACCCACTTGGTTCGCGAACTTGGTTTCGGGAGCCAATAAAGTGGGCGGAAGTTGAGGACTACATGCACGACACTTCACAAAAAACATCTTCAGTTGAACTTCTGTCCTCTGCCACTAAACTGAATTTCGTCAAATGAGAACCCAAAATAAGTTATCATTTTACCAAGATGGCTTCATGTTCCTATTCGGATGTGGACGATATCAGGAAGCTAATCCGAGTGAAAAATCCTCCGCGCCCAAAAGACAAATCATGGCTAGCAATAGTGGTGCTCAATATTGCACGTCTGTCATCCTTGATTTTCAAAATAATCCAGTTGGGCATTGAAGGAACACTCAATTTCTTGAATGCAAATGGAAGTCTGTTTCAGATGCTGAAGGAAATTCTGTTTTCAAGAGGTGGGGGTTTACTACCCTTTTTTTTTTTTCCTCTATTGGATAGCAAGATAACGTTTGTATGTTTGTATGGTGCCAGACTTAATAGATGCTCCAGATCCGGATTCAGTCCAATATCTTAGCATCGTTGCCCATCAAGATCCGAGGGTGAAGCTCTACATGGACCTCTATACCACGCCGGCGCGATTCCCCCACGCGCCGCCGGACTCCGTAGTCACAGCTGATGTCTGCGTGATGGCTTCAAAGCTAGCCTATGAGAACAAAGCTGTAGTAACTAGGGTTGTGGAACATGTGTGGCAGGTCAGCCTGCTTTCTCTGTGGACGATAAAAATCAATTCAATTCAATTTCCCAAAGCTTTCTTACCGGCCTTAAAGAACTTAATATCTGGAACATATCATTAATTTCTCTACACTGATTTTTCATATCATTAATTTTTCTACACTGATTTTTCTAACCGAGTACCCTTTTTAGATGAACCTTGTGAAGTACGCCTGTTACTATAACGGTGAGGACTTTGGGTATTATTTATCTTCCAATTTTAACGCTAACATATATTTCTGATCTGCAGAATACATCAATATGAAGGATACACAGGTATTCGTGTGCACAGACAGAAAGAGAAAGGCAATTCTGGTATCCTTCAGAGGCACAGAAATGTTCAACGCGTTCGATTGGGCAACAGACTTCTACTTCGAGCCGATAGATTTTGAAAAAAAATTCAGCATACATGCTGGGTTTCTGACGGGTTTATTCAGGGTGGCTAAAGTGGGGCAGGATCAAGCATTCCAGTTGCCGGCAAATAAATTCCGGCTGATGGAGGCGGTGATGAGCCCCAGATGGTCGCCTTTCCTGGCCAGAGACGAGCAGGTGAACGCCTATTATGGTCTCACAGATCTCCTTTACTCTTTGGTTGGTGCCAATCCTGATGCCAAAATATATGTCACTGGCCATAGCCTTGGGGGCGCACTTGCTGCCCTCTATTGTGCCCTATTATATTTCAAGGGGGACCTTAAGCTTGCCAATAAGCTTGAAGCCCTCTACACCTTTGGCCAGCCTAGAATTGGAGATAACCGCTTCGCTCACTACCTCTATGAGAAACTCAGAGGTCGTTACTTTCGCGTTGTCTATAGCCACGACCTTGTCCCTCGCGTTGGTCCTGATCCGCCATTTCGACATTGCCCTCCTGTCATTTACTATAACTGCTTTTACCTACCTAAGGTATTCTGTGTTTACATCAACTTCGTATGCGTTGTTGTTTTCTAAGTTAGGGTTATTTTCTACAGATTATTGACGATCAACCTTTTAAGAACTTTTGGGACTTCCCTGTCATTTGGACCAGGATTGTGGCTATGATCGAACTTTTCGTCTCGATTTTTGGAGAAAATAAAGAGACAAATGTCTGCTTGTTAAGTAGATTTATGGCACTTGCATTGCCTCGTGTCATTGCACATAGTCCTGTAAATTATGTGAATGCAATAAGAGCTACGCGACAAGATTAGTACCTTCAATAACTCAACCCTCATGTGATGATTTCAATCTCATTAGGTGCCTTCATATTGTTCTTAAAAGTTTAACTCCTTTCATTTATAAGTTGTCTTCGTACTATTAGTTTGGTTTGTTATTGATTGTTTGACTTATAAGTGCAATGGATATAAGAAGTTCAATAATATTATAGGGTGCAATGGATGTATAAAAAGTTCAATAATATTATAAGATGTATTTTCCTTTGACATGTTCAGAAATTGTCGCGACACGTGTTGAAGAAGTATTGTTCGTCCTTCTTTAGCCCTTCACCAAAAACATCACCCTTCTCGCAAAGCCCCAAAAAATGAATCGTTATGAGTTTATTGTGTTATTTTTTTTGCATTACACCACTAGGATATACTAATGCTAGTTAGTGGGTTAAATTGTTGGAAAATCATATGCAGTATAATAGTATGGTTTGTATTTAAGGTTTACAAATGCATTATATCCATATATGGAATACATACAATATATTGTATAGGGGCAGGGAGGTTGGGGCTCCCTTTCCGCAACAGGGGCAGGGGCCTCGCGACCGGTGGCAATTGGGAGACGTTTCGCTTCGGCTATGAAAGGGAGCCCCAACCTCCCTTCCCCTACAATATGGAATGTGGGAGTCTGGCTGTGCTGCGACCTGGCCGCTTCTTCAAATCGAAGCTGCTGCTACTTCAAATCAACGTGCTGCTCACTGGATCATTGGAATCACCTTTTTGACTTCCATTCCGTGATATTGAGTATCACAGTGTCACAGACGAGAATGAACTTTCGCTCAAATGAGTTGTAACCCACATTCCATATTGTTTTGAAAAAATGAAATTAGTATTGGTTTAGTAAATGTAGTCACACATTACTCATCTAGAGAACATTGCCATTTTTCAAACGTAAGTGGTTATTCAATTTCTTATGAATTGGTAATGGCTTTTTTCATCAAATTATTAATGTTTTATTTATTAACACAAGCTTTTTATATAAGAACATCACATTTTACATTAAAAGCACAAGATTGTGTTGTTAAAAATGTAGGATATTGCCCCATGCAAAGGGTCTGATTGATTTTTTTTTTTTAGGGATAAAAAAGATTTATTTATTTAGATAGAGTGATACAAAGCCACATGGCAAGGGTGCACCCATCTACGAATATGAGATGGGGATAGCTACATGGCTCCAGCTTGTACTATTCTCTTTTCTAACCCAGAGCAGATTTAAATATCTGCCCCATATTTCTTTCTTTACTTCTTCTTCACTTTCAAACACTAACCTAAATTTTTAAGTCTTTCGACTACCATGTGGAGTAGCTGGTCTGATGATATGAATTTCTCCTGATTCTCATCGAAGATTAGGGCGTTCCTCCTTTTCTATATTGACCAAATTGCCCAGGCCCTAGCTATGTGAAAGGACATCTTCTTCATGGGACACCATTCCGGAGGGAGAATTCCCAATAGCAATTCCTTAGTTCCTAAAGAGTACTCAAAGCTATCCAAACCCCAGACCCATATTTATTGCAGCATCTCACATTTCACCAGGCAATGTTCTATGGATTCCTCTTCCGCTTTACACGAGGGGCAGCGTGGGCTCACATTATTGTCCCATTTGGAGACTAGATGATTAATCCTTGGGACCCTGTGGATCACTTGCCAAAGAAAGGAATTGATTCGTGGAGGAAGGTATTTCAACCAAGCGTTTCTCCAGATGTTTTTAAGGTTGTCCTCCGTGATCAATAGCTCCCACTTGGTAGATACTGGAAGTAACCCCTTAGTCTTCAAACTACTGTAACATGACCTCACAAACTTGTTTTGCTGTATAGAAGGATGCATGACCCATGGGTTATGATCTCCTCTACACATTATGTTTGGGTGTACCGTAACCACACATTTTCAAATTATTTTATTCCGCCCTTTAAACCGCCCGGACTCAAAAGTCGCCACCGACTAATTGCTCGTGATACCATTGAGCACAAGAATGTATACCACGGTTTTTCCATCTCTTTCCGGGATAGGGCCTCATAAAACATGGCGTCCGGCCCCTCAGGGAAGGCATCTAGGGCCGCCTGGGGCAAGGGACATGTCAGGCGGATCATTGAATCACTGCCCTCGACGCTTCCCATTCCTGATATTGAGTATCACAGGTGTCAGCACCAGAATGAACTTTCGCTCAAATGAGCGACCCACATTCCATATTGTTTTTGAAAAATGAAATTAGTATTGGTTTAGTAAATGTAGTCACACATTACTCATCTAGAGAACATTGCCATTTTTCAAACGTAAGTGGTTATTCAATTTCTTATGAATTGGTAATGGCTTTTTTCATCAAATTATTAATGTTTTATTTATTAACACAAGCTTTTTATATAAGAACATCACATTTTACATTAAAAAGCATTCGCATTGTGTTGTTAAATAAGCCGGATATTGCCCCATGCAAAGGTCTACAGATTGATTTTTTTTTTAGGGATAAAAAAGATTTATTTATTTAGATAGAGTGATACAAAGCCACATGGCAAGGGTGCACCCATCTACGAATATGAGATGGGGATAGCTACATGGCTCCAGCTTGTACTATTCTCTTTTCTAACCCAGAGCAGATTTAAATATCTGCCCCATATTTCTTTCTTTACTTCTTCTTCACTTTCAAACACTAACCTAAATTTTTAAGTCTTTCGACTACCATGTGGAGTAGCTGGTCTGATGATATGAATTTCTCCTGATTCTCATCGAAGATTAGGGCGTTCCTCCTTTTCTATATTGACCAAATTGCCCAGGCCCTAGCTATGTGAAAGGACATCTTCTTCATGGGACACCATTCCGGAGGGAGAATTCCCAATAGCAATTCCTTAGTTCCTAAAGAGTACTCAAAGCTATCCAAACCCCAGACCCATATTTATTGCAGCATCTCACATTTCACCAGGCAATGTTCTATGGATTCCTCTTCCGCTTTACACGAGGGGCAGCGTGGGCTCACATTATTGTCCCATTTGGAGACTAGATGATTAATCCTTGGGACCCTGTGGATCACTTGCCAAAGAAAGGAATTGATTCGTGGAGGAAGGTATTTCAACCAAGCGTTTCTCCAGATGTTTTTAAGGTTGTCCTCCGTGATCAATAGCTCCCACTTGGTAGATACTGGAAGTAACCCCTTAGTCTTCAAACCATCGTGAACATGACCTCACAAACTTGTTTTGTCAGATAGAAGGATGCATGACCCATGGGTTATGATCTCCTCTACACATTATGTTTGGGTGTACCGTAACCACACATTTTCAAATTATTTTATCTGCCTCCTTTAAACCGAAGCGGACCTGAAAAGCTGCCCAGCTGACTAATTGCTCTCCCGTATACCATTGAGCACAAGAATGTATACCACGGTTTTTCCATCTCTTCACCATCCTTGCATCAACCACTATACCTAAAGGGCCTTGTTTATTGTGCATTTCCACTGGTATCCACTATGGAGCAAATTTGCTGATGTCAAGTGTGAATAGCTCACGAGGGGCCCACACCACTACCTCCGCAAGATCCATCTACCCATGAAAAAGCTAGTAGGTGATTGTTTCCATTCAAGACAGTGCACACCACCTCCGCATTGAGACAGGGAGATGGATTAGGAGAGCGTGAGGAGGACAGAGTCCCGCTTCATCCAACAGAGCCATTGAGGATGAAAGTCACGCCCTCCAGTGCTGTCCCGCATCCCAGCATATCCGGGCTCTGGGCAGATGTTCCGGTTAGTTGTGCCCCATCGCCTTGCATGAGCTAACTCTTGAGCACGCACCTCAGAGGGCTTGTTGGGATCAGACCTCCGGGAGGTAATGGATACGCGGACTCAGCTTATGCCCCCCTATCCGACATTAACCTCAGTTGTATTTGTGATTATGTATATAATCGAAAGATGTCAAAGATCCTTATTGCTACTAAGGTTTTTCCTCGAAAACCCTTCCTGGCGGGGGTTTTTAATCGTAGTAATACGCGGCTGCTCTCTTTGTACTTGGGTCCCATAGGCCGCTTGGTCTCCGTGGGACGATAAAATCATATTCTATTCTATTCTATTCTTTATGGTGTTCCAAGCCAAAATAAGTCCCTTTAGGAAGGGGGAGGCTTCTCTGTTGCTTAAGATCAAAGAAGAGTAACCATGGGAGCGATACCTTGACGGAGGGCTTACTATGCTTGCATGAATATGTAGCATTATAACAGGGGGTTTTTTTTGTAATTTTATACGCTTTTTGGCATGGTTTTTATATGATTTCATGGGCGTAATGCACGAGGCATACTAATCAGTATATCTAAAGCGCACACTGGATTCATATATTTGAATGGCATTTTATCTATGGTTTTGCAATGGTTTTGCCTTGCATGTTTTTGTTCCTTAAAAACTTAATTAATTTAATTTTATGCAGTCCATGCAAGCAACGAGGCATTGAACTTTAGGGTTCAACTATAGGGTTCGTGGAGTGAAGAGATACACGGTGAAGGGGATTTAGGGGATTTCTGGCAGTTTTCTCCTCCCTATGGCTTCCCCAGTGCTCTGATGGCTAGATTAGTAGCCTGATCCATCCCTACAGCTGAAAAGGTACTGTTTTCACAAGCAAATCTTCTTCTTCAAATTGGACGAAAGGGCATTACATGATGATTATGCAAAATGAAGGCCTTGTTCTTTCCGCAGATCTGTCATCTGCATTGTTCTCCCTTTATTCTCGAGATCTTCCTGCAGGTAGTGGTGAAATTGACCCAAACTGGGTAGGGAGACAAGGCGTTGCCTTTGCACTTGATGCAGCTGCTGATGTTCTTTCAAGCAGAGATATACCTGTAAGAAACTGCATATCGCATAACACTTCATTTTAAGAGTGGCTTCAACATCTCGGTTAGCTAATTAGATGACAAACGCAGTGAAGATCTTATTTGGGCATATTGATGTCCAAAGCGAGAAGCCTGAGAATTCTTTAATCAGAAGCTTGTCTTTGTTTTATATTGCTTCATGTGGCATTTAAAAATGCATCAAAACTCTATGCATGTTTGGATGTGTTGGTCAACGTTGTATAAACTATGCCGCAACATAGAAGTTTGGACTGGTTGCCATTTCAGGCTGATCTTAATGGAACCGTCAGATCCAAGATGGTAGAGGCGGGTATTGCAATCATTGACAAACAAGCCTATGCTCCGTGAACTATGTCGTGGGGTTAATACAAGTGGACTAGTTGAGGTGAAGGTTTTCACATGCAATACCTTTTGTCTCACTATGTAAGCAATACTTGTAATTTTCTTTTACAGGTCCTTTCTGGATTGTATTCAAAGCATGTGCATGTCCGGGCGGCTTGTTTGGATGCAATGAAACATGTGCCTGTCCTGGCAAAAAGGGCATGCCCTTGTGTTCCACTCATAGCGAGTACTTTGTGGATTGCATTATTTGATCCTGATCAAGTAAGCTGGATACCAGGTGTTTATATTAACTAGGAAGTTAAACTGCATATACTATGCTGTATACATCCATATTATATTATATTATATTAAGAGAACGCCATTGCATTTATACTCGTATATGTCTATAGGCTGTTGCAGAGGCTGCTGAAGAGTTGTGGGACCTTTATGGTCATGAACTTGGGAATGATTATGCCGCTGGTCTTTTGGGACCACTTTCTCATGAAAATTTAAATGTTCGACAAGGTGCTGCAGGTGCCTTGGCTTCGGCTATGGAAGAGTATCCTAGCAGCATTCAGGTAACTCACATGCAATTTCTAGCTGCCTTGACTGCTAATGCTTTGTGAGGATTGAACATATTCAATGGTTTGCTCTGCAGGAGACACTCGTATTTCTCTTTTTTCACAACCTTATTGGATATAGAGCTATCATCATCTGGCACTATATTTTTTGCACTTTGTTTGGACAATAGGACTGGAAACTATAGTTTAGAATCGAATATCTTAACTGGAGGACTCCGTGATATTGGAAGGCTACCTCCTTATCCTCTGCTTAATGTATATGCCATTATTCACAACAACTTGTCTCATCACATCTGCTACGTATGATTGTAATATGCATTCTCATAGTTTGTACTTTGAAATTAAAGTTCACATTTCAAATTCTGTTTGTACTGGTACTGCAGAGACTGCAAGGTAGCAGAATAACAGATTTTCCACTTCCTTTCTTCTACTAGTAGTTGAAACAATGTAAACGGGATTTGCCCCAGATGAAACGTGAATCTATTTAACTATTTATGTAATGACTAACTTTCACATGTTGAATACGACACTTGTCATGTTGAAATAGGATATTTGTTTGATGAAATAGGATATTTGAAATTCAATATAAGCTTGACGTAAGATACAAAGATGGTCCTATTTGCTGATCTTTGTAAAACGCATGTCGATATGGAATTAAAACTCCTATTTGTATATTTGTTGGCACTTACATACTTACATAAACAGGCTAACTGGCCCATAAAGTTTACCTATATTTGCTTTAGTTAGGGCCCGAAGGGCCCAAATTTTTTTTTAATATAACAATCAACACACAACTACCATTAATATTATTAACACAAACCATTGCATTTAACACATTTAAATTAAAATCCCCCTTAAACCCCCTTTGGTTTGGGTGCATATTCACACGGGGGGTTACGTAGGGCAGCGAGAGCCCCAAAAATATATTTACAATACATGTATAAAATTAACACCATTAAGTACATTCTCTCAAACCTTATAGTATTTTGCAAATCTTAATATACAGTACACAAAAACTTGTACATGCATACCCCACAAACGAGGATCGCTATGTACGGTCCAGATCTTGGAATAAAGGGCAAATATGCCCATCCGACAGCTCTCGTTGCCCGGAGTAACCCCCCGTGTGAATATGCACCCAAACCAAAGGGGGTTTAAGGGGGATTTTAATTTAAATGTGTTAAATGCAATGGTTTGTGTTAATAATATTAATGGTAGTTGTGTGCATAGCTGGAGACCTTACCTTTTTCTGCAAGATCAGCCATATGAATTTGGCTATTAATACTTTACTCTGTAATACTATGTCAAACATTCCAACTCCCCCTTCTGTTTTGTCCCTCTTGCACTTCCACCAAGGAATTTTGACCACCGCACCTTGTTCTTCATTTCCTCCCCAGACGAAGTTGCAAATCAACCCTTCTAATTCTTGCGCCTTCTCCCTAGGAGCAAGTAGAATTGAAGACAATACATAAGTATTACTTAGCACATGTTTTGCCACAGTAATCCTCCCTGCAAGAGATAGCTTTGCTACCTTCCACCAATTTAAGTGTTTATGAAGGCCTAGCAGCATTTCATCCCATATTTGTGCATTGGTGATATTCATGCCCACTGAGATAACAAGCTAGAGTGTTCGCCCTCAGGGATAACTTTCCATGGTAAACTTTCCAAACATGTAGGATTCCTGTTCTCCAGAGGCCACTGCGTTGAGCATTTTTTCCAATTTATGAGGCAACTTGAAGCTATTGAGAAGGAGGCCAATAATTGGCCTACACATGACAAATTTTTTTCCTCTGCCTCTATAAATAGAAATGAGTCATCTGCATACTGGTTACAAATTTGTTGAGAACCGTCCCACATTTCTAGTCCCTGAATGAGATCGTCTGCAGAGGCTTGCAAAAAAATTTGTGAGAGAGCTTCTGCTGCCATATTGAAGAGGAAGGGGGCCAAGGGACAACCTTGCCTGATGCCCCTCTTAATGTCAAATATTGGAGTGTCAAATATTGGAGATGGTTCATTACAATCCTAACATTTGGTCCACAGCTGAAAACAACAGTAAAAACACAATAGGCATTGTTTTTTTGAATATTTGGAAAAAACCTACACGTAGTTATATAGAGGTGTGGTTTTTTAAGGATATGTTAGCTTTTCTTAAGGAGCCATAGTTTTGTTTTATAAGAATGTGTGGTTTCTTAAGGAGGCATAGTTTCTTTTTTAAGAGTATGTTGTTTTCTCGAGCTGTATAGTTTTTTGACGGGATGTTTTTTTTTAAGGTGTTTTTTAAGGTAGTGTTTTTTGGAGGTGTGGTTTTTTATGATTTTCTAAGAATTCATATATGACCAAGTTGTCCACATGCCATTAATGCCACAAAATGGCAGCATACAAGAGCTATATGCATGTTTGACACACTTCACTAGCATTACACACGTGTGTGTGTGTGTGTGTGTGTGTGTGTGTGTGTGTGTGAGAGAGAGAGAGAGAGAGAGAGAGAGAGAGAGAGAGAGAGAGAGAGAGAGAGAGCATGAAACTTGTAGTGAAGAACCAAAAGATGGACACTGGTTTGGCATCATATAGGCATTTCCAGAAGAATATTTAATCACCTAAGCATCTTGAACACTTGAAGTCAAAGGTTGGAGACCCCAAATGTGATGTCCCTACTTCGTATACGATGCTCCCATCATATACGAAGGCGGAGTTCATCCCCCTGATAGCCAAAACTAGCAGGGGCCATCCACCTAACACCAATCCCATGAACTGAGCCAGTCAGGGAAGAGTGGATGGGTCATTTGCCCGTCTTCCTTCGGGACCGTCCTAGCTGCAGAAGCGTGAATAAACATGAGCACATAACATCAGTACATCAATAAGCCCACCTCGAAGGGTGAACACATCACAACATCACATATACAACAACATCAATAGCATCAACATGGGGAGATCCTACCCGGGGCTCAGACTCATAGGGGATCGACTGACGGCTTGGGCCTCCAGTCAAGCAGACCGAGTTATGGCAATGAATTGGGCTGGCATAAGAACATGGCTGTTGGGTAGTCCACTCCATCCGCCCCTCCCGTGCACACTTTGCAGAGTAGGTTGAAAAGTATTGGGACCGGACCATAGCCTCATGGTATACAAACCAAGAGGGCTACCGGGTTGCATCTCCCAAACCCCGATGAGGCGTAAGGAGAGTCACCTCCCCTTTTAGGTGCATGCATGCCCATCACATGTGGCTAGAGGGCCACCGCCCTTATTCGACTTGAACCTCATGAAAGGCGACGATCACCCCAAAGGTGTCGAAGCTCATGCCTTGCCCACACTCCTGGCAAACTATTAAGCCTAGCTCATTAAGATCCCTGGTAGGTTTTACACACCGTGAGGGATCAATCAGTGATGGGACAAGTCCCCTTTTTCCATCTGGGCCGAGCCCCTCCACCTACAACCAGCGAAGCTCCAGGCAATGTGCCGCATTAATTGGGTATTAATGAGGCTATTCTAGGAACATCCGCTACAAAGGCTTTTAGGGTCTCTCCCCTTCCCAATACACGGAGAGCATAGAATGAACACCATAATCATCAAGAACTGAATTATAGAATAATATCTAATCTACCTACCTAAACATCCAAAGTTAGGTTCTTTTCACACCTGACCCCAATTTTTGGTCCACGCTTGTTTTTAGTTGTACGGAAGTGTTGTTTTATGCCAAAACAACAGCAAAATGGCCCAAAAGTCCACGCGGGCCCGCTTATCCGGATTTGCACAAAGAGACGGTGGTTTTTGGCAAAAAATTTCCCACGGTGGTTTTTGGCACCTTTTTGTTTTTGGTCAACGCGGTCCTTTTTTTTCATTGTTTTTAGCAGATTTTTTGTCAACGTGGTTTTTCTTGACTATTGTTTTTGGAGGAGCCAATCGTTGTTTGTCTTCTAAATAACACATCTAGATTTGAATATTCTTACATGTGGAAAACTAAAACGTGATTTTGTTTTTCCTTTTCTATGTTGTTGTTTTTTCTCTACTTGTAGTTTTTTAAGTTGACATTATTTTCCCTAAAAAACATCCATAATTTTTCAAGAAATCCACATGAAAAACTAAATTACAACACGTAAAGAATTAAATTACAATGCTATAAATGAAAGTGTAAAAAAAAAGAACACGAGAAAATAAAAAGTTTAGCGCTGAGAAGTGTTGTTTTTATCAACAAAAGACACGCGTTGTTTCAAGTGTTATTTTGCAAAAAAATCAATAAAACTACCTATGGCCTTTTTTTCAATTTACTAACAATACATAGTTTTTTTTTTAAATTAATTAAAAACAATAGTGGTTAAAAAAAATAACCACATTTTGAAAGTCAATATATTAAATATTTTTGTTTCTCATATAACTTCAATATCATTGAATTCTTGATTGCTCATATTTATTTTAGAAAAGCCTTTTTGGGAATCGAACCCAAACAAGTCCATAAGAGGCATTGTAAGTTGCAATCCAAATTTTGACTCCGTTTCACTGGTTTAACTTAGGCAAAAACATTTAAAGTTCAAAACATTTCAGAAGATTATTTTCAGGGGAACCAAGGTTTCCCTTAAGGTTCAAAACATCAACTTAAATTGATTTCAAAAGTTTTAAAAACATTAAATCAAGTGGAACATCACTTTAACATCAATTTGATTGCAAATCGTTTCAATTAGCCAGGTATTGACCCGATTACTTTGTGCTGGTCGGCTTCCTTGAATGCTCGACCGAGCTATTCCTTCCACTAAAATATCTTCAGGCTATCCAAATATATGCAAGCCATACCCAATGCCCCATTCATTGTGGAATCTTAGTTCTCCAAGAAAATTTTGGCTTCAAAAATGAAAAGGACAGTGGCATGCAAGACAAAAAAGTGAAATAAAGAACAAGAAAACAAAAATAGTATTACCTGAGAATAATAGCTCTGCAGAAGCTAAGGTTGCAGCCATGGGAGTCTCCAGCAGCAGTAAGGTTGCATCGAATCAACGTGCTCACAGAAATAGAAATAGCCTAGCCCGTGGAAATGCAAAATGAGCACCCTTAGCATTCCATATCCGAGTTTCAAAGGCATGCAGATCGGCTGGCATTTCTGCCATAAGGGATATCCACCATAGCCAATCCGCCAGCATTTTCAACTAAAATAAAATCCAGGGAGCTTCTGCATTGGACATAAGAGGCACCAAATCACACTATCATATGTAAACAAATACAGAATCAAACAGACAAAAAACTTCCTTACTTTCTTACAATCATAGGTCTGGTTTAGCAACATGATCCTCTGTTGCAGGCGCTCCCAATGAAGATTAAATGGCATAATAAAATTTGGCTGAGCCATTTTAGGCTGGATCTAAATAACAGAAAGAAACTAGTCAGAGCCATATTAGGCTAGAGGCGACTTCATGAAGTGAATAGCAGCAATATGGCGTTTACCTTTCTTACCAGATACATGCATCATTTCCAGAGCTAGGTTTTGCAGAAACCTAAGAGCTCCCACAAACAACTGAATCAACATCTTGATTGTCGCAAGCACACTCTGGATTTGCTAAGCAAATGGAAAAGATAGACATGAACGCATCGGATGCATAGATGCAAATGCAAAGCCAGATACAGTTGGAAGATCTGCCCTGAGGCGCCTAAATGTTGTTATTTCAAATCCCATCCCGCGCAAATATGGCCTGTGCATATCATCTACAGGAGATATGCTGGTTACAGAATAAACAAGCATGCCGGATTTACTTGATGGAAACCGAAAACATGTTGGAAGACGGATCAGATATGTTCGCTTTGGGCATCTAGAGCAAAGGTCCGATTCATCTTTATTTTTGTAAACAATCAAAGCTTGCCATCGCCATAGTCGTCCTGATTTTTTGCCGAAAGCAAAGGGAAAAGATAGGGCGCCATCACCATAGCCGCCATTGAGTAGGAGCACTATGCAAACCAGGGCGTATGAAAGAAAAACAGATAGCCTAGCCATCGCCATAGCCACCCATTGGCGTAAGGCGGAAAGAAAACACGTGATCGGCTGGCCCGTTAATGGCAAACCAATAGGATGATAGGGCCTAGATCGCAATCTAGGCCGCTCATCTCGCCCCATCATCTACAAAGATTAAATAGGATGCTTTCTTTATTGCTTTTCATGGTGGGAAAAAATATACAATATAGGTTTATTATTTTTTGTAATCAAGCCAATGCTAGACTTAAATGTGACGGTTAAATTGCAAAGCTAGACATGTAATCAAGCCAAAGCTAGACTATGCAAATCGTCCGGTCCAGCTTTTGCAATTTAACCGCCCAAAGATGCCAAATTGTCGGTTCGCTCGGCCCAAGAAAATCAAGATTTTGGATTTTGGCCGACACGCATTTTCCTCAACCGGAATTTATAGGTCTTTGTAGGTCTTTATGAAAGTGAAGAAAAATAGGGTCGCGGGCTATGGAATGTGTGCTCAAGATTTTGAATGTTTACTACACCGCCGTTTGTATGATCCAGTTAACTCACAGACATGCATCATATTTTTTTCTCGAGACAGACCTGGTGTGGAAGTAGACAATCATTAGTCGTTTTGGACAGGATCTTGCATAGTATCATCACTTAGAGGGACGGTGTTGATGCCAGAAGACGGACCCTTAACACCTTTTGGAAAGTAGTTTGTCTCAAATGTCCTCTCCATATGATCCTGGCAACGAATGGGCATCTCCCGCAATCCATAAATTGGCTCTTCTAATAGACTCAGAACATCGACTTAGGTGGCATGTTGGAGCCTAGGTGGCATGTTTGAGCCACCTTGGCATGTTGGAGCCTTGGTGGTATGTTGGAGCCTAGGTGGCATGTTGGAGCCTAGGTGGCATGCTTGAGCCTAGGTGGCATGTTGGAGCCCGCGTGGCATGTTTGAGGCACCTTGGCATCTTAGGTGGCATGTTGGAGCCTAGGTGGCATGTTGGAGCCCTTGTGGCATGTTTGAGCCACCTTGGAATGTTTGAGCCAACTAGTTGGCATGTTGGAACCCATGTGGCATATGCATGTTTGGGCCACCTTGGCACGTTGGAGCCTAGGTGGCATGTTGGAGCCCACGTGGCATGTTTGAGCCACCTTGGCATATTTGGGCCTAGATGGCATGTTTGAGCCTAGGTGGCACGTTGGAGACTATGTGGCATGTTGGAGCCTATGTGGCATGTTCGAGACTATGTGTCATGTTGGAGACTAGGTGGCATGTTTTAGCCAACATGGCATGTTTTAGCCTAGGTGGCATGTTGGAGCCCACAGGCATGTTTGAGCATGTTGGAATCTAGGTGGCATATTTGAGCCACCTTGGCATGTTTTAGCCTAGGTGGCATGTTGGAGCCGGCAAGATGTTTGAGCCACCTTGGCATGTCCTGAGCCCTAGGTGGCATGTTGGAGCCTAGGTGGCATGTTGGAGCCAGTGTCATGTTGGAGCCTAGGTGCCATGTTGGAGCCTAGGTGGCATGTTGGAGCTCAAGCGTGACATGTTTGAGCCAACTAGGTGGCATTTTGGAACCCACGTGGCATGTTTGGGCCACCTTGGCACGCTGGAGCCTAGGTGGCATGTTGAGCCCACGTGGATGTTTGAGCCACCTTGGCATGTTTGAGCCTAGGTGGCATGTTGGAGCCTAGTTGGCATGTTGGAGCCCATTGGCATGTTGGAGCTCCACGGGCATGTTGGAGCATAGGTGGCATATTTGAGCCACCTTGGCACGCTTGGGCCTAGGTGGCACGTTGGAGCCACCTTGGCATGTTGGAGCTCACGTGGCATGTTGGAGGCATGTTGGAGCCTAGATGGCATGCTAGGTGGCATGTTGGAGCCCACGTGGCATGTTGGAGCCGTAGGGTGGCATGTTGGAGCCTAGGTGGCATGTTGGAGCCTAGGGTGGCATGTTTGAGCCACCTTGGCACGCTTTGAGCCTAGGTGGCATGTTGGAGCCCGTGTGGCACGTTGGAGCCTAGGTGGCATGCTAGAGCTCACGAGGCATGTTGGAGCCTAGTTGGCATGTTGGAGCCCACGTGGCATGTTGGAGCCACGTGGCATGTTGGATCCTAGGTGGCATATTTGAGCCACCTTGGCACGCTTTGAGCCTAGGTGGCACGCTGGAGCACCTTGGCATGTTGGAGCTCACCGTGGCATGTTGGAGCTCACGTGGCATGTTGGAGTGGCATGTTGGAGCCTAGGTGGCATGCTAGGTGGCATGTTGGAGCCACGTGGCATGTTGGAGCGTGTAGGTGGCATGTTGGAGCCTAGGTGGCATGTTTGAGCCACCTTGGCACGCTTTGAGCCTAGGTGGCATGTTGGAGCCACCTTGGCATGTTGGAGCCGAGGTGGCATGTTTTGGGGTGGCACGCTGGAGCCTAGGTGGCATGCTAGAGCTCACGAGGCATGTTGGAGCCTAGTTGGCACGCTGGAGCCCACGTGAGATGTTGAAGCCACCTTGGCATGTTGGAGCCTAGGTGGTGGTATATTTGAGCCACCTTGGCATGCTTGAGCCTAGGTGGCACGTTGGAGCCAACTTGGCATGTTGGAGCTCACGCGGGCATGTTGGAGCCCTGTGGCATGTTGGAGCCTAGGTGGCATGCTAGGTGGCATGTTGGAGCCCGTGGTGGCATGTTGGAGCCTAGGTGGCATGTTATAGCCTAGGTGGCCCCCACCCCAGGAGACCCGACATCACAAAGGTTACCGAGGCGGGGCTTTCCCTACGGTGCTCCTGAGGGCAAATGCCGGTGCCTCCTTCCTAACCCGGTTTCCTATCCGACCATTGAATTCTCCATTCAAGTAACTTGCTTCGAAAGTGTGCTCAAAAATTCAAGATCCCGGGAGAACATATCAAACCGCAGTGTCTGGGCAATGATCGTAGAAACCCAAGTGTTTTGTCGTCGGGCAGCACAAAGACTCCGGAATGGAGATTTGACTTCCGCCATGTCGCGAAACAAAGGAAATTACCCTAGGGACCAAGTTACACGGCCATTTTTGCAAAGAAAAGAAACACGAACCCTCTACATGGCAAGATTTTGCACCTCCGCTAAGGCCAATTCACTACTTAACGTGTTGGACGTGAGCTACTTTGGCGCCCGAGAGGGTGGTCTTCGCCCACTAAACTTGGTCTCCGTGGTAATGTCGATGTTTCGAAGTTCGCTGGCGAAGTCGATCACAGTTCCGGGTGGGAGAATTGTTCGCCGGCGGGCGAGGGACCCTCCGAGAGAGGACCTTTGGGTCGAACCGCTTCGAAGGAAGGTTCATCAATGCCCTCCCACTACCTCATGACATTGTGCAAGATCCTGGTCCAATCTAGCTAGGGTATGGCCTCCAAAACGCAAACCCCGTGTCTCTGCCGTGTTATTGTAGGGTTTTACGTTATGGAGGCCAAAACGCGGGTCGATTGCACTTGGGGCCCTGGTGTACCTTTTTCAACATGCATGCGGAGCCATGACAACCTGAAAATAACAGACTTTGGATCTATTGGCGATCCCGAATCATTCCAAAAAACATTTGCTACTACAAAATGTGTTCTTGACTTCTAATTGCGACAGGAGGAGGATAAATCCAAACCCCATTTCGCCGGTTTTATTGCTTCTTGTTTTCAATCGCAGCTTCTCGACCATGTCTCGTGCAACTGGAATAAAACTCGACTCTCCATAACGTAAAACCCTACAATAACCTAGCATTGCACGTGGTTTATGTTTTGGAGGCCATACCCTAGCCAGATTGGACCAGGATCTTGCACAATGTCATGAGGTAGTGGGAGGGCGTTGACGCCAGAAGACGGAGCCCTAAAACATTCCAGAAGAAGTTCGACCCAAAGGTCCTCTCTGGAGGGTCCCTCGCCACTGACGGGCAACTATCCCACCCCGAATCGTGGATCCGACCGCCAACGGACTCAAACATCGACATTACCCTCGAGACCAAGTTTCGCGGGCAGAAGACCACCCTTGCTCCCGAGCGCCAAAGTAGCTCATGTCCAACATGTTCAGTCAGGAATTGTCCTTAGCTGAGGGTGCGTAATACCGCCATGTAGAGGGTTCGTTTCTTTTGCTGCAAAAAATGACCGCGGTAACTTGGTCCCTAGGGTAATTTCGTTGTTTCGGACGATATGGCTTAAGTCAAATCTCCATTCCGAGCCTTTTTACTGCCCGAACGACAAAACACTTGGGTTTCTACACTGGCCGATTGCATGACACTTTGCGGTTTGATATGTTCTCCGGATAGATCTTGAATTTTTTGAGCCCTTTCGCCAAGCAAGTTACTTGAATGGAGAATTCAACGGTCGGATAGGGAAACCGAGCTCCCGGAAGGGAGGCATCGCATTTGCCCTCCGGAGGAGCACCGTAGGAAAGCCTCCTCGGTAAATCCAAACCCCATTTCGTGGTTTTCTATTGCTTCTTGTTTTCAACTCTGAAGCCTTCTCGACCATGTCTCAGGTGCAATCAATAAAACTCGACCTCCATAACGTGAAACCCTACAATAACCTAGCAACGCACGTGGTTTACGTTTTGGAGGCCATACCCCAGCCGCATTGGACCAGGATCTTGCACAATGTCATGAGGTAGTGGGAGGCGTTGACGCTTCAGAAGATGGAGCCCTAAAACCTTCCGTAGTTCACCCAAAGAATAAAGGCCCTTAAGAGATAATCTTTCCACCCAATATAGCCTTTGCAAAAACCTACATATGCATAATGCAATATCATCCACAAGCATATTGAGAAATCCTCAAATGAAGTATCTTAAAAAAGGAAGTTACAATGAGAAAGAATTAGATAGTTAGGCATTACCCACTAATCTAAATGCTAAGAAAGTTAGTGGATAAGGCTAAAGAAAGGTGCTACGGTCACGGTAGAGGGTTGAACTTTCCCTCGATAGGACACGAGCAACTAATTTTCACCATCGCCTAGATAAATCACACTAAGTCTAGACCGAGAAAATAATTTCTCAGATAAACAAATTAAGTAGTGCCAAAATGGATAGTTAATCGTTTCAAATAGGAATTGTCAATTCTATTGCATCCATACTCCTTAGGAAGGTTAGTCAACGATTTAAAGGATTCCTATGCAGAAGTATGACAAAGATATTCGATGCAATTGTTTGGAATGGGGAGCTGCCAAACTATAACGCCTAGCCACTAGTTTAGAGGATTACCATGCAGGGAGCTCGATACCTTAGGCACATGACTCGGAAGCAAGGTTTTCCCGAAAGCAAGGTTTTCCCGAAGTTTGTGTTTAGGTTTAAGGTGTTAGCCGTGGTATTTTGCTTGATGGCTCCAACAATTACATCTCTAATTCTTAGTGCAAATCGCCTAAGTGCAATAAGTTATCTTGTTTTTCAAAGAACCATGGGATTCTTAGTGCAAATCGCCTAAGTGCAATAAGTTATCTTGTTTTTCAAAGAACCATTGGATTCTTAGTGCAAATCGTCTAAATGCAATAAGTTATCTTGTTTTTCAAAAAACCATTGGATTCTTAGTGCAAATCGTCTAAGTGCAATAAGTTATCTTGTTTTTCAAAGAACCATTGCATTCTTAGAAAGAACCATTGGGTAAGTTAAATTAGATACAATTAAAACCATTGGATGACGTGGATAACTATTGGATCGTCTATAGCAAACCTTAGTACCAACTAGATATAGGCATGGTTTAATGGTGTTCCACTAATGATATCCAAAATGGGGATAATGTTAGGATATTATGTAGTCTTGCCATTTTATAATGCTTGGGGATTTGTTGCAATGGTCCTATTCCCCATAAACAATTACATCTCAAATTCTTAATGGTCTAAATTATACCAAGATGTAGGAACGGTTTAATGGTGTTCCACTAACGATATCCAAAATGGGGGAATAATGTTAGGATATTGCATGGTCTTGCCATTTTAATGCTTGGGGATTTGTTGCAATGGTCCTTTCCTCCATAAAGAAATACATCTCACAATTCTTAATGGTTTGTTATGCAAAAATGTAGGTGTGGTTTAATGGTCTTTCTCTAACAATATCCAAAATGTTAGGATATTGTTAGGATCTATGCGGGTCCTATGACATTAATGCTTAGGGATTTGTTGCAGCGGTCCTGCACCCCCTCAAGGAATACAAATCAAATTCTTGATGGTTTTGTTATGCAAAAATAGGCGTTAAGTAATTGAAGTAGTTGAAGTAACTTCTCTTACATGGAATACTAGTATAAGGACATGTGATCATGCACATGTAGCAAATCAAGTACTCTGTCCTACCACTATAAAGACCCGTGATATGGAAGGATAGGACATGTAGAGAATCAAGTATTCTATTGTCACATGTCTATAAAGACATGTGACAATAGAAGTATTACACATGTCGTAATTCATGTATTCTTTCCTACAATGCCTTAGCAAATAAAGTACTCTATCCTACTACTATAAAGACATGTGACATGGAAGCATACGACATGTAGAGAATCAAGTATTCTTTCCTACTTCTATAAAGACATGTGACAATAGAAGTATTACACATGTCGTAATTCATGTATTCTTTCCTACAATGCCTTAGTAAATAAAGTACTCTGTCCTACTACTATAAAGACATGTGAATGGAAGTATAGGACATGTAGAGAATCAAATATTCTTTCCTAGATCTATAAAGACATGTGACAATAGAATTATTAGACATGTAGAAATTCAAGTATTCTTTCCTACAGTGGATTGTATTATAAAATGACATGTCACAATAGAAGAAACTACAAAACAACAGTGGATGTTTTAGTCCACTGAAAAAAGAACACCATTATCGAACAAAACCATAGCTCCACAAATCCACATGTAGGATTCTTTGAAAACAGGACATGTAGACCTACCAAAACTGATGTTTTCAACAGTGGACCAAAAACCGGGGTGAGTGTGTTTGTTAGGGCTTCTGATCTCGGGATCTATAAGGCCTCTAAGGCTGAACTAACCTGCTAAACTAGCTCATTGCCAAGCTAAAAGGTGGCTTTGCACAACAGAATGACTATTTACCTGGCGCCTGACTTGCTCCAGATCCTCGGAATGCGTCCATGCCTCTGATCCTGCTGAAGACTGGTGCTGCTCCAAGATCTATTGTGCAAGGGCGGCTTTTCAAAGCCTGGCAATGCGGACTAGGGTCTTGGCTTGGCCGAAATGGCTCTTGGAAACCCTAATTGCAAAAAAGGAAGAAGGGTTTAGGGTTTAAGGGGGAAGCCCTTATATAGACACCCTTAGGGTTAGGTTAACATTAGCCAAATGGGGTTTTGCCATTTGGCATGGGGTTTATAGTTGCATATGTTTATTAAACATGCACAACTTACGAGGTTGCCCCCTAGGTGCAACGAGGATGCCCCCTAGGTGCAACCTTTTACGTCTCGCTAGTACTTGTCATGATGACATGTACGCGTGACGTGGCAGTATAATATATGTATTTGGGGCGTATATTATACTGGAACTTCACAATCTCCCCACCTTGAATTGATGCTATCCTCGGCATCACGCGTCTCCCCACCTTGCAACCCTGCATATCCTGCAATTACACTTGATACATATAACTTTACACATAATTACTTCAGGGTAATATTTATCATAACATATCCTTGCTTTATTATTATACTATGATAAGAGGTTATTTCATCCTCTTGCTTTATCGTCTATTATTCACAAAATTTTTATGGCTTACACCATTATTATAAACATAGTTCCAAAATTTCCTACTTAAGGTTCCACATCGTTCCCTTACAACACATCATGACAAAATTATGTGTTGCAAGTCTTCGCAGTGTGACCTTCCTGCCGCTAGACTATTGGCCTGCAGGTCCAACACTACGTTAGTAACATTTAATTATTATAAAGTTGGTGTTAGGGAACCACCCATTAATTACAATTTACATGGATGCAAGACTAATCTCTCGGCGTAGGAAGAGGATGTTTCTTCCATCGTGGCCATGGAGACAGCGCCCTATCATGCCTAGGATGGCACTCATGCCTACACCTTTAGTTGCCTTTGGCGTGAAGGGTGGTGTCCTCCCCGTATTTGGGCGTGAAGGATCCTTCCCATGGTAGGCATTGACTAGAGGTGCTTCCCTATCAATGCATGCCTGAATGACCTCTTATCTCTCAAGGTCATCTACTTCCATGAGACGGAAGTAGGCTTTTTAATCTACCTTCCACTCACCTATTGAGTCGGTGTCGACTACTTCGGTAACGAGCCGACCCTTGCGTTGCTCCATGAATTGGGGGTACTGCTTCTCCAAATCTGATTGTAGTACCCACGTAGCGTCCTCCACAGGTAAGTGCGTCCATTTCACAAGGTATTGCAGAAATTTGGATCTTCTTATCTTCTTATAAGCCCTGTCAAGAAGAACCTCAGGGACGATTTCAAGCTGGTCGTCCATCATTTCCAGTAACTCGGTTGTCTCCAATACTTCCTCTGGATTAAGAGTGTGCCTCTTTAGGAGACTTACATGGAAGACCCTATGGATTTTGAGATGTGCTGGCAGGTCCAACTTGTAGGATTGGATACCTACTCTTTTGGTTATCCTGAAAGGTCCAGCCCATCTTGGAGCAAGCTTCTTGCAATTGCCGATGCGGAGCTTGGCCTGCTTCACCTTGATCTTCAACCACACATTGTCTCCCACCTGAAATTCCCTTACCGTTCTATGCTTATCGGCTACATTTTTCTGCCTACTTCTCGCTGCTAGAAGGTAACCTCTTACCTCCTCCACCAACTGCTGCATATCCGAAAGCATCTACTGGGAGACTTCCACTTGACACTGGATTGTGCCAAGTATCTGGGGTAAGACTCTGATACCCATAATTGATCATAAAAGGAGACATCTGAGATGACTCCTGCTTGGTACTATTGTAGGCAAATTGTACTAAGTGGATGAAATCTTCCCACTTAGATTGTTTGTTCCACACATAGTTCCTTAGCATATCTTCGATGATCCTATTGGTTCGCTCCGTCTGACCATCTGTCTGCGGGTGATATGTTGTGCTCATGGAAAGCTTCGTCTGCATGGTGGTAAATAGGTTCTGCCAAAAAGCACTCATGAATTTAGAGTCCCTATCCGAGATTATCTCCCTCGGCATGCCGTGGAGTCTAAAAATCTCCTTAGTAAATAGGACGGCAGTATCCAATGCTGTGTCTGTTGTCCTACACGGCACAAAATGTGTCATCTTCGACAACTTATCTACCACCACCATTAGGGCATCCTTGCCTCTTGCTGTTCTTGGGAGCCCTGTAATAAAGTCCATGCTTATAACTTCCCACTTAGCATTTGGCACTGGAACGGCTCCAAGGCTCCTGGGATTCGGAGTTGCTCCGCCTTTGTTTGCTGACATATCTGGCACTCACGAATGTACCTTGCTATCTGCTTCTTCATGCTGGGCCAGAAGTAGCTGCTTATAATCTTGAAGTATGTCTTCATAAACCCTGCATGGCCAGCTATTGGGCTATTGTGTGTATCGTGGAGAATTAACTTTCTTACTCCCGAAGATTCTGGTACACACAACTTGTTCTTATGGTATAGGAGGTTTCCTTCCTTTTTATAGTTCTTGAAGGCCTCCCTTTCTTTGTCTGTTCTTGCCTCTTTAGGGAGGCTTGCCCATACTTCTTTGAAGTCGCAATCTGTTGGCAAGGTCTCTTCAATCTTCTTGCCATACTCACTTGTGAGTGTTGATATGGCATTGCAATGCGTCCTCGTCTTCATCTGCGACTACGTTTAGCTTGCCTGGCTTGTAGGCTATCTCGAAGTCATATTCTTCGAGAAACTCCATCCACCTCCTTTGCCTCAGATTGAGGAGTGGTTGAGTGAATATATATTGGAGGCTTTGATGATTTGTGTCTAGTTGGAACTTCCTTCCCAACAAATAGTGTCTCCAGATGCTCTTACAATGGCCATGAGTTCTTGGTCATGAGTTGGGTATCGTTGCTCCGCATCATTCATCTTCTTGGAGTCATAGGCGACTACCCTTTCCTCCTGCATGAGCACTGCACCTGTTGCTATCCTGCTAGCGTCTGTTGCTACAAGCTTGTCCTCGGCCGGATCTGGCAAGACTAAGACTGGCGCTGTCATTAAGGCTTCATTCAACGTCTCAAATGCTGCATGGGCCTTCTTTTGCCAATGACTTGCGCAATCCTTTATCTTTCTTGCTTTGGTGAGGTCCGTCAGTGGGGCTGCTACCTTTGCAAAGTTCTTGATGAACTTCCTGTAATATCCTGCTAGGCCGAGGAAGCTTCTCACTTCATGGGTGTTCTTCGGTTCGCAGGGTCGGTGGAAATCCCTTCTGTTGTGATCACATGCCCCAAGTACTCCACCCTTTCTGTTGCAAAGTGGCACTTGGATAGCTTCGCAAAGAGTTGATGCCTTCTTAGCTTTTCAAGCACTTTTCTCAAGTGATGGACATGCTCCTCTAGGGATTTGCTGTAAACTAGAATATCATCAAAGAAAACTATGATGAAAGAATCTAGAAATTCGCGAAAAACATCGTTCATGAACCTCATGAAAGTTGCTGGAGCATTGGACAAGCCGAATGGCATTACTGTGAACTCATAGCGCCCATATCTTGTCTTGAATGCAAACTTATGGATGTCCTCTTCCTTGATTCTG
This sequence comes from Isoetes taiwanensis, assembly GCA_021234155.1. Taxonomy (NCBI): domain Eukaryota; kingdom Viridiplantae; phylum Streptophyta; class Lycopodiopsida; order Isoetales; family Isoetaceae; genus Isoetes; species Isoetes taiwanensis. The sequence goes on along the minus strand of JAJEKV010000027.1, from coordinate 17,799,670 downwards.
ATTTGGTGATAATCTGACCTCAAATCTATCTTGGAGAAGACCTTTGCTCCCTGCAACTGATCCATCAGATCATCCGATCGAGGTAGAGCATATTTGTTCTTGATAGTGTGCTTATTCAATTGACGATAGTCAATGCACATCCTAAGACTTCCATCCTTCTTCTTCACGAAGAGTATTGGCGCTCCAAATAGAAAGACACTAGGTCTTATAAACCCTAGGTCTAGTAGCTCCTGCAGTTGCTTCTTCAATTCCGTCAACTCCTGGGTTGACATCCTGTAGGGCGCCTTGCTTGTTGGCTTAGTTCCTGGCTCAAGTGCTATTTCACACTCGACTCCTCTGTAAGTTGGAAGTTGCTTCTGGGAACAAATCATGGAATTCCTTCACCAACTTTGCTATAGGCTTTGGGAGCTTGCTCAATGCTTTGGCCTCTTTCTCTTCCGCTGTCTCTTGCTCGTCAACTTCGAGTTTGAAGACATAGGCCACTTGCTCCTTCTTTAAGCATCTAAATAACTTCTTACTAGACATGCATTGCATGATTGGGGTAACTTCTTTACCTGTTATCTCAATGACCTTGCCCTCTGGCGTTGTCAAGGTTACTTTCCGCTTCCCACAATCAATCACCGCTCCAGCCAGCCCAAGGTATTCCATGCCTATGATCAAGTCGTACTTGCCGATGTTCATCACTTCTGCTCCTATTCCAACATTGATACCTGGCAAGTCTATGCTGATGTTAATCCTCTTCTCTGCTGTGTGTCGGACTGCCCCACTTGCCAACACAACCGGCCTAGGCTTGGACTTCAAAGGCTTCAACTTCAACATTTCTACCATCCTTGGCGAGGCAAAATTGTGGGTACTTCCTGTGTCTATCAACACTATGAAGGACTTGGCTTGAGCCTTCCCAGTCGTCGAAATGACTTGATACTGACTCTCGGCATTCTCGGAGTTAATAGCGGCAAAGATGTGGCACTCACCCTGGATGTAGTCGGGAGCATCTTCTTCGTTGACGTCCGTGGGCGTTTCCCATCCTAGCTCTGCTAATGCCGCGTTCATCACAAATGGGCAATTATGTGTCCGATGTCCTGGCTAGAAGCACCTGAAGCACAACTGCTTTTCAATACATTCCTGCCTTTTCTCCTTGGGGATGGACTGTAAGTACTGCTTCACTGTCTTGGAGTAGTTTTTGAACTACCCCCTTGTTCTTAAAGCTGACCTGTTTTTATCCCCGTTTGCCAAAATTTCCGCTGCCTTGCTTCCCGAATTTTGCGCTTGTAACGAGGTCTACTAGCCGGGCTTGTTGCTCTTGGGTCGTAGGCTTCCCGTAGCCTTCCCTTGTCTCCGATATAGTACTGTTGTCTCGCCCACTCTCTTGAGGTCCCCGCTCCTTGTAAGCTCACCGCCTTGGACTCGCCTTTCATTAATCGCATACATGTCTTGGGGTTTATTGCTCTTACTAGCTTTTCGATCTCCTCATTCAAGCCTTCAATGTACCCCTCTACCGCATGCCTTTCACTCAATTTTGGCACATAGAGCCTCAGCCCTCATGAAATTATTCGTACTGGATCGCCTTATTGCCCCCACAGAATCCTCAGAAACGGGCCGTGATCATGTGACACTTGTGTTCCCTTTGGCACATAATGGCGCTTTAAATGCTTTGGCAAACTTCTTGAACTCGCGAACTATCCCTCGCTTAGCCCGTGGCTTTTGGCATAGCCTTTCCACCAAATCCTACCTGCTCCTTAAGGTTGGCTGTTGCTACTCTGCCTTTGTCCTTATCCTTCATGCTGTAAGCATTCCCATACTCCCTCATTTCGTCTAATCATGCCTCGGCTTCCATTCCAGACCTGCTATCCCCTGAGAATTGCTCCAACTTCCTGGCTTTCCATACATTGCTCAATGCCGAGTCAACCTTCTTCTGATAGTCGGCTTCCGCCTCGCCTCACACACGTTGGGACCCCTCTACGTCCTGGCCGCCATTCTCCCCGCCATCGATTTCCGAGCCTGAGTCGGAACTTGAGTTGATGAGTCCGGCTTTGGGTGACCTCCTTCTCCCTCTTCTTTGGTTTAGCTTTCGGCCACCGGGTGTTTCAGCAATTGTATCGCTTGGTCCGGTCCGCCTGTCGTTTCCCCGCCAGCAGGTTTTATCTCGTGGATGTCTGACCTTATCTGGGATATCTCCTGTTCCGGGGTTGGTGCTTCAAACTCCTAGTACGATTTCTTGGCTGGAATTGCCTTGCTGGAGTGTGCTCTTGCTCATGTTGTCCTTGTTCCTCAACATTCCTAGGTACTCTAGCTGCATACACATTAGATTGTATTCTGATGATTAGTTTTGTCATTGCATTGGTTTGTTTGATGATATAATTGTGGGGACAAAATATATCAAGAGAACATTATCAATATCACATTTATATTCATAGATATAATATGTTTATATTCAAAGGCAGACATGGAAAATTGAAAATTTTTAAGTTTTATTCTTGGAGTCTTTTGATAAAGTCTGGGTTATCCTCCAAGAATTTCTTTACTTGGGCTGTGCCGACCATTCGCCCTAAGTTCCTCAGGATGTTGGTGGCGTGCCTCCTTGGAGTGCGGTCACCAAGTCTTCAATCCTTATGTTTGATGTATAGACGCGTGAATCGCCAACCTCCGCCTGCCGCCTATAAGGACCGCCGGGGTCGAAGATGCTTAATGCTATTGTCCTCTTGACAAGGATGACATGGTCGATGTTTGGGGTCTTCCAAATCCTGAGAGAGCAATGAGCATAAAAACTTCTTCTTCCCTACGTGGGCTGAATTGGCAGTGTACAACCACTATTCTTCCATCAATGAGCAAAGGTAAATAGAACCTGAGGGCTTTGTCGTGTCTCCTCGCCCTCACCAATGCAATGGGTTCTATGTCTTCCCGAGTATTCATCAACCAAGATTTCTACCATCTCCCTGTAGTCGTTGTACATGGAAGATGTTAATTGATGCTGAATAAGTTGATGATGCCTCTTGGCTGGTGCCGTGCCGCCGAGGTGCCCGGTAAGAGCGACTCATTGATTTCCCTAATTCCCATCCGCTCTTGGATTGCTAAGAACTCCTCCTCAAGGTAACTCCGCTGGTCCATCATCCGCCCGATGCCGGTGTAGGCTTCTATGTCCGGCTGACAGTTTGGCCAAGATAATGCCCGGCCTCCCTTATGCCTGATGGTAAAGTCCTCAGGTCTCCTGGGCCGATGAAGTCATCGAGGTCCGCTGTTTCCAGGAGATGGTGGAGCCTCGGCCTATCCGTAGAGCCCCTATCCCCCGCACTCGGAAGGTTCTGATGTCGCGAGGCCCGTGCACGCCTCCTTGATGATTGTCGGGTTAAGCCTCGTGATGCCTAGCCCAAGTGGTGGAGTTGTCCACGTGGTTCTCAGCCCCTCTTCAAAGCTCTGGAGCTGCTGCTCTGCTTGCTTCCTTTCTTTTACTAGGTCGACGTCAATGATGTCTTCCATGTCCGACCCACGTCCCTCCTTTTCCTCCCCGCCTCCCCCTCGTGTTCCGACGACCGCTTCTTCTTCACGGCCGCTATGGCCATAGGCTCAATGTCTAAGGGTTGGACAGATGGTTCCCCTATCTGGGTTTGGGCTCTATGGGATAGGAAGATTGCTATAGCTGCGGTGTAAGAGAAGTGTCTCCTCCTATTTACTAATACTGACATATAATTAGGCAAGCGGGTAGCCTTGCTTCTTGTCTATCTTAGGGATGTCTTGCAGAGCTGTGCGAAGGGCCATGCTTGGAGCAAAGTATCCTATGCAAGGTGGGAGTTCTACTAGAGAAGGTCCTATCTTGGCATGGAATTCATTCATGGTTGCCTCCACATCAATCTCCTTTTGAAAGACGGCGAAGACTGAGTTGATGTCTGTCTCGGCCACATGAGCTGTGGCACTGTACCATCGCCTGAATGCAGATGTTGCCATGATACTAGAGCAGCTGGGGATGCCAAACAGATGGGAAAGTGCCTTTGGGAGCTGGAAAATCACCTTGGAGTGAGGAGCAAGTGAGTAGGGTGGAAATGAGGGTTGTGGTCCTATTTATAGACAAAACCCTAATTTTGGAAATTTTCAAGGTTGGGGAATATCTATGATTCTAAGGTGCTGGTGTGCAATTCATAGGGAACTAGGTTAAAGAATGCATTCTAAGGATCTTATTGCAACAAATTTCATCTAATTTGGAGAAAGTTGGGGCCAGTTGGGTCAATTTTGGTCTGACCACTCACACCGTGCGCGAGAGGCTAATCCGAGAATGGCGGATTTGGTCCTGGCGCACTCTGTGAGGGGTGGAGCCCTATTTGGGTCGAGGATGACTCAAAACATGCAAACTAAGGGTCAAATCCTACTTATCTCGACGAGTTAGGTCGGATTGTGCCCTTACTTTTTACATTTGGACAAGTCTTGGCATAGATCAGGGGTCGACCACTCACACAGTGCGCGAGAGGCTAATCTGAGAATGGCGGATTTGGTCCTGGCGCAATCTGTGAGGGGTGGGGCCAAAAACACTGAGTTTTGCTCCAAATTTGGCAATTCCAAATGCAAATACTATTAGTACAATCTAAATACTTACAATTTTACACATTATCATGTCAAAACATAATTTTGTATTTACAAAAAGTTATTTACAATAAACTAGCAGTCTTCCTTTTTAATGTACCTAGCTAGTTTCATATCTTTGGGCATACAAGTTACTCTTTTTGCATGGAGGGCACATGCTAAGGAGTCTTCAAAATGCTGAACTATCCTTTGTTCTGCTGCCTCCTGTAGTGCGAGTAATATATCATTTGTTACTCTCTTTGACTTGTCGAACTCTTGCAAAATTTCGCGGGTGAGTCTCACGAAGGCGGCTCGAGGAATTAGCAACCCGTAGCTTCTCTGAAAGTGGCGGATCTCCCAAAAGCCGAGTTCTTGCGTGGCACGAATCCGCTTCTCATTTCTGCTATTCTTTTTGAGGCTGGCAGTTCTTTTCGGCGCTTAAGTAGTGTGTTCTTCTTCGATGGCTACATTGACTTTGTGCTTTCGTGAGTACTTTAAGTACTCCCATTTTCATGTTTCGGTACCGTTGGCCACTCCCTCAATTTCTTCCAATACTCTTGCTCTTGCTTGAATATGTATGACTCCCTCCACGCTTTTAGAATTCACTTCTTAGAATTATGGCGGGCATTCTTTGTAAGGGGGATGCTCCAGGCTGCCGCCTTCGCTCCTCCTGATTCAAGGTCCTGAAGCCTTCCAAGGCCTTATGAGTGTTCTTCGGTTATACTTGATCTTCGGCTTCGAGAGTACTTTAAGGATATGAGGGTGGCATTTTCATGTAATCGGGTTGTACTCCCTCAATTTCTGTTTTGTAATACTCTTGCAAGGTTTGAATATGCTCACGGGTCTTTCCCTTTGTCTTCTTAGAAGCCTTATTTGGCTTCCTTCTCGCTTCTTGCTTCCTCCTTCTCGCTTTTGGCGCTTCTTTTCTTCTCTCTTGTATTCCAGCCTTCTTCCTTCCTCTTCCTCTTGAGCTTCTCTTCCTCCCTCTTCTCCATCTCAAGTAGCTTCGCAAATGGCTCTCACATGTCGCCGCTCATCCTCCCTCTCATTTTGTCTCTATCTCCCCGCTCCTGTAATTCTCAAGCCTCTGCTAAGGCCTCTTCTTCATGAGCTCCTGCTCCTCCTCTTGGGCAGTCAGGATTTCAGCATCTCAGTTTGAAGCCCCACCGCCTCGCCTGTCTCTCGCCTTCGCCAGGCAGCGGGCTTTGGCGCTGATTTCAAGTCATCCGCACAACTATTCAACAAATTGTTTGGTTCGGGCCATGTTTTGAATTGGTTCTACCGCCATCCCGGGCGCCAAGAATCGCCTTTGAACGATGAGCGCTAGTAGGGAAGGAAAGTGCAAATGAGGAACCCTAAATGTCTATTTATAGGTCTGGGGTTTTAGGTTTGGACCTCGCAAATAAATGTTGTACAATCCCGCAAGGTATTAATGTTTATAGGATCAATACATTAGATTTGTTTGGGCAAGTGTGTCACCACTCCACACCGCGGCGGCAGAGGCTAATCCAGAATGGCGGATTTGGTCCGGGCACTCGCGGAGGGGTCATCCTTTTTACTCTAATTTTCAATTTACATACATGCTCTCTTAATGCTATAACATGCAATTCTAGCTCAAATCTAAGGATTGCTGCCCGCATCTATCAATTTACACTACCAATTATGCATCTACCTAAGTCATCGATAATACGACCACTCACACAAGCAGGTAGAAGTAACCAGAATGACGGATTTGGTGCGGGCGCACTCGTGAGGGGTCACACTTTTTTGGCCATAATTTTAGGGTTTTGCTAGAAATTTTACTAACTTAGCATTTTTCTACTTATCGCACTAGAAATTGGAAAATTTTTTCCCACTTTTATGTGTTTATGCTTGGGTGGCTATTCCCAAGATCGAAGTCTATTGTTAGTCCTAACAGGGAATGGTCGCTCTAACTTGGTCTACCAAGATCATGCTCGATACCATCGCGGATCGTTCTCTACTGTAGATACGCATGCTCCCATCGTGATCCGGGCGAGTTCATCCCATTGATAGCCAAATTAAAGGCCATCCACTGACACCAATCCCATGAACCGGGCCGGTGGAAGAGTGGATGGGTCATTTGCTCGCCTTCCTTCGATCGTCCTAGCGCTGTAAAGCTTGAATAAACATGAGCACATAACATCAATACATCAATAAGCTCACCAAGGGTGTGAACACATCACAACATCACATATACAACAACATCAATAGCATCAACATGGGGAGATCCTACCCGGCCTCGACTCATAGGGATCGACCGACGGCTTTGGGCCAAGTCAATGACCGAAGTCATGGCAATGAATTGACCGGCATAAGAACATGGCTGTTGGTAGTCCACTCCATCCGCCCCCCTGCACACTTTGCAGAGTAGGTTGAAAAGTATTGGGACCTGACCGTAGCCCGCCGGTATATAGCCAAGAGGGCTACCCTAGGTTGCATTTCCCCAGCCCCGATGAGGCAGCAGGAGAGTCACCTCCCTCCCGAGGCATGCATGCCCATCACAGTGGCTAGAGGGCCACCGCCTTATTCGACTTGAACCTCATGGAAGGCTTTGCACGATAACCCCAAAGGTGTCGAAGCTCATGCCTTGCCCACGCCCAAGAGCAAACCATTAAGCCTAGCTCACTAAGATCCCCCGGTAGGCTTTACACACCGAGGGATCAATCGCTGATGGGACAAGTCCCCTTTTCCATCTGGCCTAGCCCTCCACCTACAACCAAAGGCTTTTGTGCACATGCCGCATTAATTGGGTATTAATGAGGCTATTCTAGGAACATCTCAAGCACAAAGGGCTTTTAGGTCTCTACCCCCTTCCCAATACACCGGAGAGCATAGAATGAACGCCATAATCATCAAGAACCGAATTGTAGAATAACATCTAATCTACCTACCTAAACATCCAAAGTTAGGTTCTTTTGTTAGGGCTTCGATCTCGGATCTATAAGGCCTCTAAGGCTGAACTAACTGCTAAAACCAGCTCATTGCCAAGCTAAAAAGGCAGCTTTGCACAACAAAATGACTATTTACCGGGCGCCCGACTTGCTCCAGATCCCTCGGAATGCGCCCATGCCTGATCCTGATCAAGACCGGGTGTCGCCTCCAAGATCTATTGTGCAAGGGCGGCTTTTGAGCCCGGCAATGCGGTCTAGGGTCTTGGCTTAATGGAAATGGCGCTTTTGGAAACCCTAAAAAAAAAAGGAGGAAGGGTTTAGGGTTTAAGGGGGAAGCCCTTATATAGACACCCTTAGGGTTAGGTTAACATTAGCCAAATGGGGTTTTTCCATTTGGCATGGGGTTTATAGTTGCATATGTTTATTAAACATGCACAACTTACGAGGTTGCCCCCTAGGTGCAACCCTTTACGTCTCGCTAGTACTTGTCATGATGACATGTACGCGTGACGTGGCAATATAATATACGTATTTGGGGCATATATTATACTGGAACGTCACACCAAAGTTGGAAGACCACTCGAATTCAATGGTACTTTGCATGAGCCATGATATTACTTCTTAAGGCATGATTTGCCCAAGGTCTTCACTACCATTCCACCCAAAAAAATCATCTCTTTATCCATCATTTTCTCCCTTTTCATACACCATTGCCATTTGTCGAGACCAAAGTTCGCAAGACCATTTTTCCTAGACAAAAGTACACCATTCATCCATCGCATATAAAAAATTGCTAAAATTTCATCCAATTTAGCTCAGGCTCAAACATGCCATGCAGGCTCCAACATTTCAAGGTGGCTCAAACATGCCACGTGGGCTCCAACATGCCAAGGTGGTTCAAATATGCCACGTAGGCTCCAACATGCCAAGGTGGCTCAAACATGTCACGTGGGCTCCAACATGCCACCTAGGCTCCATCATGCCAAGGTGGCTCAAACATGCCACCTAGGCTCCAACATGCCAAGATGGCTCAAACATGCCACCTCGACTCCAACATGCCACCTAGGATCAAACATGCCAAGGTGGCTCAAACATGCCGCCAGTTCCAACATGCCAAGGTGGCTCAAACATGCCACGGGTTCCAACATGCCACCTAGGCTCCATCATGCAAAGGTGGCTCAAACATGCCACCTAGGCTCCAACATGCCAAGGTGGCTCAAACATGCCACCTAGGCTCAAACATGCCAAGGTGGTTCAAACATGCCACACGGGCTCCATTATTCCACCTAGGTTCCAACATGCCAAGGTGGCTCAAACATGCCACGCAGGCTCGAACATGCCACCTAGACTCAAACATGCCAAGGTGGCTCAAACATGCCATGCGCGTTCCAAGATGCCACCTTGGCTCCAACATGTCAAGGTGGCTCAAACATGCCACATGGGCTCCAACATGCCACATAGGCTCCAACACGCCAAGGTGGCTTAAACATGCCACACGGGCTTCAACATGCCACCTAGGCTCAAACATGTTGAGGTGGCTCAAAGATGCCACGTGGGTTCCAACATGCCACCTAGGCTCCAACATGCCAAGATGGCTCAAACATGCCACCTAGGCTCCAACATCCACCTTGGCTCAAACATGCCAAGGTGGATCAAACATGCCACGCAGGCTCCAACGTGCCACCTAGGCTCCAACATGCCAATGTGGCTCAAACATGCCACGCACGCTCCAAGATGCCACCTTCGCTCCAACATGCCAAGGTGGCTCAAACATGCCACATGGTCTCTAACATGCCACCTAGACTGCAACATGCCACCTAGGCTTCAACATGCCAAGGTGGCTCAAACATGCCACACAAGCTCCAACATGCCGCCTAGGCTCCAACATGCCAAGGTGGCTCAAACATGGCACGCAACCTAGGCTCCAACATGCCAAGGTGGCCCAAACATGTCACGCGGGTCTCAAACATGCCACATAGGCTCCAACATGCCACCTAGGCTCCAACATGCTCAACAAACATGCCATGCGCGGCTCCAACATGCTAAGGTGGTCAAACATTCCACCTCGGCCCAACATGCCACCTAGGATCAAACATGCAAAGGTGGCTAAAACATGCCATGCGTGCCCCAACATGCCATGGTGGATCAAACAGGTGGCTCCAACATGCCACCTAGGCTTCATCATGCCAAGGGTGGCCAAAAATGCCACCTAGGCTCCAAACATGCCAAGGTGGCTCAAACATGCCACATAGGTTTCCAAGCATGCTACCAAACATGCCAAGGTGGATCAAACATGCCAAGGTGGCTCAAACATGCCACATGGGCCCAACATGCCACCCAGGCCCAACATGCCAAGGTGGGTCAAACATGCCACGGACTCCAAGATGCCACCTTGGTTTCAACATGCCAAGTTGGCTCAAACATGCTGCAGCGAGGGCTCCAACATGCCACCTAGGCTCCAACATGCTAAGGTGGCTCAAACATCACCACCTAGGCTCCAACATCACAGCTCCAAACATACCCAAAGCGGCTCAAACATGACAAGGTGGCTCCAAACATGCCGCGGTCTCGGAGGCATGCCACGTAGAGTTTCAAACATGCCAAGGTGGATCAAACATACCAAGGTGGCTCCAAACATGCCCACGTGGGCTCCCAACATACCATCTAGGCTCCAACATACCCAAGGTGGCTCCATGCATGTCTTATGCCATGCACGAGCTCCCAACATATACCTAGGCTCCAACATCCACCTAGGCCCAAACGGCAAGATTTGGCTCCAACACTGACAAGGTGGCTCCGAAACATGCCACCCACAGGCTCCTGACATCCACTGGAAACAGGCATTTGGGTGAGCCAGGCTTATGCCCAGCAGTCCAACTACTTGGGTGGCTCCAGGCATGCTGGGCTGCGGCATGCCACTTAGGGTCCGGCATCCACCTAGAGGTCCAAACATGCCAAGATGGCTCAAACATACCCTTGCTTGGGCTCCAACATGCCACCTGAAACCAGGCATGCCAAGAGTGGCTCAAAAGAGTACCCTTGCCAGGGCTCCATCACTCACCTAGGCTCCAACATGCCACCTAGGCTCAAACCTTGCCAAGGTGGCTCCAAAGACACCACAGGCTCCCAACACGCCAAGATGGCTTTCGAGCCTTACCTTAGGTTTGAAACATGCCATGTGGAAATAACAGCTAACTGTAAACTCTGACTTTATGCGGTGTGGCTCGGGCATACTGTAGGCACCAATATGCCACGTAGGCACTCCAAGTAAGGTGACATGGCATACCAACTAAGCAAGATCCAAAGTTTTGGCCCCTAGGCCAAAAATGAAAAGATGTCCATCTTTGGTCTTTTCTTAGGTGATGTTGTTGGCAAATTTTGGTTGGCATGGCTGGAATGGTGAGTGATGTGGACATGATGAGCTAGGACTTTATAACCTTGCAAAATATGATAACCTTTGGAATTTTAGTAGAAGAGTTGCTGAGAGATAAGCAGGGGTATCTTGAAGAACTGAAAGCGACACCCTTAAGCCGTCGAACGAGGCGGGACTTTCGCTTCCTCACGGAAGAGAGACTACACTGAAGCAGGGCAAAGGTTGCGGGAGGCGCCTCTGTTCTACAGGAGGGCATATGCCAATGCCCCCTCACGGAGCTTCGTTTTTCCTATCTCTCCGGCTTAGATTGAATCCAAATTCAATAACACCGAAAAATTAAGTAAGTCCGTCCCGATGGGACTTGCTTATCAAAGCGAAAATCTGCGTGTCGTGAGTGTAGAAACGGTGTTTTATCATTAGCGGTCTAAAACTCGAAATAGAGAGTAAACTTCCTCTCGTCGAATAACAAGAAATACCCTGGAACCAATTTATGGAATTCAAACACATATAACTTTCTAATTTTACTCTACATGACATAATACCATCCACCTCTTGGGCCTTAATTAACTGAACGCGTGTTGAACATGAAACTTCTAGCGCTTTGAAAGAGGTAGTCACCACTTACAACTGGTCTTGCGGTGTGGCTCATACGATGTTTTTCGATTACTTATTAGCAGGGGTGGTTTCACGAGTTCAGGAGTGGGAGGTTGCCCATCCGCGACCACGGGAGCCGGGAGAGGACCCAGCTGGGGCCCGAGGAAAGCGCTTAGAAGAGTTTGGGGCGAGTCTTCTCTGCGGCAACACCACTCTGTGACATTGTACGAATCACGAATTACGTCCGACAGGACTGTGTGTTGCTAGACGGCCGAAGGTTTCACGTTATGGAGATTAGAGATTTAGTAGAGTTGCACTTTGGACATGGTGAAATTTGCTGATTACTTTATAAGCTATAAGGCTTGAAAAGTGGGGAAGGTTTGGTCTATTGGCCGTACGAGATAGTATAATTTACTCTGCGAAAAGAAAGAAGAAGAAGAGAGTTTAAGTGCGCCACACTTGGAGGAGGATAAATCAAAGCCCCCATTACGAGTCAATTCTAGTATGCCACGGCGGTGTTCGGCTTCTGCGGCTATAATCCCCAGGAGTCACTACTAAACTTTCGGCCTCCCAGCGTAAACCTTCAATAACCTAACAACCTGAGGATTTATATTCGGAGGTCACATATCTGGTCGGTTAGGCCGGGATCTTGCAATATCATCCGCATTAAGTGAGGGTGTTGAAGTGAAGAGCCGGACCCATAAACGATAGTTAAGCCCCAAAGTCACCGAGGCCCTTAGCGATGAACGGGCAACTGTAAAGCTAACTGCGCGGCGTGGTTTCCGAAAATATGGCATTTTCGGGGACTGGTTTGGGCGAGACTACCGCTTTGCTCCCAGAAAGCGCCAAAATCGCTCATATCCCAGCTGCGTTCTTAGTCGAATAAGCGTAAATAATTAAATCATCATGTAGAGGTTTGTGTCTCTTTGCGTTTGCAAAAGTGACGTTGTAACTTGGTCTCTAGGGTAATTCACCATTCGAGCGACATGGCAAAGTCGGATCTCCATTCGAGCCTTTCTCTCTTTGCTTTCGAGCGACAAAACACTTAGGTTTCACTTGGGTAGACGGGGCTTTGTAGTTTTGATAAGGTTCTTCAGAACGGATCTTAGATTTGAACTTTGCTTTCGGCGGTTAGCGAGCGATGGATTCAGTGGGATAGAAGCAGGAGCTTTCTAAGAGAGGGGGCATTGGCATTTGCCCTCCGGAAGGGCTGGCCCAGTAAAAAGTACTTGTCGGCAACCCAACTACGAGGTTAGATCCCACAGGGTACGACCTCTTCCCTCTGAGTGAAGGAAAGCCCAGTACAAACTCACTGACGATTGGGGAAAGGGAATTAGCCGGCCATAGAATCCCTCTAATGCATCCCTTGCCAAACTCCTCTGCCAAAATTCCTAAAAGGTATGTAACTGCGCCGGTCACAATCATGTAGTAAATGCACCATCTAGCCATATCACCTAAAATTTGCCAACATCACCCCAATGGAAAAGACCAAAGATGAACATCTTTTCATTTTTAGCCTAGTCAAAACTTGGCTTTGCTTGCTTGGCATGCCATGTCACCCTTGGAGTGCCTAGGCGGCATGCTTGAGCCTAGGTGGCATGTTTGAGCCACCTTGGCATGTTGGAGCCTAGCGGGGCATGTTTGAGCCACCTTAGCGTGTTTTGAAGCCACCCCTAGCATGATGGTCCTAGGTGGCATGTTGGAGCCTGGGTGGCATGTTTGACTACATGGCATGTTGGAGCCTAGGTGACATGTTGGATCCTCACGATGGCATGCTTGAGCCACCTTGGCATGTTTGAGCCTTGGCATGTTGGAGCACAGGTGGCATGTTGGGCATGTTTGAGCCACCTTGGCATGTTTTAGCCTAGGTGGCATGTTTTGGCTCCTGTACGTATTTGAACTAATTTGTGTTTGAGCTCACCTTAGCACATGATCTTGACATATTTGAGCCACCTTGGCATGGTGTTTGAATGGGTGGCATATTGGAACATTCTTGGCATGTTTGAGCCACCTTGGCGTGATATTGGAAAGGTACTTGTTGCGTAGTACAAAACCAGCGTGCTGTTTTGAGCCACCTTCAAATGTTTGCGCCACCTTGGCATGTTTCTAGGTGGCATGTTTAGAGCCACCTTGGCATGTTGGACTGGGTGACATGTTTGAGGGCACGCTTAATGTTGGGCTGGGTGGCATGTTGGAGCACAGCGTGGTTTATTACGAGCCACCTTAATGTTTAAGCCGCCATGTTGAGCCTGGTGGCATCTTCCAAACTAGAGTAGCATAACGTTTTTAACCAGCTAGGTGGTGGCATGTTTGAACACCTTGGCGAGGCCGCGTTGGAGCCTAGGTGGCATGTTAGAGCGCATGGCATGTTTGAGCCACCTTGGCATGTTGGAGCCTAGGTGGCATGTTGGGCCAGCGTGGCATGTTTGAACCACCTTGGCATGTTTTAGCCTAGGTGGCATGTTGGAGGAGCTTTCCCTAGGTGGCATGTTGGGCACGCGGCGTATTTAGACCATGAGCGTTTTAGACGCATGGCATGTTTTATTGGGGTGGCATGTTTGGGCTTCCTTGGCGTATTTGGGCCCACATGGCATGTTTGAGCCACCTTGGCATGTGTTGGAGCCAGCATGGCATGTTTGCGCTACCTTGGCATGTTTGAGCCAAGGTGGCATGTTGGAAACCTAGGTGGCATGTTTGTGACCCACTACCAATGTTGGAGCCTAGGTGTTAGCATGTTGCCCAGGCCACCTTGGCGTATTTGAGCCTAGGTGGCATGTTGGATCCTGGGTGGCGCGTTTGACAACCCTTCCAATATTTGAAACCACACGCAGGTTGGGCTTGGGTGGCCGCGATTCGAGCTTCCACCTTGACTGATGAAACCTAGGTGGCATGTTGGGCTGCTCTGTGGCTTTGAGCCACTTCATGTTGAGCCTGGAGTGGCATGTTACAGGCTTGTAGCCAACATGTGTTGGGTGTGGCATGTTGAGACACCTTGGCATGTTGGAGCCACCTTTGTGGCATGTTTCCGAAGCCCAAGATGGCTGTTTTGAGGCCAGAGTGGACCCAAAAAGAATTTGGCTATTGCATCCCTATGGTAGGTTATGCACACCCAAATGATGATGTCTTGAGGTGTTTCCAGCAGTGATGTTTAGGGGAAGGAAGAAGCCAGGCTAATGGAAATTTGGGGTGCTTGAGGTAAGCAGTCATGAGGTGGAATGGTGGCACAGGTGTATGGCAACTCGGTAACGTCGCATTTACAATTCCTTGAATTTTTTGGAAGGATCAAAATGTCTTTGGGGATTTGTAATGCTTAATTTGTTTCATTTGAGTACTGTAAGTCAAGTATTATAAGAGTGCATCCCCATAGGAAAGAGCTGGATTTTTACGCATGAGCGATGCAGTTCCGGTGACCAATTCCCCACTTCATCAGATTTGTCTTTGACCCCAAGATTTGTCTGATGGCAAGAAGACAAAGCATCATTGCTAGAAAGATAAGCAGGTTAGAAATGGGCGGAGTACAAAGTCTACGCTGCCTTTGAAGTTGCCTGGACAACTCTGGTGTGTTGAAGATAATGGGAATGAAGCTGGATTGCCATGTGGCAAATTGAGTAGGATATGACCTAATGGGGATGCACCCTAAGCACCTAAAGTTTAGGTACAAGAATATATCCAAAACTCATACATATAGGGTGAAGTGCATTTAAAATTTAGAAGCTAGAAAAAACTTATACAATACTAACCATACATATCATAGGTGACAAAGTTTGGATAACAAAATGAAATTTGGAAAGCACCCCATGAAACTATAGTTCTAAAATGAGCAGCCACAGAAGAATCCATTTTTTGAAATTGTAGACAAATTAAAAGATATTTAGACAATTTCGGCTTTATAAGCAAAAGATCGACAAAATACACTGAAATGCCTATCAATGAGGGTTGCTGCAAATTAGATGTACGATGCATGTCCTTTGGCATTTCTCTAGTTACTTAAAATTTGCTATTTTTCAAATGGTGATAGATTCCCACAAATAAGCAATAGGCCTTAGTTCAAATTATTATCAGCCTCCCATCCAATGAAGGGATAAATTCTAGCATGTCTTTATTTTTTAATCTTATCTATCCTATTTGAAACTAAACCCTATTTGAAAAGCGCCTCCACTTTGGCGGATCAACTCCAAACCCCAAGCAGCCTGACAACTCACCCTTATTGCGTGGTTGCTGGCGCCCTTGCTCTTCACTATTTATTTGCAGAATTATTACCCTAACTCTTTGATGTGTGCGGCTCGAGAGGTGTCATCGAGAGTGCGCCCATGTTGGATAGTTCTCGGGGAGGTGTGTGTCGATTATCTTTGATGACACTTTCCTTTTCTTATGGCAACAGTGAAACTACTCCGTACTGAAACGCTCCTAGATACTTTCCTCTCTGGCCTCTGGGTTTGCTTAGGTTGGAGAAATTGCCCGCTCTATGGACCTTTGGATAGTCTTTGATTCCCTCTTGTATTCTTGACTATCGCTGGGCGGTGCTTCCTCATGGTCCAACCTGAAAGCTTTGGGCATGCTGTGGGGGTGCGTTTACGCCTCTGGAATGAGATCATTAGTCTTGAGAAACATACATTAGAATTGGAAGGTGGCTAAGTTATCTTTGCACGGTAAGATCCTGATTTGCAAGGTAGTCTCAGCCCAACACCCATGTCTATATGGCATCTGTCTTCTGGCTCCTCAATGTAAGATGAATGAGATGCGTCACGTATTGTTAGGAATTTCATGCGGGGTGGTACATGAGAGGTCTTTGTTGTTAAGGTATCTTTTGGGCTAAGTGCATCCAAGAAGCCTAAAAGGCTGATTTGGTGGGCTTGGAATGTTGGACTTAGTGCAAGGCGGGGTCATGATTTCAAAAGTTCATTTGGAGGCTCCTCCTTGATAGAATGACTCTCACGGCTTAAGGTTGGTGCGGCAATCACTTGCGGTGTCTCCCTTTCTAGAAGGCAAGCTATCAAGCCTAGTCTCCCATAGGCCTTGTTGTATCCTTTGCATCCCATATCCGTGTACATTCCTTGAGGGTGCGGCATACTTCGGATGGGTTGGAATCTTATTCATATTAATCCCCAAGCGTGTGCTTCATTGTGATGTCTCATGTGGGTGGCTGCACTGCAAATATACATGTCAATGACCTTTAGCAGCACTGTGCATCCAAGACCCAGCGGCGTTGGCATTTCATTTGAGGTTTTTAACGATTGCGGCTAGTATGATTCTGGTCATCTTTTGTCGTAGGGCTTTGGGGCTGAGATTCATTGCTCTGGATGGGATTGACGATAGAATTTTGGGGTGGCTGATTTTTGCCCATCCAATGTGCAGCAACCACAGTGATGATACTGTTGGATATGTGATGCGTCTTTAAGCGAGAGAAAAGTTTGTTTTCTTCCACGTCTGAGGAGCTCTTTGTTAGATTGTGGGCCTCTTCCCCATCCCGGTAGCAGCATCTTCGAGGTTCCTCAACCAGTGGAAGTGTTTGGATGTGGACATGGGATAAATTGCTCCACCTAAAATTATTAAATTTGGCAAATTCTCCACATAGATGTGTTAAGTGAATGTCTTGGTTCACAGAGATTGGATCTAAGTCTCGAATGGTTGCCTCTGCGGCCAGCGTGTTTGGGGAAACTATTGAACCTTTGCTTCTTCTTGTCGCGATCATCTCTGGCTTGCTTGGTGGTTGTTCACTCTTTTCGATTAATGTCTCTCACTAGCAAAGGAGAATCTATCCCCTGTTTAGCTAGCTTGCGTGTGAGCATTTCATCTACTAGTAGTTTTGTGGTCTATCTGGCTGACGTTTATGGGTTTTCCCAAGGTGCACACACATCTCGTTAGCGGCTTCTCCGTTGTGCTCGTGGAAGATCACTAAAACGCGTTGCTCATCTCTGGTGATGATAAAAATTAATTTGACAGGCGTATTTCTGATTGTTCTTCTTATGCATAGGCGGGTGTTTTTGCCTGGTTAAGATTGACCTATCCACTAGGGTTTTATTCTGTCTGATACATCAAAACTCGGCTCTGACTCATGATGACTCCATGACCCTTTCAGATATCTTCTTCGCGGCTCCTCTAGTTTTTCCTGTTACACTGGCACTACATCCGGACACGATTACATTTTCTATTTTTGCTGGCGCGCGTATATTCTGGCCAGAAATACTGAGTTCTTGTTGGGCCTTTCTAATTTTTTGTTGGCAAAGGATGCGAAGACTTCGCAGTACTCTTGATCTGCCATCCATCATTCTTCTTCGTCGATAAGGTTTTAGATTTTTGCTAAGTTGTGGCTGGAGATCACGAAGAGTGATGAAGTTGATCGATTACACGGGCCGAATATCCATTTTTTTTTTTTAATCATGCAGGTTAATGCTAAGCGCCTTGGTTTTATTTCCGGCTTAACGGTGTCTTAATGTTGTTTGAAGTGCTAATGGCGAGGTTTGGACCAATTTTGTACGCCAGGCACTTAGATCGTTTTGTATGATGAGTACTTAGATCATTGCTATGGCCGAATTAGTCTACTTGGTGGGGGACTATGGCGGATGAAGCATATTTGAAGCTTTCCTTTTCTTCTTATTTTGTTTCACCATGCTGGTAAAAAGCTACCTAGCATATCATTTGGATATTTGATTACGAGCTTCTAGTGGAGCTACTCATGATACTTTGAAGTAATTCCCAGTAGTATCGGCCTATCGTCGCTGCTCCATGCTAGCACGGGTGTTAAAGTCCATTCTCCCATTTCCATGCATACCACGTACCAAATCGCCTCTTGTTGTTCCCGTCTTACACTTTAAAATAGCTGCCGGCAGAATTCTCATGATGTTGCTAATGAGTACTTTTATTAGTCTTTAACGATGTTCTTTTGCTACTCTACTTAGATGCATTGCTCCGGCCTCACTCGGTTACTTTGCTCATGCCTCAATGTACCTTCTAAAGTACTAACGCCCGGTTGGTGTCACCCAGGGTAGCCGAAGTTTTTCCCTGGCGTAAAAGGTGATGGCTTGAATCCCATTGCAAAAGATATGGATATCTATGCAAAGCGAGAAGCGTGGGAGCATTTAGCCAAAGCGGCTACCTCATTTTACAGGCTATCGAATTCTTTTCAAATTTATTTTGAAAGCCAGATGTCATGGAGCAGCGAGGTTGCGGTGGGAGTTACTTGCTATTTCAAAGATGCCTTGCTCCGCTATATCGCTTCACTTGCAGGTGATAGATATAATAAACTGCATGTGGATCAACGACTTCGTTGCGTATTATTGCGTACATTTTTGTTCAACGCTTATTTGCTTCCCACCATCATCTGCGCGATGGGTATGATATGTGCATTTCCTTGATTATCCACTATAGTGATCTTTATAATGACATTGCTCGAATTCAAGCGGTTAGGGCATGCTATTCTTCTTGGTGATTTCAATGCTGCATACTTCTAACTGAAATGCAATTTGCTCCAACTCATACTTGAGATGTTGACTCTGCTATGGATATGCGCTAATGATCTGATGCTACGTTCATGGCACGATGCTGCTCGACACATCTCCAACATTTGGAAGGAGCTCATCGGAGTTGTAAGAAGTCTTTGAGAGGATGGGTACTTTGTAATGAAACTAGAGCAATAGCCCACACTCTAAAGGTATTACATACGACGGACCGGCGGATGGTGGTACTAGTGTTGTTGATTATGTCATTTCCCAAATTAAAGCGGCGGATCTCATTTTAAATTTTGGCGAATTGCTTCAGGCATGCAGGATGAGGAGATAAAATCAGTCACTATCCACTTATTTGTCATTAAAATTAGGCGACTTCACCTCTTCAACCCGGCTATATCCGGGCTCCTTATTTTCGCATTACAACCTGACTTATTCTAGATCTTTTGAATATGAGCGAACTGACTAGCTCTGGCTTTGCGGGGTATTTTGGATACCCAACTCTTCTAAAGCGTATCGTGCGTGCAGCACTTCGCTTTGTCTCTTGCGGCTTTGGCACGCGCCACAGATTGTTGCTCTCATCTTGGTAAATCACTGCTAAAATGTCGGTTTGGTATTAAAGCCCTGCTTGTCGAAAACAATTACTGGCAACGATAGTTAGGCGGTCACCTTGACATAATGCCATTGAATTATAAGTCTGTTTGAAGCATATAGAGGCACGCTTTGATTTGTTGACATGAAGCTAAATGTTTGAATTCGCGCTGCATGAGGCTGGGCTTTACGGCCCAAAATATTATATCAACCACCTCCTACCCTTGGACATATTTCTATCGGCAATGGGATGGCTGATTGGTCCACTTATATGATCACGGGGTCCTTAGTGCATTGCCTCGGTAGGTGATATTCTTCAATTCCACGAAGGAGGAAGTCAAAGAAGAGGCTGCGGCATCTATCTAATGGCAAGTCTCCACGATCTTCAAGGTTTCATGAGTGGCAAATGGGGGTCCGCTATTGCTTCCAATCATCACTGCACTCTTTTAAATCAAGCTTGCAGAAGGCTTGCGGAAACTGAAACATCGGTAAAGACCGTACCAATTTACAAAGCGGTGATAAGCATGGGCCTTCTGGTACTCACGCGCAATCATAGCTGAATTCATATTTTCAAAACTCTTAGCGATCTTCTTGAGAAGTAGTTGTCATATGGTAGGAATATCTTTGGTGTATGTCTTTGTAGGACAATGAGCTTTAGATCCCATACCATTCTACAATAGACCATATTTTCACATTCATGCTTATTGAACATAGTCGAGTTTGAAACAAGACTCTATATATGTTTGTGGATTTTACTTACGCTTTTGATCTGATTACCCCACTGGCTTCTTTTAAGCGGCGCTATGCAATTACAAGGTCACGGTATCTTCAAAATCGGTTGCTCCGAATCTATAAAATTTTACTGATTTTCGGCGCTCGAATTGCGCTCAAATCACTAGCAACCGTGGGTTAAATTCGGGGTTGCCTGCCCAATATACACTCTTTGAAGCGCACGTAATCGGTGGAAGAATGAAGCACAGTAATCACTTAAGCGGAGGTCCACATTTGCTTCTGTCATTGGGCAGCATAGCTATCGCGTGATGTTTCACTTAAGCCTCTTTAGCTGCTAATTATCTTTGACAACATTTATGCTACTGATTTTGTGAAACCGGAATACCGTATTTGTCTCCCAGACCAAGCTTTTGAGTAGTTCAATCTTCGTCTGAAATGTTCCCCTATGCACTATGATAGCAGCGAAGTTGAAGTTGTAGATAGCTAGAGTATCTTGGTGTAGAGGTGTTGGGAGCACACTTTGGGAGCGATTGTATTGCCAGCCGGGGTGCATTTCTATTTGGATGGAGAGCACTCTAGCAGTAAAGCAATTTGCTTTGTGAGAAATTCATATTGATTCCAATACGGAAAGCCCACTTGTTTGAAGACTTTGAGTAGAGCACATTTCTTTGTATGGTTAGAGTGTGGGGAGCTTGCCATTGTGCTTGTGCTGGGAGAGCTTGGAGTAGTGCAAAAGTCCTTTCTCACTTATAGCTACCGGGTTAAAACAAGCGGTGCCTATGCTATTCTTTACAAAGAGGGAGGCGGAGTTTTACGGCCTCTTCCAACAATACGCCATGGCGCCATCTCCACTATATGGGGTGCCATGGATGATGTTAGATATACGTGCTTTGCGCTTTTACCCATGGCTGAATCTCACCGGTGATTTGAAGCGATGTTGGAAAGACGTGCACTACGCGGGACGCGTTGAAATTTTATTACCCAACGAGCCTTTGCTGATGCTTGCGGAGTTGATCTGAGCTTTGCAACAATATCTCAATGGTCGTTTTCTCAAGATATGGGGCCTTGAGTTACTTTGGCTGGTGGCCGGGTCATTTATCATGCACACATAAATCCCACCTTGGCACCGGGGCCCCAAGCTTATTTGCTTTGCTTCATTGTCGAGGAACAAGCTTGTAGCTATTACATCAATTAAGCACGGGTCCCACGGTGTTCTCAGTTGAGGCGAGGTAGATGGGAGGCGGCGCGAATTTCGCGAGGCGAGACGTACTTGTTCGGTTACAATTGTGAAAATGAAAAACTTAAACACTCTTAGAGTTTGCCGCGCAGAGATAGTCGGAATCATTTTTGACATAGCATTTCCATTCACGCTTGTGACATTTACCTTCATTTTCAAGGGTAGAGGTAAATGAGATTCATGTTTCTGATAGTTAGCGGCGGGTTATTTTGTCCTTTGCGAAACCTCCTATTTAGTTTCCCACTTATCTAGCGGTTTCCTCGCTCCGAGCACCCTTGCGAGCATCTCTTCCTTCTTACGGTCATCCCCAGCCCCATTTCCCCATAGCCTCCTATTTAGATCCATTTGTACATCGTTTTCCTTTAGCTGATTTTGGCTTTCTCCTTTGTATGTTGACGTCTCAAGCTTTGTTTTGGCCCCGACTAAGCGATTATTTCCGCGTACGTTAGCTTTTGCCTTGGATATCTTCTTTGTAATTTGTATTGCTCGATTTATCAAGCACGTATATTTTGCGGGATCCGCTATATAAGATCTGTTTGTTCTATACTTGCGTCGTTGTTTAGACAAGGATCGGGCTTCAGGTGGATACTATCCATTCTTGCTTATCCCTTCTCTACCGTTTTGTTTGCCCATTTCCTTTATTTGTTTCTTGCTCTTACTGTATCATCAATGGCCCCCAAAGATGGATCCTCTCAAAATTTTGGGGAAAGAGGCCTATCCACGGAAAGCTTACGGTTCTTTGGAATGATCCAAAATCAAGAGTGCCTCTTTGATGAGGGGCCTCGGCATGGTTGGAGTGCGGGTTATGGAAAGCCTTCTAGAATCCCAAATTGCTTTTGGTCTCTGCGGTGCTGTATGGAATCAAAATGTACGGCCTGGGTGGTACTAAAGCGGGAGGATGTAGTAGCCACGGAATCCAAAAGGTTGCTTCTCTTGAGAGGGAAGAAATCCGGCGGAAGAGCAAGAGAGCTGGAGCTCACCTTACTCAGAATTTTGATGAGGAATATCAAGCATGGATTTTTTGAAACGAGTGAGGAATCATTGCAGGCCAGAGAAAAATCTGCAAATCGAGATTTAGTCACGCAAGCAAAGGCGTTTTTGACAAAGGCCTGGGTGACCAGAGTAGAAAAATTATATGCGGACGGGGCCGGGGAAGTACCAAGCGATGGCTGGGTCTTTCTTGAAATAGGAGAATTTAATTGGTGTGATAATGATAAGCGGTTAAGGGATGCGGAAACTGGCAGGCTAAAATAGGACCTCAAGCGGTTTTGGTTTCCGGTTTGAACTTCTGGGGTTCTAATCTTCGCATATTTGTCGGCAACCGGGCCATTTAAACTTGGCGTCATGTCCATCTAAATTGATATGGATAAAGTTCTTAGAGATATTGTCTACTTTGAACAGCGATAAGATAGGCGAAGCAACAGAAATCACGTTGGATTCTTATATAGCTATTTCAACAACGAAAGGTGCTTGCTTCCACAAAACCAAGCTATGGAGCATCAATCTCCACCCAACGGGTCCGGAAGGCTTAAGAACATTCAGGAAGCGAACTAATGGATTCCAGCCCGCGGCTTATTTCCTCTTTGGAAGCATGTGACCTCCAGCACGGCGGGTTCAGCACAAATATACTTAGAAGCTGACGGAATTGAGATTGGGTGCGCTCTAAAAGACCGGGTGAAGATTGGGAGAAGGCTTCAATAGAGGTGATAACATGTAGGCACAGGAGCAGCGGCGGCAGTGAGCAATGATCACGACTACACTGGATTATAAGAAGGTAACAACTCGATCTTCCCCTGCCGAGGCCGGATTTAGGAACTCCACATACTTGAGCAGAGGTTTGGAGAAGCGAAACCCGGCAGAGTCTTAGTTGTTTTCTTGAACCAGCCTCGGTCAACAGATTACCGGCATTTAAAAAAGCGGCATGCTATTCTCCACAAATACGCCCTTTTTATAAAATTAGTTGTGAGGCGATTTCCTAAATACCATCTCTTTTTGTGATGATAACTAACAAAAGACATTGTGCCCTATTTCTTTTTAGCATATAATGGATGCGTCATTATGCTGCATTTTTGCCACTTCTTACATAACCACTAGTGTCATTATGCCCCATTGCCTTAATTCCTTTATTCTTTTGGACCCTCCCTAGCATGCTCCATATACAGTTTTCCATCCCTTCTTAAGAAGATGCGTCCAGCGATCTTTGGATGCACTTGAGATGGATTGTCCTTCTCAAGATAATTTACTAAATCAAGTACATCGAGGTTTCCTTGAAGAATCACAAACTGAAAGCGATTATGAATATCAGCGTCTTTACGTCGATATATCCTTATACTCCAGCGGTACATTATTGTCGTTCATTACCCTCGGCGAAATTTTCGCAGTTTATATACTCCACGATGCAAATCCATCATGGGTTTTGAAATAAAATTTTTACTCTTTATTTCCGCATAAAGAAAATCACTTACAGGCTTTACCCCTTAAGTGGTCCCCAACCAAGCGATTTAAGATTAGCATCGAATTTTTGCGTCAATATCCTTGGCCCAGGCATTAAAATCAAATTCCTTCCCAATGCACTGCTATAACGAGCACGCAAATGATAAGGTCAAGTGTTAGTATAGATGACTTCTTAAATTCGAATATTTATCTAAATGACCCCCACACGGTCAATCACTCTCGAGATCCACCACGATCTGGCTCCATAATCCCAAGCAAAATGCTTTTTGCTTGAGTTCTCCATATTTCAGGCTTAAAGGTTGGAGATCTACCACGGGCCCCGTAATGAGGGCTTCTAAGATGGCAAGAAGATTATGGTAGGTAGTTTTGGCTTTCATATTTACATGAGCTCGGTGTTTCGGCGGCAGCTGGTTCTCGGCAAATTAGGTCCTCTCGGCAAGTGGGTCCTTATGCTTCCTTATGCTCTTAAACATTCACGAAAGCACCAAAGCTTTCCTCTTCACATGCCACTCACGCAAGCGGCAAGCGGTCATACTTCCACTTTGAACTTACAGGACGCGCATAGAATAGACTGATAACTCGACCCATTCTTTCTAGCAGCCCATAGTGCGCGCAGGGGGCAACCCTAAACAAATAAATAAGGCTTCGTGGCCCAAATCTTCATATATGCCGCGCTATGCCCCGAAATCATTAGAATCTGCTACCTGTATGTACCTAATCTGCTTGGTAGCGATTAGATTTGCCATCGCCTATACCAAAGCATCTCTAGAAGAAACCATATCGCCTACTCCGCCCTATGGTCAGCTGATTGCCTGCTTCCCTCTTTGCATGTCGGCATGCCGCCAGTGCAGCTCATCACTTCGGCCAGGCCGCCGCCCGACTCACTTCTTTGGAAAGAAGTTAAACCCATTCCTAACACTTCTTTTGGCGAAGTTCTTGAAGATGCTTTGTACGGCCTTGATGTTCCCATAGCCCCTGCATTCGGAAAGTGCATGCTTAGACTCTGATACCAATTAATGCTGGATAAAGGATTCTTAGAGAACAATATACTACTTTGAACAAGCATTAAAAGATAAACCCGAAGCCGAGAGAAATCTGCGTTGGTTGCCGCCGCCCGGCTGGCTTTCGGCAACAAGTGCTGGCTACGGCCCGGCTGGGCATAATATACTTCGTTGAGGAGAAACTAAGGCAAATTCCAAGGGCTTGGGAACTAATGGATTCCCGACCCGCGGCGGCTCGCGACTCGTACACCTTGATTCAGCACGGTAACCCAAACTGACGGAGTGGTGAATCACTGTTCTACATCAAAGAAGACTCCAGCGAAGATTGGGAGGCTTCCAATGAGATTGCGTCACTTAATGGGCACGGGAGGCGGCGGCGATGACAGCGATACGACACGGATGCCAGCTGACAACTCTCGATCTTCCCTACTTGAATTGGGATTTGGGAACTCCATACTTGGGCGGTTTGGAGAAACCCGTGAGAGTCTTCCGTTGTTTTCGCCAGACCAGCCTCGGATACTTGATTCGGCTTTTCCTAAAGCTGACATGCTATTCTCCACCAAATCGCCCTTTTATAAGTGGATTTCACGAAAATATCATCTCTTTTGTGATGATAGCCATAAAGACATTGTACCCTATTTCTTTTTGCTTGTAATGGATTTAAAAGGTCATGTCTTGCCCCATTTTGCCGCTTCACCCATAGCCACTGGGTGTCAAACGCTTCGTTTGTGCTAATTCCTTTGACTACTGGACCGCTCCCCTAGCATGCTCCATATCACTTCTAAAATCTCTGAAAACCAAGGCTCCTCAACAACTTAAGCCTCCGGCACTGACAAACACTAATGTCTGTTTTATAAACACCTTGAATATTTAAATTGTATGTGTTTTTGCCTCTCTGTTTTGAGGTGTGATCCTATGACCAATAGATTTAATGCTTTCAGTTTTTGCGGCTGAAATCTTGTGAATTTGTAAATACAGGCTCCTTTAATTTTGGTGAATATTTGTGGAGAAGATAAAAACATAATGTTCAGGAACGATGGGTTAATAATAAGCATCTTGGTTTGGCATGTCAAATAAGCGTTCACATTTTAAAGCGGCCTATGACCTTTGCCGCTAGTTTTGTAGGCTGAACTCATTTCTACAACTCATTTTAATGCGACTTCAATGTGCATTTTCCACTGTCGCCCAGAAGGTTACCATGCAAATAAAGTTCCACACTTCTTCCACGTTCGGCACTATTCAACAAATGTTTGCTTCGTTTTATTTCTGAATTGTTTAACATCATCTCAACGACCACCGCAGCTTCCGATTAGTGCGGTAATGGCTGTTTGTTACATTACTTATATTCAATGAGCTAGGTAGTATGGATAGCTAAATTTCATGAGATTTTAAATCCTACTGACTTTCAATTTTGCCAGCCGTGCAGCGTCTTGCATATTTGCATTCTTCTAATCTACATCCCGGTACGGTATTATGTGTCTTCATTTTGGGGATTGAGCCGTAAATTTATTACTGTGCAAGCTATTTTTTGGCCTTTAACCAGCGTCACAGTTTTGTAGCATTTGTGGTTTTAGCCGGTCTGTAGGAACTTGCAATATTCACTGGTTGTGATGTCGAGATATGGTCTTTGTTTTAGAAAACCGGTTAGTGCGTACAGCTTGGAGGGAAGGTCAGGGCTTCTGTGCAAGCTTATGTACCTATTCATGCCTTGTGAAGGTGCACAGGTAGCCTAGACCTTTATGCTTATGCGGTCCGTTTGGATCAGCCGTGTCTTCAATACTGTTTGCGGCATGGGATTCTGGGATTTTTATAGCAGAACGTATTTTTCCCAGGCATGTTGGGAGAATCTTTTGTCGACACTTTGATCTTTTCCTTCCTGTTGCTCTAATTTCAATCGCTCAATAGCCAGCTTTGTGTTGTAGGTTATAGGTCTTTCCTTCCTGTTACCTAATTCAATCGCTCCAATAATAGCTTTGTGTTTTAGGTTATATGATCTAGGTCTAACTAATGTGCTTGAACAATCTTTGTGGCTAACTAATGTATCTTTGTAAGCTAACAATATGCTATATGTATATGTTTTTGTATCTTTTTGTTTGATGCTTCATATAAGGTGCAGCACCGTTGACACTTGGATTTATGTTGGTATTGTGACTAAGGAAGGGTCCAGATTTCGTTTGAGTTTCCTAATAATGAGTTGGTTGTATATTATTCTGAGATATAAGCACTTCATCTTCTCAAAGTTTGCACCACGGTGACTTATTTACTTAATAGATTTGAAAGGACGTTTAGTTTTTGATACGTTTTGTTCTTCACAATGGGTGCTTGGTGGTGATATGGTTATACCTCTTCAACTCATATTTAATCGGCAGCGGTCTAAGCGAAGCCGCCGGCGCTTGTGGCATGCGGTTTGTTAGGGGTGCTATCAAGGATTTGCTTTACTTACTCAGAGTGCACTCGATCTGAAATCAATTCCTTCACTTATACTCACCATGGTAGTCCCTAAAATTTGAGAGGAAACAAATTCGTCTTATTTTGGACCCAGCCAGCTATGTTAATAGTTGTAGCTCATATTTCGCTTTGAAATACTAGAGCTATAAAGGAGATCATTGATGTTATTAAAGCCTAAATGATATACATTTACGTTGTCTCAATGAATACAATAAACCAAACATTAATCACATGCAGTGGACATATCTTGGTTTGGCAGTTGGGTATTTCACTCGTGTTTTACATCCTTGCCTTTTTGGTCTTTTCTTACTGCATGCTATGTATTTACCAAGCTATCGTCGAATAGTCTCAAACATGGTTCTGAGGATGCGTTTGCATTCCTATATAGATGACTTCTTATTTTATACTACATTTGTTTACAAATGTTAAGGCTTTGTGGTGATCTGAGTTTTAGAGGCGGCCGGCTTTGTTTAGCCCTACACTTAAGTGCGGCTAGAATGCTCTCATGTGGCCAAGTTCTTGGGATTTGTGGATTTGACTCATCATAGAATACGCAGGGCGCCAAAATTTTTCCGGCAGCCGCCAAGCAAATGGAGTGCATTCCCGGTATGAAGACATTAGCCTCTTTTATGGGTATGATTGAGTCTTTCCGTATGGTTTTGGCCTTTTTCCAAACTCTTATCCATTTAATCTTGCTAGAACATATGCTTCCATTACATCTTGGTCCCAACATTCTGATTTATCCCATGCGAGCATCACGGAAATTTACCTTTGGTCCTCCTCCTTTGATCTCATAATAATGCTTACGACAGGAACCCCTTAACCCTTCCATTTCTTTATGCTATGATGCTAGTAGCTTCGGGATGGGGAGTTTGCTTCATGGTTCTTTTTCAGAGTCACAGTTACTGGGGTACTTTCGATGCTGAAATCTTTCATCACTATTTAGCGGTAGGCTACGCCTATTCCATTTCCTTGAGGACGGGCTCGAGTCCTTGCAAAACTCGGGTGCGACTTTGGCGATTCGCTTAAATGCATACTTTATCCTTTCAAAGGCGGATCTAGGCGTATTAGTCATCTACATTTCCTTGTGTATGGGGATCTTTATGTTGCTCCAGTATAGGATTGCCCTTGACGCAGGCGCGGATTACCGGACTGGACGATTGGGCTGATATCTGCTCAAAGCTTATTGATTTTTGATGACTATATGTTATCGATGCGGCTTTTTCCTTGATATAGATATGAGATGAATTAGCAGTTAGGATGCGTTTTGCCCAATTATACATAATGCTCGTGCTTCTAAGTTAGCAGCCTGCATCCTAGTTTTATCACCCACCGTGCTTTCTCTCAGTGGTCCAACACTACTTTGGCTATTGCTTTCCTCCTCCAGAACCTTAGCAGCTAAGGCTGTCGTCTTTGCCTTGCATGTAAGTGTGATATCCGTTAGTCATTTTCCATTGGAGATGCTCCTTGGTAGGTGCTCATGATGGTTTGGGAATTGGCGCGCTATAGACCATTTATATTTTTCAAGCGGTGGATATGCTTTGCATGAAGCTTCTAGATCTTCTTTACCTTGTGGAAAACCTACTAGTCAGATGATTAGCTTAGACTTACGTTAGCCGACCTTAATTGGTAGTGACATTCCGGATGTTTTGGATTAGGGTTTTGGATGTCTCCTTGGATAATCTTGGTTCGAGATATGTGTTTTATTGTCCTTCTGAAGGGATTTGTACAGCAGTCACGAGGGGCTCCAAACACCTTGAAATACAGGCAACCTTGGTTTGAATTTAAGTCTTGGTGGGTGTCCAAAGCCTCTCATTTTACCCTCATCTTCCATATTTGTTTATCTTTACATCACTAAGATCATCATCTTCACCTTCTCTTTCACGAGTCAATAACATCTTAGCATCCATTGCTTTCCATCACCCGGGTTGCGGGTCTTGGTAAACCTCTTGGAACACTAGGACAGCTGTTGTGATCTAGCCCAAGCGAATATTCCCATCTAGTATCAACAAGAAGCAACCTTTGTTTACTACATGGTTGGAGAATTATTGATGCAGCTGCGGGACCTTTAGCAGCGTTGTTTGGAGTGTCATGCATTTGCACGGCTCTTGTCTTAGCTTTCTCGGCCTTTTTCGTGGCTTCGGGCTGCTTTCTTTACATTTGGCAGAGCAGGTACCATACTGCCATGCTAGTCTCTACATCCGATCCTCTAAACTGATCAAAATGTAGGTTCTTGGGTTTCTGTTGCTGCCATCCGGGTGGTTCATAGCCCCTTTGAGCCAAGCTGGCATGGCGCCTTATCTATATGGGAAAATTTAGAGGCTGTGGATAGTCCATGGTGGTTTTCTTTTTAGTAGTGACTAAGTACATGCGCCATGCGTACACTCGTAAGAGTGTGATCTCTTACTCCACCCTCCGTTCATGGTTAGATATTTGCTTTAATCTATTGGAAAGGATCACGATGCTTTTTGGTACTCATTACGGTAGCAGAGCGGGGGGTGCTGGAGCTACTCTGGCGCGGCTTTTTAATGTTCGGTCGTTTGGCCCCCAAGCCCAGCGGGACCGGTGGTCACCAGTGCCATAAAAGATGGTTATGTGATTTCAGCCTTGCGTGAGCCATCTAGTTTCGTTCTTTAGGCCTTGCTTCCAGCAGGCACCTCGGAAGCTTTGTTAGAGTTAGGCATTTCTAGTGGTACACACTTTTCCTGCCTCTTTTTCAGCATGTATTACTGTTTTGTTGTTTAAAGATGCCATAGGTGGTTCTTTCCATATGTTTTCTGCACACACCTAGTATTGGTTCTAAGTGACATTTTACCTTTGTTTCAAGGAATTGAAAGGTAAATGAAGTTCTTGAACTACTAGGTAGTTATAACCAGTTATTTTGTCCTTTAGCAGAAAGCCTCCTATTTAGTTCCTTGTCTGTGAGGTTTTTCCTCCATCGGCTTCATACTTGAGCATCTCTTCCTTCTTAGGTGTCACCAGCCCCCACCCACCCACCCTTTGTTTTACCATTAAGCCTTAAATTGGGTTTTCTTGGTTTTAGCCTAGTGACAGTTGGGCTTTCATGCCTGGTTAATTTGTATAGTGCACGGATGGAGGCCGTGCCTGGTTGAGTGACCCTAGAGTCATGGTGGGCCTTGTGCACGTGGAAGGCCTATGGGGCGCGGATGAGCAGATGGGCCTTTTTGCCTCATTTTCTTGTTGTTTTGCGGATATATCAAGGCGGGAAGGGGCCGTATAGTTGAGCTTCCTAGGTTGAAGGGCCTACACTCTGGTGCAGATTTGTGTGATTGTGAACTTGGCCTTGAGCATTATTCTCTTCTTCTTGCCAACTTGCATGTGCTATACATGTGCCCCATCTAGCAAAATTTTGGTAGGCACGAGGGTATTTGTTTCACCTTTGGCTGGTTAGTGGATTCTATTATATGGTCGAGGGGGTTTTCCTCGAAAACTTGGGAAGAAGTGAGGTTTTATTCCCAATTATAATGGTTTCAGTTTGACAAGCATGTGATACATTTTTGTGTTGTTCATGGAGGTGGTTCTTCTTAGCATGTATTCTTGTTTGTGTTGTTTTAAGAGATGCATATGTTTCCACACCTAGTAGTTTCTAGAACCACAACTACCGGAGCACCATCTGTGCATGACAGCGATGCCATGGCGGGGTTCTAGATAAGCGTCGCAATTCACGGAGCCCTCATTAGTCATTATCTCAGCTTGTCTAGTATCATCGTACTGCAAGGTTTTCCTTGAAAACCTTTGAGAAGCGAGGAGTTTTTAATCCTAGTATTAATGATTGTACTGGCCATTGTATAGGTCCCATGGCCTGTGGTCTCGAGTGAATTCAAAAAATATTCTATTCTATTCTATTCATAAAATCTAAAAAATTAATTTCGCGTGAGTTTTCGTACCGTTTCAACCACGGTAGGCCTTGTTTCTATGTTTTAGGCGGAGGGGCTCCTTGGTTGATGCGTGGGGCGGCTCGCAGCAGTCCCGAGTTTTGCCTCACAGCAGGTAGCCCCTTTGTTTTAGCACATGCATGGTCTGTTTTTACTTGTTACTATTTAGGTTTCTAAAAGCTTCTGCTTTCTTTTACATTGCAGCAATGCACTATTGAGTATGCGATTTTTTTAATGTAAAACTAGATCTAGCATAACATTCTTCACTAGGTGAAATAGTCGAGTTAAATGTTTTCCTTACCTAGGAAAAGTTCTTAATGTTTGATAACATATGGAAGTGCTCTAGTTGGATGAACACTCTAGATGGATGAACAACTTTTATCTGAAAACTACGAAAACTAATTTGTTAACATGTGTATAATGCATATGAGAGAGTGTAAGATTATTTATAGTATCATATCCTAATTGGCTCTTTTTGGGTTGGAAGCTCCCAAATGGCTATTTAAAACATAAGCAAAAGCACAAGTAAACCATATGAATTCGGTGAGACGATCAAAGGTAGAAACAATAAAAAGAACAATGGCTAGTTTTCTTTGCGGCAAGTATTTGAACTTTATATATATTTGTTTTTAAAAACATTTAGATATTGTTTAGAACCATGTTATACCTTTTGGAGAAGCACCACATTTGAAAACAACTATTATTTTAAAAAACCACATGTGATTATTACATTGTCTCCATATATGTATTTAATAAGCGACACCGCAGAAGCAGCTACTATCCACGTGGATATTTTATTTAAATCACATGTTTTTTTTTTTTAGAAAAATAACCTTAAAACAACAACTAGTTTAAAAACCACATGTGGATATTTTCTTAAACCACATGTTGTTTTAAAATAAAACAACATAGTTACAACTACTATTTTTAAAGAACCATATGGATGTGTAAAACCACATGTTGTGCCTATTAAAACAAAGCAACACCTAAAACAGCATTGATTTTTTAGAAATTTCATCAATTTTCTATGCATAGATTTTTGTCAAAAACTTCCATGTTGTTTCTAGCATTTTAGGAACAAAACTATGGGTGATTTTTAGAGTGTTGTTTTTCTGAAAAATATACAAGAAACTACGTTGAAGCGAATTTTGGGGTTATAGTAGTTCTCCTTGAAATAAAGGCCCGAGAGGCTACGGCAGGATCGATGGATTTCATTACTTATGCACCTTAAAAAATTCCCATAACACAATTTAAGCATCATTCTATACAAAAACTTGTAATCTGGCTTTTAAACAGGCTACTTTTTCATTTAGTTTTTGATCCAGTACAACCCTTTGAAAGAGCTAGCACTTACATTTGCTCGAATGCTCCCACAGGAAGGATTAGGCGGGATACCTTCCCTAAAATTATTCTGATCTTCTCGGCCATAGCCTTTGGCTGTATGGTGGTTTTGTAAAATCAGGAGTAGAGTGTGATGAGCCTCGGTCATTGGTGAGCTTGGCTCCTTACGCTTAATTACTGATGCAGCACGTGCTCAATCTTGGATTTAAATTATCAGCTTTTTAAGAAATCTATATATGTAAGAAGATGTCCTCTTTAATCCATTTCTGTCCTTTGTTGGTAGAATTATATGGGAATTCCATCCATAGGACATTTATTTTTTAGCCATGAGAGGGTGGCTTTTTCCAAGATCCTCAATAGTGAGAGAAGCGGCTTAGAATATCTTTCTGGCTACAACTCATTTATGGGTGAGACTTTTTGAGGATCACTAGCTCTTCATATGTATCCTAGAATGAGTAAGTTGTGTTTCCCCAAAGAAAGCGTAGGAATGGATTTATGTAAGTATCTTTTTTTAGATCCCTTGGAGATTTGAAAGTGAGCCATCCTCTAGTGAGGATGGTTCGTGGTGGCAAACTGACCGCTACTGTTTAGGCTGACTTGGCCGAAAAACTTGGAGCATTTGAACTGCTTTGGGTTAGTGCAGCTTTGTTCTCTCAATTATCGACTGCTCTGTATATGTATTATCTAATATATTATCTCACTCTATCCATAAATCATGGGCCCGTGTTTTAGAGGCCGGGGTGGGCTTGTGCAAGGCTATAAGGCTCTCCTCCTCTCTCCCACTTACACTTTAGCCTCTAGTAATAAGAACGACGAAACCCGCACCGCCGTTCTACCTTCACTGGCACGGCGCCGTTTTTGTATTTACTTGAGGCAGATTTGGTTCCAAAATACTAAGGTCATCGAGTAGACCCTCCTCCAGTGAAGATCCTCTTGGCTGAATTACGTAGTTGTTGGCCTTAGCATGTGTAGATTACTTCTCATCAAAAGGTGCAGCAGCATCGCGAATGCGAAGGGGCAAAGCGATGCGGAAGTCGAGAGGGTTACTGCAATATCGAGTTCTCGAAACCTTACCGGTCGGTGAGGTGATAGGTAATGTCGGAATGGTGTTCTCAAGAAGCGGTCTAGGTAGAAGACTTTGTAGGCTCTGGCTCCCCATATGGATGTGTATCTTGTAGAACCCTCCTCGGATGATTATTTGTTCATCTCAATACATACAGTTTGATGCGGCCCTTAGCATGAAAGCGGATTACTTCTCGCCGGCAATGTGCGTGGCATGTGGGGAAGGGGTAGCGGCCAGCAGTCGAGACAATTGATCCAGGAGGAGTTTTCATCAGCACTCTGATCGGTGAGGTGATAGTAGTAATCGAGGACAAGATTCATTTCAAGGCATTTGGGTGAATGTTGGGCAGAATATCATGTGGATCATGTATCTTGTGGAACCGATGGATCAGTTAGGTCTCAAGCTGACATGTATGTTGCTTGGCCCCTTCGCTCTGACTTCTCATCGGCAGATTCTGGTGGCATGCAAAGGGGCCAAGCGGCAAGCGAAAATGAGGCGATTAGAACCACCACAACCAAGGCCTGCGATCATTAAGGTGATAGTAGTAGCGGTCCAACCAGAAGATACTTTGCACTTAGGTTGAATGTTGAACCCAAATTACATATACAATATATTTTATACATGGAAACATGTGGAACACGATTGGCCAATTATTAAAATGATAAAACTATTATACATTTTAAAAAACTGACAAAAACTTAACTTTTTATTAATAGTGCGGAATGGTTACAAAGTTTGAAGATCCTCGTATCAATTCATAGTTGGAAGATACTAAGCCTCATCTTTTTGAGCAGCACCATCTTCATGATTTCATAAGATTCGGAGTTCTATCCTCTTACACTGCTGGCAAGTTTCCAACCTCCATGGCGCTTTCCCTTACTACAGCGTCCTGAGGTATGGTTCTTCCTAACCGTTCTGTTTGTTAGGGTAATTGTGGGGTTGCGGTGGATCATTAGGGCAGTCAAGAGTCACTCAAGCGGGTCATATATTACCAGGACACAGAGCGCTACGTATCGAACTACCGGTATCACCGACGCCGATCGGCTTCGTCACGAGGAATATGTTTGGCTTTATACCATCTTGTTGCGTCAACAAAAGTGGGTACTCGATTGTCTTCGTCAACATGGTTTTGTAGCATTTCTTTTGCCAGTAGCAAATGCCGTATGCTTGAAGCTGTCCACTATTCACTTTGGAATGCGCCCACATAGAGAAAGGAAATTGCTTAGCTTATCGATTCGCGAGATACACCCGCTGGCTGCTGATTCATTTTGCCAGTTTGAGAAAGTTATATAGAAGTTTGTCAGCCTTCTTATAAATAGCGATCCACGGGTGACAACGTAATATACTTATAGGCACTCAATTCCTCTCGCCGCGTCAGTGGGAGGATACCCGGGAGGATAGTCATTGCCGAAGATTTGCAAGATCACGGTAACTTATACGCCAGAGCACCACTATGCGTAGGACTCCATGTGGGCTCCTTCTTATAAAACTCTCCAGCTAGCGTCATAAAGCTCTTACGTCGCCCATCTTAGCTCCAAGTTTTGGGTACACCAGTTGCTTGAGGGTACTTTCGATAAAAGCTGTAGAAACATGTAGATGTAATTGGAGGAGGGTTTTGGGGGCCAGCGGGAGAGTATTTTCTTGAATTTGTTACATATATCGAGAAATATGGTAGGAGTATATAAAATATGAGGTATATTTTACTGTAGAAATTTCATTATAGGGATAATTTCTCTTAACCCTATACACAGCACATGCCATATAAGGCAGTATATTGGGTGCATCCCACGAGATGGCCTATTAGGATAATTACAATTTTGCAACTTTCTTCACTTGAACCCATAACTTCCTTATGCGTAGTAATTTGGTCCATATCATGGTTGTCGCGGGTCCTAAGGCATGTCGCGGCGCCATGAAGGAGTGGATTGTCTGACCTCTTCCATTGTTCAATGAAGTCCACTGGCGATATTCTTGGCGCTTAGCATTATCCAAAGGCGCATTGGACCCGTCACATTTTAGGAATGATTAGATTGGGTGCCAACACACTGCCGGACCTTGCTCCGATTGCTTGCCTTTGAAGAATCAAGGGCTTTGATGGCGAGCAGGTTTGCATGCACCTCACAACTTACATTCTTCACGCTGCTTTCCAGAAACTTATCCCGCCCAAAGCATTTCGCCGAAGAGGCGGCGGCTTCGATTATGCGGTGTTTGGAGACATTTTTTCCATTACGCATCCTCTCCCATTCAAAGAACTTCGTATGATTGAAATTCGAGGATAATCCAATCCACGACCTAAGCACTCTTTAGACAGAGATGTAATTTAAGGACCAAATGGCGTTTGCCGAGGATTCATGAGTGCTAAGGCCTTCGGCCTTATTGTGTGACGTAAATAAGTGCAGAAGCTTTTTTGTGATGAATTTCATAAAGGCGGCTGGCGGCACTGGAATGGGATCTTTGGAACCAGGGTAATAACATGTAAACCAATCCTTGAGCAATAAGAGTTTGGGGCAGTTTTATTTGGTGGCATACAATCCTAGAAATTTTAGCTCAACAATTGGCAGCTAGCTTACAGGTAGATCGCGTTATCCATTAGAATCACGAAATATTCTCGGTCCTAAAACTCATCCGCGGCCTTTGTTATCACGAAAAAATCCAATCCTCCTATCATTTTGGTGGAGTTTTGGTTTCTATGAGGGTCTTCAAAAGTACTTACGCCCCACTGGATACACGATCACTTGAAGTTTGAAGGTGGTCACTTGATTTTACATTGCTCCAACCATGAGTCATTGGTAGGCCAGGCTGGCAGAGTAACCTGACTACAACTTCATCCTCCACCCTCGACCATTTTTAAGGTATGTATTTCATCGATCATTCTATTGTTGGCATGCTTGTATGAGGCAACTGAAAGGCAGCCTGCTTTGGCAACTAGCTTGGAAGGCTTTTTCATTGATTTATGTTTCAAAATATGTAGGAGACAAGCCCAACATATAAGAATGCACTCTACAACCTTCAATTGTCTCTTCTTGATTGCTTTCTGATGTTAGCAATGATCAACCCTCTACATTTGCTTAGATGCATCTCCCCACTATTTCAATTTAGTGTCTAGTAAATTTTGCGCAAGCAGTACATATATCCTATTGACCCTAGTCCACCCTCTCTCATTGGTATACGCCCCAATAGGGGGGTGGTATGAATTAATTCGTGTCCTTTTTGCTCGGCCACTTTGCTCTTAAGTATTACGTAACTTTTTAATGCGATTTTCATATTATTCTTCGTTTGGTAGTATGACATCTATAGCTAGTCGAGACAACTTTTTTCAATGGAATCTTTTTTACTTAAAAATTCGGCCGAGTTACGTGATGTGACACCAGCGTCTCTTTCCGTAGATGTGAGAACCAATTCTTGTTGCTGGGGCGTTTGTGAGTGAGTATCCATAAGCGCACATTCCACTTTCATTTTATGTCAAACTCTCCTTCCCCCAAAATCCCATTACGGATCTGGGTTTCCAGAAGCGAAGCGATAACCGCGACCCGTGCCGTGTTGCAGTCCAAGTGATGAAAGCCCTACCACTGGCGGCAGCGATTCACCAGCACCCTTAAAGAAGAGGATCCACCAACCATTTGCTTGCACCTCACGGTAGATGCATGACCCGGTACACGCCATTGCTACTGGCTTGAGTACGACAATAATACATTGATAAGGACTCCTTGATTACGAACTAAAGGAAGGCGTATACTGCTTGCAAAGGAGCAAGCTCACTTTCACATATGTTATGATGATGCTTGTAGAATCGAAGGGGGTGGAGCGAGAGCCACTATAGGATATTCTAAAAAAGAAGCTGACTATAGGAACCCAAAATTTGGAAAACATTGGGTGGGGTGTCCTCTCACGTGTAGCAGTGGGGCGCGGGCACAAGCCCACACACACCTCAAAGGAAGGCCCGTTTCCCAAAGAGTCTTTTTGACTCAGCACGGCAATCAACATTTGAGGTGAATTCTAGGGCTAGTCACATTTTTTTTATATATAATATTATAGTGCCATAAAATAGGCCAAACAAGGGTGCACACATATTTTTTGCTTTGTGAATCAAGAAAAACAGAGTCTTGAATTGGCGCATCGCGGTTTTATTTTGCGTCGCGGAAGCAGTAAAATCAGAGTATGTGGGGAATTTGAATTTTTTCGCGCTCGCAGCGAAACAACTAGATTGCATCACATAAAATTGCCAGCGTCGTGGTTTTGTTTTATTTAGCGTCGCCTTGAGAATTAGGCTTTCGCATCTTGTAAAAATCTTTCTCACGCGGAATTTTTTGGATGTATTTTTTCACGTTTTATATGCTTTCATTGTGTCCTTCGTGTACATATGCGTACAAAACATACAACGTATTGAACCTATCTCTGGAATCGTGTTAGACTTGAGTAACACAAAAATCAGCTCGACATTATTGTTTATGACCTCATTCAATTTCTCAAACCACATCAATTTAAGTTTCCTTTGCCGGTAGCCAATTACAGTGTTGCCCTTTTTTTTTTTTTTGAAGGGCGACAAACTATTATTCAGCTGGGAAAAGTACGCGGTGGGAAAACGGGAATAAAATCTTAGCGAGACAAAGATAATCCCTTTGAGTGCAGCCACTGTCTATGCATAAGATAAGATAACAAATATTCCTCCAAAAATCAAGCACGTTTTTTTCGGGAGCAAAGGCTGAGAACATAGGTATGCCTTCACCAATCTGTCTTGTGCCCTGCGTGAGAGAAGTTGGTGACATACAATGACAGTACTTTGAGATACACATTAGCCTTCTTTTCCAAAATAGACCACAGCAAACCAGCCTGGAAGCTAAATTAAGAAGGCTGTTGCTTTAAGGCGATGAAATGGAAGAATAAATTAAGCGAGAAGCACTCTTTGGCTAGTCAAGACCACATGGAAGAGATAGTAACCGCGGCCAAAGCTGGTGAACTTGGTCATAAAGCGATTAACGATACTCTCAGTAACTTAAACACACGGTGGGCCGAGTTTGGAAATGTGGGGATAAAACTTATGAACCAGCACATTAACCCAGCGGACATGCATTGAAGAGGTTGCCATCATAAAGGTAGAAACTTTGGGATCGCGACGAATTTATTGGAGCCGAACCACATACGGCTTCCCTTTGAGGAGGGAATCGCGGGCTGCCAACCGGTCAGGGGACAATGTCAACATCAACTTGACTTTTGGGTGGCCAATTGCGGGCGTTGGGCAACGGTTTGGGGACTAGTCAAATAGGCACATCAAGCTGATTGTGAAGGGCGATGCAGCGGGGAATGCCAACCAGCTTTACCCACGGCGCTCTGTCCCATGAGATAGCATAAGCTTGATGCGAAAAGCACATCCCAAGTCAGCTTAAAGTGTCACGCCTCGCCACCAAGCATCCAAGCTGTGAGAATACGAAGCCGCGCCTCCAGCGCCGCGGAGGAGACAATGGATATGCGGTAGCAAAATAGAGGCGTAGTGCATCGAGGAATCCGCAACAGGAGGCACCGACATATGCAGATATCTTAATAACCTGGGCGTATACGGTCGGTCGCTCAAGAAGGAAGCATTAGGATTATCAGGCAGGCGATAAAAGAGACACCAAGGGCGCTGGTGCGGTTTCCCAAAAGGAATACAACGCCCAAGTGCTTGCGCCTTAATCTCATTCGAAGGCCGAATGTATCATACCCATAAGAAGTAGAGAGAGACAAATGAACTTAGATATCATAATCTTACTCACGTAAGTAAAGTCAATCCCATACCCAAACCTCCAACAAATTTTGGTTTTGATACGTAATGGATATGACCTTCACAACTATACACCTTATCGGTACACCTTTTCAAATAAAGTTGGGACAATTAAATATATCTTGAGAGCTTTTGTTTTGGTAGAGCCAAAACCCGCGAGAATCCCATATATGCATAGGTGTTGTTGAGGAACGCAGCAACTTGACTACCTATCCATACCGCGGGGCCATTTGTATTCCACCAAACAGGGTGCTTGGGCCTTCACTATAACATCCCATGCATCTGAAGTAGAGATATGTATACCTACAGGAATGCCCAAGAGTTTATTGGCCTTCCTTGAGGAAATACTTTCCACGGATGCTAAGTAAACCACGGAGGAACATCAATCCAAGATGTAAAGCGAGCACTTTAGCCACCTAACAAGAACCCACGATGCCAAGGAGAAAGTCCAGCGGAAACGCATTCACCAGAAGATTATCATCCTCAGCCACTAGAAAGAGAAATGTATCATCCGGCATGCGATTACACACTTCTTGAGAACCATTCTCCATAGTCAATCACTGATTTAAAGCATCTTGGAAGTGGCGAGAGAAGAGAATAAATTTGGGACCACCTCTTGCCACAATAGTGAACAATAATGGGGCAAGGGAACATCCTTGTCGAACTCCTCTACCAATAGGAAACTGACCGCTTGTTTCTCCACGAAAAAAGCCGCAGTGAAGGCAGAAGCGAGAAGATGGAGCTTCATAACATCTCTAGTAAAGCGACTCTCCAAATTCCAATGTCGGAAGGCATTTTTGTAGGAAATTCCAATCTATCTTGTCATAGGCTTTATAGTCAATTTGAGATATACAATGAAATGCGGACCCATAAGAGGCCTTACCCAATACAGCATCCCCTCATAAGTGGCGGCCACATTATCAAGAATCTGATTACATAGGTAAAAATCCTGATTTAAGTAGAAAGAGATAGACTACTAAAGATATCCCTCACTTTCCTACGCATGGGCGCCTTGAGATCTTGTACACACGTAGATAACAAGTTATAGGGGCCAATCTAGAGACAATTTAGGCTCTTTGCATTTAAGGAATAAGGAAATGCAACCCGGTCAATTCCGATGATCTTATCCAAGCTCTTGAACCGGCCGAAGGCTTCGAGGAGAAGCATTGAAGGCGTCATCACCAAGCCAAGTTCAATAAGCTTGGAAAAACTGGGAAAAACCATCCAAGCACGGGCGCATTTCTTCTTTAAAAAGAGTCTCTGGCCGAGAATGCAAATCACGCCAGCGGTAATAGTTGATTCCATTTGAACCGCGATCTTTGTGGAAATAATAGGATGGATCTTAGATAAAAGCGGCCTCCTGCATATCCTCTTGGAAGGGGCTGAAGGCCCGATCAGCAAAAACCCGAGAGAAATGATCAAAAGCTGCTTTAAGCTATGCGGCGCCGAGAATTTGAGCCATCCGAGGGTAAGTGGCGAAGATATGGAGCTTGACACCGTCTTCTCCTTCGCAGCCTTAAAGAAGTGAGAGCACCTATCTCC
Organism: Isoetes taiwanensis; assembly: GCA_021234155.1. Taxonomy (NCBI): domain Eukaryota; kingdom Viridiplantae; phylum Streptophyta; class Lycopodiopsida; order Isoetales; family Isoetaceae; genus Isoetes; species Isoetes taiwanensis. The sequence continues at coordinate 17,758,735 of JAJEKV010000027.1, read as the reverse complement.
CCAGATTTAAACAATCAGAAGCCAGCCTTACTTAGCGAGGCTTGCTTGCTGTATTGACTCAATATTTCTTATTTAAGCAATAACTCTTTCTCGAATACGATGAAGGGGGCTTGTGAGCGCATTTGGGCTCCTGCCTAAAGCTAAACTTGGTAGCCTTCCCTCGATCCCCATTGCTTAGCAAAGGATTTAGCTAGCTGGCGTCAACAACCCTAGACATACCTCGAAGAGCGAAAATGTAAGAGACCGAGGCATGCACGCAGCCATTAGTAAACTGCGGAGTGATAAATGCTCGAGTGTTGAGCTTACAAAAATAATGGGATTTCTTATGGCACAAATTACATGCCTTTGGCTATGATGCGAAAGCCATTGTGGATTGTGATCAGATATGGAACTATCCAACATATTTTGTCCTTTGCAAATTTTGATAAGCGGCTGACTATTACATTATAATGGGTATCAACAGCTTGACTCTGTTGATCATTGCGTGGTCTCCGTCAACCTCTACTACCAAATTACAGGTCAACACAAAAGGCTTTTTGCCTCCCACTTTGCTCATGTTCAAATCCACGAGCAACACATGTACCCCTCGACACCTATGCGCTTCAAACTCAACCATATTAAAATCACCAACTATTGTATACATTACTTAATGCGTAGCATAATCTTGAGTGGTAAAATGGCCCGCGAGAGGCCACATTTGATGTAGGTGATTAGAGTCACATACACATTCACAATTCCCCACTCTTGCCCCTTATCCATCCACATTTGACTATTATCCGCGGAGTCAAATTTGTCTACTTGCGTAAAAAGTAACATTAAAAGGGAAGGTTTCCCAGCGGTGAGAACTCCACGTATGCGTGAGTTAGAAGCCGACAACCAAGACGGTATGTGGGGACCCACAATTGTAGCGGCTTCTGCCTTCCACAGCACTTGTGCTCTTGAAACCCATTAAAAAAATCCATTGGAAACTTAGACAAATAATTAGATAACTGCTCCTTTTACATGGAGAAAAGAAGCTACACCCCCTCCGCGTTCAAGAGTATGTTCATCAAGATATATGATGATGTTCTACATCCATCTCGGCCCGGCATCATCAAATTGGGAGATGCCTTACATTGTGTTTTGGAAGTGGTAGGGGAATATGCCTCATTCACCCTTCATTGTGTAAAATACGAGGAGGCCTCCCTTCCTCCTCCTATAAAAGCTACTCTAGATCAAGCTCCCTGCAGCTATCTTTGACATAAAATTAGTAAGGGAGGCTTCTCTAAGCTCCAGCCTGCATGGTGGCTCTGATATGGCTGTAAACGCCTTCATCACGCCACTGCATGACTGTGGCGCATCCAATTCCACCTTTGTGTGTCTGCTTGAGTATGGCTTTAATCTCGGCATTACCTGCGTCATCAAATAGGTGATGTTGGGCAGGAGGTAAAGGGATTGATTGATGGCGTGGAGGACACAGCGAGGAAGACATGAAGGCACACTTGAACGCTGTTAGACTCTTGTATTCACGTGGGGGTGAAAGTGGTAGGTCGCGGCCCGGTAGAAGAAGAAGCAGGGCTAGAGGAAAGCTGGGTGAAGCAAAAGTATCAATATCGGGGAACATCTTGCCCCACTTCTCATACAGGCATTGAGCAAAGATAGATGATATATATAAAAACGAGAGGAGCCACTCCTAACTAACCATAAGACTTTGTAATAAAGGCAGGAAATAAGCGAATGCACAGAAGTACATTGGACCATTGACAATAGAGTAGGCAAGATGCAACTCCGGACCGTTAGCAATAGCCATCATGAACTTCGGGGAACTTCGCGGTTCAATTGGAAAGTCTTCCAAAAGCAAACCAACAAGGCATCGCGGAGAGCACTTGACTTATTAGGGAGCAAAACCGAGGGTGTGTAAAGCGATATAGCGAGATAGTTTCCCTATAAGGGCTCTACTCCCGCGGCTCACACAGTATCACGCAGAGCGAGGAGAATCAAACATGATCAAGAAAAAAAATTATTCTTTTTGTCCAAAAGAACTTTCCAAGGACTCAAAAGTAGGCAACTTTAGTCTTCGCAGTGCTGTAGAAAACCATCCTATATGGAGATCAAAGGGAGGCTGGCAGAGTGAAATGACATAGAAGCGCACTTGAGAAACCAAATTACGAAACATTGCCCATCGCGGTTGCGTCAGTCAATGCACTTAATCCACGGGTTCCGCGAGCATTAGCAAACATACTAACTGATCCGTCTCGCAAAACGTACCGGTGGGGAAGTGGTACAGACATCCATATGATCAGCCATAGATTGCAACTCCTTCAAATATCGCGAGACATGCGTGTTTATTGTTTACAGCAAAACATTCATAGCTGGCGAGGGCCAGGGCGCTGCGCTTTGGAAGACCTTATATCCAGCTTAATCCAATCAAACTGGCGTGTATAAAGACTGGCCAGAGATTAGTTGATGTCCCAACAACAAAGGGTAGCTCGCTACCTAGCAACCTGTGGCAGCAAACTAGGGCTACACCACCAGGGATGCCGAGAACGAGGATGCAAGAGGGGGGGTTGCAGAATAAGCGAATGAAAGGAGGGGAATTATTTGTAGAATCGAGCTGAGGCCGAGAAGGTACACCCCATCAAAAGAGCTAAAGAGTTAAAGCCCGCGAGAGTTCGCGAATTGGAGGGAGGTCAGGTGAGGCATTAATAGGAGCGAGGGCCGGATGCAACAAAAGTTTGAGCTATTCAAAATATAAGGCCCGGCTTATCACCGGAAGGTAAAAACGCGTGAAGAAACACACGAGGGGTTTTGACATAGGGACTGAAACGGAAGTGCTGATATCCGACATAGCTAGAGTGCCGATATGTGATGCCATACGCAATGGAAAGCTCACTTGAGACAGCTTTCCAAGCGCTGCATCGCTCAATCGCGGGTGAAGATACACCAAGCTTTCACCGTAGCCCGAAGATCTTCGGCGTCCGGCCGGCGTCCCAACGTGACGAAATTTTGAGATTCAACATTTACTGGTGTTGCCCCTTATATCAAAAGGAAGAGATCATCTTATCATGCTTGATTTATCAATGCTTTCTTTGGCTTTAATCATTGAATGTTTTGATGGTATTTACTTTTCGAACGTTTATTGCATTGATGGTTGGGAGACTATATGCGTAGTCTCTGGCTATACTCTCTGGTCGCCGTGTTTTCCTGATATCGACTTTCACTGCTGCGCCACTGCTGCTTTCGACGCTTTGAATGACTTTGAAGATGAAGTTAGAACTACGGTATCGGCGAGAGCGTGACTTCGCCTTATTTACGGCTAACAACATACAGCGCTAGGTTGATTGTCTCGTTATGCTCTCGATGGGGGGCGTTAGATGATGTTTGAACAGATCCTCATCTCAAATCTTTCTGTTTACTACTATGATCTCTAGGTTTGCTGCAGACATTGCCTACATTTGATATTATAAAGAGATTTCCCCAGGGGTTGGTGGATTCCGACTTTGGAAAAAGTAATGGAACAAGGCCCACGGCTAACAATACAAATAAAAGCCCGTCGCTAAATCCCTTATGATCAAATGACATTCAGGGGTTCCGCAGGGCTTGGGAACGTGTAGCCTGCACCACTTAGGGTTTCTATTGTGGCTGCCTCATTTCATTTATACCGACTTGCATTGGGCGTCGGGGTGGACTGGAATTGTCTTTCTTGAACAATATTTTCATAAGGTTGAAAGTTTTTGTGGTTCCACTAGAGGAATCCCTAATGGTGTTGGTACTTTCCTTCTTTGGCATTGTTGTTGTCTCTTATTATTTGGTTGGGGTTTACTTAGCCTTTTCAATAGCTACAATATATATTCATGGTCGTTCTAATTCGGGCTTTATTAAGGTTCATATTGAAACTTTAATGTGATATTTCTGGCTATACTCGATAAGGATATTATGATAAGAAGGATCGCTCACTGGTCATATACTTCAAATAACTATTTATGATATGCATACCTATCATTCACCCCAAATATACCTGCAGTCTTTGTATGTCTGTGAAACCGACTGCGGGTGCAATCGCAGAGGTTCAGAGAAGAAGGACACTTCCGCGTGGACGCTTTCTCTTGCCATTTAAAACTTTCCACCAAATAAAGTGTGATAAGTTTAACGCTGCAAATACTCTTGTGCTATTAGTGGATTTCAATTGATTATTGCTTCAAATTGTTATATGATCGATTCCACGTACGCACCTGATCACTTGAAGTTCTCTCGCACCTTCAATATTTAGAGGTTTGTTCTTTAATTTTTCATGATATATTGCTTCTTGCTTCTTGCCCATTTGTTTTCTTGTTGTTGTTTCATGGATTTGGGAGATGGTGGGCTAAAGAGATCTCTCTTTTTGTTTCCAAATTTGGTGGCGCCTCGCGCTGTTAAGTTTGGTAGTTAGAAATGTTTGCCCGCCAGGTTCTGTTAGCGGTGAGCATGGGCATGAGGCTTTGTGAAGGTTATGCTCCATACCGGTTCTCATAGGAGGTCGAGAGTCTTCTTTGAATGCCCTGGCGGAAGTGATAATTCTTTGCAAATTCTTTGGTGCTATTAAAGCCTCATCTATCTTGTCTCTGTTAGTAGAAATTCGATTAGTACTCTGATAACGGCTATTATTATCAATTCGTTCTTTTGCAAGCACCTAAATATATAACAATATATATTGCATGGATTCTAGAAAAGTGTTATTACTAATTCAGCTTGCTTTCTAAACTAACATGTAGAGCTCTTAGTCTACCATATATTCATCAAACATTTCCTCTGGGGAGAGTGGTTTGAGGGTGATAGCGATATATAGTGATTTTCGCGATCAAGTATCTTTACAAGGAATTTCGATCTTTGAATGTGTTTTCTCCAAAATTCTAGTCTTCCATGTGCGAGAAGCAAGACTATGTGGATGTTGCCATCTACAGGTTATTGAAGATGAAAACCATACACTTCTGAATGACTTGATTTTGAGATGGACATGAACTATTAATTGACATTAGCATTCTATTCCACGCTCCCACAACTTCTCAAGGCACCATATGTGCATGACTTAGCATCATATATGTGTGAGATTCTTGATGTGCATCTTCAATTGTTGGGCCCTTAGTAATCACCATGCTCTACTTATTGATGTATTCCTGATTGTCTAGTGTCATCATTATTGCAAAGGTTTTTTTTTTCTTGAAAACCTTTTGAGATAAGATAGGGGTTTGTTTGTCCTAGTAGTAATAGTTGTATTAGCTTATTATATATAGGTCCTATGGCTAAAAAATCTACATAGAAGACGAAGGTTTGGTTCTTGAGAGTGATGTTGATGTGTGGCTTCTCATATACGTGCCATTTAACCAAGTTGTTAAATTGCATTCTCTGGGTAGTTACTGGTCCCAAGGAGGAAGGTCCATCTCTTAACCATCAAGCTTATTGTCTAAAAAAATCATTAATTGAGCTAAACAAAATATAAGCTATTTGTTGTGTACTCTGTAGAGGCTACACGAAATTAAATTCCCCTATAGATTGCAAATGTATATGAATCCGCGTTTCTCTGATTAATATGCTTATCTAGGTATGAACAAAGATATCCTTGCGAATTATTCTATTTATGCTCTAAGATTTGACATGTTGTGTGGATAGAATACAGGGTCGAATGATAAACTCATCTCTTCCACTTGTTTATTGATGCATAGGGAGGCACATAATAGTTTTGCACATCTTTTCTCCCATAAACAAATTCACATCTTTTAATAAAACTCCTTGTTCTTGGGGTAATTGTGGATAGTCTTTCTATAGGAAAAAATAGAAAGGCAAGTGGTGAGGATCAACAAATATAGAAAGGAGGTCGACGAGAAAACTGTGTCAAAAATTCAAAATTATTTACCCAAAAATAATATGTGGCACTTCTACCCAAAAAAAAAACTTTAACAATTTTTATTTATGTTACTAAAGTGCCAAAAATGTTATCATAGGTTATCTCAGCTAGCATTGTAAGAATCACATGCAAAGCGATGGTATCAAGAAGACATAAATGGGCAGATAGATGAAACATTTTATTGAAAACATTACCTCTAGAACCAATAAATTAAGATGATATTTCTCGTAGTGCAGTGTATTATTTCATAATCAACCTCATTGGTACGTGATTTTATACCCTTTAAAAGGGTATACATTGTACATAATTTTTCTGCTTTATGCATATATATATATATATATATATATATATACATATGTATATATATATATATGTATATGTATACTATAATCGCATCAAAAAAGAAAAGAACCCATTAACTTTATTCATTGATTTTTGTTCAAAATAAAGTATTTAACAGACGAACATAAAACAAATGGACTTCTACAAAAGGGAAATCGAATCCGATGATTTTATATATTCCACAATAGTTCATCAAGACCGCGAGGTCTTTATGAGATACTGAATAAATATTTCTATTTCTATAGAAATTTTTAATGAATAGTTTCAATGCCAGATCACATATATTATAAGCCCACTTGATTGTAGAAGTTCTCATCTTGCTAACAATAACATATGTCCTTTTTAACTGGGTATTAGATACTTGATTCTTTGAATGCACATTTAAGCATTGCGCCATCTTGTGACTTTTGTACTTAGTAGCCTTATTTTTTGGAGACTGTATATGGAGATATTGTTGTAAATATAGTTCCATTACAATCCTGTGCTCCTATAAAGTGAATTAGGCTAAAGGGATGGTAGGACTTTTTTAAATTTTAAATGACATTGAAATGTTCAAGATTGTGTAGGTCTCGTAGGTTAGGGCTGGCATGGACATCTAGGGATTGTTTAGTTCAAATTGTCATTGTGTAAAAGATGTACTTCGTGAAAGTATATCTTTTATGGATACCAAATCTTTCTGTCAACAAGAAAAACATTAAGACTACATCATATGTATTTGACGAGAATATAAAAGTTAGATAATATTCAAGTGGCGATGTTATTATATTTCATACTCATTAATGAAAATATAAATACTTATTGACATGTTTAAAAAGAAATTTATTTGATGCCTAGGACCAAATAGTAAGTGTAAACAAACAATAGAGTTGAATCCATCAACTTTATATGCAGCAAGACAAAAGCAACTCACGTGCTTGCCATATGAAGAACAAAAGTGGTTAGTATACATCCCACTATTTTTTACGCTTGGGGCTGCATCGACATATAAATCATTTGACACAAGGCGGGACGATGTGTTTGCTCCACAGGCATTTCACCTTGTAACACGATAGACAAAGCACTGCACACGATAGACAAAATACTGCACAAACAGGCGAGACATTTCTTCTCACTCCCACTATCTCCATCATGTTATCACCTAAGCACAGATACCAAGAGGGTAGAAGACAAACAGCATGTTACCCTCCTCTTCCCTAATGCAACATTAATATATCGCTAGTAAAAAAGAATGAACACTTGTCTTCACCCATGTGCCCACACATGAAGCCAACATAGCCTCCCATGTGATAACAATGGTGTGGCAGACACTCCATCCCTCATTCCCTCATAAGCTCCCAATCCTCGGCGAAGAAGATGGCATTGTATTCCATCTCGGTCAGATACATCTCATAACATATATTAGTGGTAGATGTTATTATGGCATCTGCTTGACGATGTGTAATGCCGAGAAGCTAAAAGTTCAAATCTATTTGTTTTTTGCCTTACTTTTCTCATAAACAAATACTCTGTCCTCTGTGCAATGAAGTGTCTTTTCTATTTGAATCGATTCGGTTGCATTTCAAGAGATTAGATAAAAGGGCATGAGCTCTTACATGATATTATTTCTTAATGTTTGTTACGATTTTAAACGATAACATAATTTTTTATAGAAACTCTAGTATGATATCGAACAACATGTGTTTAACATATTTATCACATATCATAACAACTTTGTAGTCGTTCCTTAAGAACTTGTATAATGCATCATTTAAGCTCGTCTTCTATAGAGTATGGATACCACACCAAGGATGCTTAGCAATAAAATATCATGCTATAATTAGCATTTGCCTCTCACATTGATTTTTACTCCTCTAGTGGCTGCACACCAAGGACAAACTAAAACAAGAGCATGCATGGTACTGTTGTACGTTGTGGGGCAAATAACATGTGGCCCACAAAATCAAAGCTCAATTGCCAACTAATACCCAACTGTGATTTCAAAACCAGGTGACCCACATGACAAGAGTTGGATGTTATGTTTTGGCTCTGGTGTCGTTCACGTTAAGCGAGAACCAAAATTGCTTTATAGAGACAAAAAGATGCAAAGGATTGAGCTTGGTGCCTCTTAATGAACCATCGATACTAGTCAACTTGGAGCATTCCAGTCTAAAGAGTGTAGTTTTGCTTAGAATCCAGATCAGCTTAGAATCCAGATCAGATTATGTTGCTCTGACTTTAGTACAAACTAGCATGGGTGGAGCCCAAATAGTTTGATTGTCATGCATAGGATCCCACTACGAAAGGATGATAGGACATTATGCTTGTAGCACAAACAACAAATGATGTTCTCAAATCAAACCCCTCAACTGCAAGCAATAAAATGGAAGTCATCATGCAAGGAAACTTGTTCAACATGACTGTTGTCAAACTTGGTAGTTATAAGGTAGGTGAGCCATTGCCCAAGGTTCAAGCAAGCGAAAATTAAATATGTGCTCATATGCAACCTGACCACGAAGGACAACTTAGGCAACAATTAAGTAGGACATTAGAATCTTAAGGCTAACTTGCAGCTACTTGTTGGTGGATACAAGGAAAATGATTGTCATAACTGCAATGTAAGTTGGTGGAAAATATTGGCATAACTACCATGCTTTGTTTAAGCTATGGAAGACACCAACTTCACAAGAAAGAAAGAAAGAAAAATGAAAGAACGTTGAAAATGATCACAAAGGTAGTTATAATAAGAAGAGGAGGAAGAAGAAGGAAGAAGAAGAAGAGGAGTAATCAATTTTTACGTCGTGCCACATTGGTAGCATCTGGACAATCCGGCCAATGAAGAGGGAAAGGGAGAGGGAGAGAGGGATGAAGTAGATAAACGGTGAAATGAAGTAGATCATCAACTACTCTTAAGAAATCTGGCTTGGCGATGAAGTGGATCACCACCTACTCAAAAGAACGTCGTCTTGGCAGCGAAGTAGATCGACTCGAGGGGATGAAGTAGATGCAGATCATCACCTACTCTTAAGAAAGTCATCCTAGATCGACTTGGGGGATGAAGTAGATCATCACCTAATCTTAAGCAAGCTTGGCAACTAACACCTAATGGGTAAAACAGACCTACTTCTCAAGCAAGCTAAAGAACCGTTACCTAACTCCACATGTGTTGAGTTCAAAGGGGTTGTATGAAATATTGAGATGTGCATTGACATCATGGGTAGTCATGATATAGGCAAAGACTTAAAACATGAACACAACCTTCATCGTGCAAGCAAAAAAAAAAAATAGGGAAGGAAGGGTTTATCAGGGTTGAAGGACAAAAACAATTATTTTTAGTTAATAAAGAAAGGGCAAAAAAAAAAACTGCCAAAGCAGCAAAATAGAACCCTCTTCAATTTCAAATTCTCCTCTCACCAAATGAATATGCTTCAATGGAAGCCTAAATAAAATAAAAACGATACGGCCATCGTCTTGAATTTCAAAGAATTGCTCATATGGATCTGCGAATTTGCAACAGATAATTCTCTGCATATGATATGATGCAAATGCATGCAAGATTGTCCTGAAAAACCTGCCGCTGCAGCAAATAATTCACAAGCTTGTTTCGCTTAGACAAGGAACAATCCCTAATTCCGTTTCTGCAACGACATTTTCAAGCACTGATTTCTCAAATCCCACAGAATCTTCCTCAGCAACGACGTTTTCCTTCTCTGAGGCAGATTCTTTTGATTCAGAGGCATGCTCTTCTGATACAGCAATATGAGGAGAATGCAATTCTTCCTGCTCAATCTGTTCAAAAAAATGGTCTGAATCCGTTAGAACAGGGTCGGAATGATGGGTACGGTGTTGGGTAAGGATTGGAACAAGGGATTGGGGATGGGTATGGATTAGAACAGAATTTGGGTGCAGAATCTGGTCGTGGGTATCGATTAGGACAGAATCGGAGTGAAAAATCTGCTGCTGGGCTTGAATTAGATCGACGGATTCATGGCGGAGGAAAGAAGAATCGGACTCCTTAAGCCTGCGCATCTCCAAGATTTTGCGATGAGAATTGGAGTGCTTCTCAGAAACGAAAGTGGGGCTTCCGGCGGGTCTGTACTCGGGAACGAGCCTGCCGGATTTAAATCTTACACCGCAAGCATTGCACAGGGTTTTAGGACCCATCGGGCCTGCCCGCCACTGCGGAGTTCTCTGTGTCAGACAATGCGTGCATCTCCTCGGCTGATTCGACCCATCGGACCCTTTTCTGCCCCTCGATTGCTTCTGATACTTCTTCGGATTGAAGAATTCTACCATCCCCCTCTCCTCCGCCATCAAAATCTCGCTATCTGTGGATAATCCTTGCGGATAATCGTATGTGATGCTCCCGGAAGAGCCTGAATCCGTGCTGCCGGAACCGCCATAGCCAGGAGCTTGGCAGAGGCTGCGCGCCCAATAGGCTGAAGAGGACCCAGACCCTTGCGCCCCCTGGGTCTTTTTAGCAGGCTTTTCCTGGCACAAGAGGAAAGTGGCCTGTAGGTCGCGGGAGCTTTTCTAGCACTGATGCCGGACTTAGAACTTGAAAATTCTGCTCCCCTAACATTACTTAACTCCGTTTGCTTGTCTAAGAAATCAATCTACCTTGAAGCTTAGATTTATAGGTTTGTGCCGTCGTCACATAGAAGGAATGGTGTTTCAATTGAGGCCGGCCTCCGTCCGCAGTTACGTCCTCGCACTGGAATGGATTAAATAGACAAAAATCAACCCACATTGCAAAAACTTTTGGCAGATCAGTCCGGACTGAAAATTCTGTTCTACAGAGCAAAAAGCAGGGGACCCAACTCACGGAACACAAAATCCCTGGCTATGGCCTGCTCCAAAGCCCCTCCTTGGGCAGAACAGAATTAGAACTTCCTTTTTCTATTTCTATTGCCGTAACGGATGAATCGCTAGAAAGGCAAAGCTGCGAATTATCGTCCCCAAAAAATCAGCCTGCTATTTCCTCATTTGAAAATCGAGCAAATCGTCAATCCCGGAAATAGCTTCGGCTATGGCCTCGCATCAAGCTCTAAAGGTTCCACAGATTTCGCCACCGGAACTTCCATTTGAGAACTCTTCCCGTGCAGTTTGAACCCAGAAACAGATTGTATTTCTTCACCATCAAAATTGAGAGAGGGTTATTTCTTCAGAAATTTCTCCATTAAATTTATGTCATACACACGCTCATACAAGCATATTTAAAAATATTTGTTCATCTACTAGCCTAAATATATGCGCTGCGTTTGATCCAATCTGGCTTTCAAAAATAGTTTTACAGGTTACTTAGAATTCAGCGCAGAATTTGCATCACAAATCCGCCGGAGTATGCCATTTCAAACGGGAATGAAACTTAGAAGCAGAAAATAGAGAAAGGGAAGAGGACTAGCAGCTGTATTGCCGGTAGAATAAGCATCATCCATGGATAGAAAGGGCGAGTAAAAGAAAAAAAAAGCTTTGCGAGGTATCTGATGGAATGAATTGGCTATAGGCATGCAAAAGAGGGCACTACGGTGCAGGCTTTAGAGACATGGTAAACACTTCACACCCATGAATCTGCCGGAATAAGAAAAACAAATGCACAGAAAGGGGCCGGATTAAACTTAAAGAATCGGTCAGACAGGCGCCAGAAGAGTAAGAAGAAATAACAGACGGAAAAAAAAATGAAAAAGAAGAAGTAGGTTTATAGCCGGTCAGGCAACCGAAGCAAGAAAAAAGAATTGGCAGACCGGATCGTTTTGAGAGATCATAAAGGGAGTTGAAAAGGCAGTAAAGAAATGTTTGAAATTCAAGGCGCTGCAGAGACGGATCAGAAGAGGCTTGTCTCCGTTATAAATCACTTCATCATGTTTCCAGTCTACTCCTAGGCCCGGCGATTCTTCACTGTCACCGGCGATGTTCCAGGGGAACCGTTTGAGATCCGCATTTCACTTAGCAGTAAATGCCTTCTGATTCCTGAAATTTCCGGCGGATTAAGGGTTTCTTAAGTGAGAGTGGGCGATTTTCCAAGAATGCTTAGCTTACCAAAAACAGTCGTGGATTGGGGAGGTTAGGAGCTTAAAAAGTCCTTGGGGAGACTGGATCAAATTAGTGCAGATGGAGGAGATCTTGCTTATAGAGTTGGTTAGATTTAAAATTGGGAGGAATTGGAAGCGGTTTGGAGGAATGTCGACGGGATTAAGGGCAGAAATTTGGTTGCCAAGGGCTAAATTGAGGAAAATGGGAAGATTAAAAATGGGTTGGTGCGGGGCCGTGTCACGGGTAGGTTGGACTGCAGGGCGTGAAGCACCGGAGATGCACCGCCGCGCCCAAATCGGAACAAGAGCTTTACGCCCAGCATACTCACGTGGTGCTTACGTGGCGCTTACGTGGCGCTGACGTGGAGGCTTCGTGTAACAAAACGCCAGGCTGACGTGGTGGTAGCGGCCCTGGAGCCTGCCGGCGGTCTGACAGGTGTCAATTCCGTCCTAACTGGAAGCTGTCATGACGTGGCAGAGACCCTGCAGCGCTGCACTTTTTTCTTACCACTTGTGTCCTCTTTCCCATTATTTTGGACCTCTTTATTTTTATTTTTGGTCTCCACATGGGTCATTTATTCGCATATATCGTTTTTAAAGCCGCTTTAACCGCTCGTAGCATCCTGGTTCGTCGCGTGCTGCGCTAGGCATGGCAAACAGCCCCATCTGCACGTACTTACCATGCCTCTAGGTTGTGGCATCTCCATTGTTTCTTCTTCTGAATCTCTCAGTTTCGGCCTCAGTTATTGTCTGATTGCGAGTGATCATCTCCCTCCTCTGGTGGTCCTCCCTCGTCCCCTTTGTAGCTCGAAGACGTTGCGCTTGCCCTACACTCTGGCACCCCCACTGCCTTTCCTCGGTTGCCTGTAATCCACCCAGATTAATCTGCTCAAGCTGTTACTTCCCTGACTTCTCCTATGCTCTCCCCATACAATCCTTCCCCTTTTACCTCTCCTGCCCCTGAAGTTAACATTTGTCTACATCCTCTAATGCCTACCTTACTTTCACCAGGTCGCCTGCTCAAAATCATCCTCCTGGTTGCATTGAATCAACCATGATTAGTGACATGAAACTTCGCCTACCTCAATTTTACACATGCCTTCTTTCTTTTTACTATACTGTCTTTAAATGGCGAGATATTACCATCACCGAAGTGGTGCACCGAACACGGCGGCCAAACCCGAAACAAAGAGATGGAAGAGTGGGGGAAGGCAGAAGGGGATTTAGTTTGGAGTTCATCTTCGGTTGGGATGAGGTACAATATACACTTGTCAATTAAAATAGTAACACAATTCAAAAGAAAATATGAGGGAAAGAAACACGTTCTAGCATGTACCATCATTGGATGGACAAAATATTCAAGTACCACAGAGAATATATTTACGTTACCAAAGTTTCATATAACAATTGTTTTCTTAGAACTGCATACGTATGGCTCTGCGAAAGTTAAGTTGCCATGCCCTAGCAGTACAAACTTTGCTATCGATACTCTGTATTTAGATGCTTATTGCAAGTTTAGGATATAAAAGTGGTTGCTAATTTGGAATATTTAAAATAATAACACGTTGTAGCCATATACAACATGGAAGGGAGTAGATTACTTGATTTTTTGGGAAGAGGTGATTTCTATGGTTGCCACATTGGCATACCTCTACATTCTGGAATGGAAAGAGGCGGCAATTTAAAAATGGACTTTAGAACACGGCGACCTGGCAGTGTTCCATTTAGTAAGGAAACGTGCCCCAGAGTCAGGGTCTCTTCCAAAAGTTTCAGGTTTGGTTTCTGTTTTAGTTTACCTTCAAACTTTTTAAAACATCACATTTCCGAAACTTTCTGAGGTTTCACATTTAGAAGATCCATGACACATTAAAACTCTGCTGTTTCTGCTTTTCGGTCGCCAAGTAACGTGAAGGCCAGGAAATAAAGAGGCAAATAAATGACGTGCTTAGCAGACACTTGATTCCAAGCATAAAAGGAAAAATGAAAGTATATACTGTGGATTAGTCAAATTAGACACAAGGTACATAGTAGTATTAGAGATCTTACCATTTTGACACAATTCTGACATTCAGAACTTGGTTTCAGAACACATTCAGCTCTTCAAATGCTTCGTGCCTTCAAACCCCTAAAGTCATTTTACTTTGCCATCTCACCTTTTGTTTGACCTTGGAAACATCAAATTTGTATATATAGCGTGAAACCAGGAAACCAATATACCGGCGATGGCCAAAAAGGCGCTACCCTTAGGGAAAATCGGAGAGAAGGCGGCAGGTAATTTTTGAAAACTAGGGATGAAATCCACTATCACAGGAGTCCATATCTTTTCACACTGCATGCGAGATACAAGCTTTCCGCCAAAAGCGCGAAAGAAAAATAAGAAGCATAAAAGAAACCACCCATACGCTTGCTTTTCAGGCGGAAAAGCTGGGCCCAAAGCAATTCTGAGTGAGGGGCTAAAAATAGAAAAGCAGGAGGAGGCGAGTGCACCGCCTTGCCCCACCTCCGAGGAGGGATGCAAGAGGCTGAAGGCACCAGGCCTAGCCGTGGATACCCAGGTGAGACCCATCATGAGACTCAGCCTAAAGAGACTCCCTCCCACTTTCATGTTGTGTGCAGCACTTTGGCTGGATACCTTTCCGTTAGGTAGATTTGCTCCGCTTCCATTGGCATGGCCCGCGATTCACTTTCTGGAGTGGCCGGTGGGGTCTGACCCGTGACCGTAGGATTATGGAAACACTAGAAAGTGGGGCCCATTATCTCCCTGAGTATGTAAACAAGGGCCTAGATTGGCCATTTACCCCCATATGGAACCATAGAGGCTATAAATGTAATCATGTCCATAGGTATAATGGAATACCAACCAAGGTTTAGAGGTGGGCGGTATCACACATGGCTTCGGTATATAGTGAAAATGCATATGATGGGCTAAGAGATAAATATACTCCCGATTTTATTTTATCTGTCGTTGTTTTGGGCCATTGATTTACGTAATGTTTGTGCTGTTCGCACCGTGCATTCCAGAGACCACATCTACAAATGCGTGAGTAGAGGGTCAAATCCCATTTCCATCCTAAACAAGTTTTCACTTAACCTTTACGGCAGGTAAAATACGGCTAACGCGAATCAGCTCTGGAAACATTTCGTAGGATCCCAATTTGTTGCGGAATAGGCACAAAAATAAAGTAAGCTGACATAAAGCGGCAAAATTTGTAAGAACACATAGCCACAGGTTTAAGCGGCTTGCTCCGCCAGCGCACATTTGGATCATCTGGGTTTTACCAAGCACCCTCCGCAGGGTACTTGTTTCATACTAGCGGGATTGAGAACATTCGGCTTATACTCTTGAGGCGCCTTTGGCAGGCCATGGGCTTGTGAAACCGCGGCAAGTCACAGGCTGAGTATTATACTTTCCTGCAAAGAAGTCAGCCACCACCACGGATAAGGCTGCATGCACCCATGAACTTAGCATAGTGGAATTTGAACGTGTCCCCGCGATTACATGGATTCATTTATATTTCCCTAGCTAGCTGGGTGAGCAGGTCTTTTGGCATTACCATGCCTGGGAAGCTCCCCATGGCTCATACCCGCATTGATAATAAAAGGGCCACAATGCATAGTTATTGTCGCCAATACCACCAACACAGAAATCACATTAATACGGTCAATTTGGGATAGTTGAGGTTATTCTATATGGTCCATCATTCAATTTAACAATATCATATATTATTTACTGATTCATTTCAGGAACTGAACATTCAAACTGGAAGCATCAATTATGACCGAACAAAATAAAGCTCGCGTGCAATCTATGTGTATGCATGATTGTGCATGATGGTGCAAACACATTTGTTCCATAACGTATTCTTGTAGAATATGCTCAAATATACAAGTATATTGTATGCAGAATAGTCTTGAGAATTTACAAAATATATAACGCGTTGCTCCACCAAAGCCCATATGATGGCTTAAGCAAGAGGAAATGATCCACCATTTTGGGGCACATATGGAGTGGCTCTATCTTGCGGCAACACGGAACCCATTAAGCAGAGAGGGAATGGTGCCCCACTTGTCTACCACATCCCTGTGGCACGGCTACTTGTAATCTGCGAAACATAAAAAGCGGGGCACTCAAGTATATATTATCAACTAGCAGGATCTGAGAAAGAAACTGAGCAGGGAAACACAGCAAAATCATGCTCCACTGAGAGCATACGACATCTCACGACCTTTAGCAGGTGCCATATGCTTGAGCCCGGCTTCGCCCGACCCTGCGTGCGCCAGCGGCCAGCCATGTGGAGATAAGTGCGCAACTCATCGCACCTCCTCGCGACCAAAGGGTGTCCGGTAACCCGAAACCCTCGGACGGTCCTACCACATTGAACTCCATAAACAAGCGTAGGGATTTATACATTATGGATAAGCGAATACATCTCAAAAACCACACCAAATCACTAGAATTTTACACGATACCCCAAAATTACATTTTAGAACTATGGATGGCCGATGGAAGCATAAGAGCGATATAGACTACAAATTAGTTTTGGTATTTGTTATTACATAGTACATACGTCATTTAGATCCGGGTGATCCCTCTGACCCGAACATCGGTGTGGTTTTCACTTTTATTATGATCACTTATGATTGGTGCGCCTAAATAGGTGTGTATTGGACTAAGATTGGGTTGCTTCGGTTGGCGGATCTCGACCTGGAAACATGGGCGCGCGCTATAGATTTTAGCTGCATGGTCATTTATGATTGACACTGCGCCCTAAACCGGGGTACTCAACTGGACTGGATTGCGCGGTTGTTTTGTTCTTTGTGAGATCCGTCTATTTAGTTTCCTTGTCTCGTATGTTTTCCTTCATCAAGCTTCAGCAGGCATCTGCTGTAGGTAGATATCAAGGTTTGCATATCTTCCCATCCACTTTATTTGCATATGTTTTGATTGGCGGTTTT
The DNA here is from genome assembly GCA_021234155.1 of Isoetes taiwanensis. Taxonomy (NCBI): domain Eukaryota; kingdom Viridiplantae; phylum Streptophyta; class Lycopodiopsida; order Isoetales; family Isoetaceae; genus Isoetes; species Isoetes taiwanensis. The sequence continues at coordinate 17,741,569 of JAJEKV010000027.1, read as the reverse complement.
GGCTCTCCTTTGCGTATGGTGGTTTAGTTTGTTTCATACACTTAAGCGATTGCTTGATGTTGTTTCTTTACTCCAGAAGCATATCCCTACTTGTGAATTGGAATTACCCCTTGTTCATCAAACTTGAATCTTTTGTTCAGATCCACTCTGTATGTTCAAAATTTTCTGTCTGCACGTCCAATTTAGATTTGGGCAAAACATCCAACCAATCAATTTCACTCACGTGTAATTTTTATCCAGCCTTGTTTGTTTCTCCTCTACCATTTCGTGTTGGTTTGCCCATTTCCTCCCAACCGAGTTTCTTATTCCTCTTTAACTTCAATGGCCCCAAAAACGAATTCTCTCAATTTGGGAAAGGAGGCCCCTATCACACTAAGCTTACGGCGGTTCTTTAGATGATCCAGGCAAGAGTAGCTCTTGATGAAGGGCACAAGCATGGATTACGGGGCTATGACATACGGAATTCAAGAGAAAGTGTTGGTCTAGGTGGTTGCTATGGAATCCTAAGATTGCGGCTTTGGAATGAGTCGCGGGGGGTCGCGTAGCCACGGAATCAAAGGTTTACTTCTCTTGAGGGAAGGGAAATCGGCCGAGAAGAGCAAGAAACTCAAATTTGATGAGATATCAATGGGAGGATTTTTCTGAGCCGAGGTTAGAGGTCATTTACTTGAGTTAGAAAGTCATATAAAACCGGGAAGGCGTTGGATCAACAAGCAAAGCTATTATTGGTATAGAATTTGATTTCAGAGTAGAAAACTATATGCTTGGCGGATAAGAGATAGGGAAGGACCAACGATTTTGGTTTGTTATGAAATATAGGGTTAATTTGTGTGTTAGTGATAAATGGTCAAAGATGCCAAGAAGCGTTTTGAGCTAAGTAGGACATAGCGAGATTTGGCTTTTCGGTTTTGGACTTAAAGGTTTTAGTAGTACTTTATATTTACAGCCGACAACGGGCCATTTAATGTACCCATCAATCTCTGGCCAACTCCTCCAGCCAACTTGGCTCCATTTACCCGACCAAACACTAATAAATGTCACATTTTATATATACGCTTGGATGTTTAATTGTATGGCAGATTTACCTCCTACATTTTGTCGATTGATCATGATAATAAGATTTATTTGCATCCAGGTTTTGGCTTAGAAAATCTCTTGTGAATTTAGCAAATATGAGCTCCCTCTCCAATTTATGTTGTTAGATTTTCTTCGGCTGGGGAATTTGCTCAGAAATGTTCTCAAATAATGTAGGTAATAAGCATTTTTTAGTTTAACATCAAAATAGGTTTTACTGCGTTTAAAGCGGTACTGCGGCCCTTTTTCCCTTAAGTTTCACGCTGGGGGTTAGACTAATTTAGTGGGTCAGAGCCTCTTTTTTTCTTAGAAGTTTCTTTATGAGGAGATGTTGGTCAGTACATAATGGAGCCCACACATTTATAAGCCAGGTCAATTTGTAGTCCCATAGTCCTGCATCTATTCCAAATCAAAGTGATAAGTGCTCCTCCCTACTCTCCTTAGGAGCTAGCCTAAAAATTTCTAAGAGGCCATACAATCCTGACAATTTTTTTTCCTTGTTTGATTTGCCTTGATCCTATTTCCGAGTTGCTTAGCTTTCTTGTTCTATCTGTTCTCTTTTGGTTTATATCTAAACATAAGGGAGTTTAAAAGATTGCAAGGAAATGAGCATAACCTTGCCATGGTTTTGAAATGAAGATGCCAAACAATGGATTATAGATGCAGTTGTAAATGTGGAGTACCATATGTTTCTGTTTCTGTTTCTATTTTTTACATCCATGTCTTCCATAAAATACATGGATTAGAGCATGCATTCGGCATGGCTGCAATTTCTAAAACCAATGTCCAATGCCATTTAAGGGCAAAACAATAAAATCCTACAAGGAAGTCGCAGGTTGCTCATGTATTATGCTCCATTGTATTCTTGGATATTTGTCAAGAGATTGGTAGGAATCCTTAAATCACGGTTGAGTATGATAGAAAACTTACTTGGTATGATGGTAGGCTCACTTATCCTCATATTAGGCGAATTTCTTTGAAAATACAAAAATGGTAACATGGCTTCCATGGCAGGGAACCTCTTGCCAACACTTCTTCTATCTTTATCATGGAGTGTCTCTACTTGGACTCATCATCTAAAAGCATATATATTTTAACACACATATAACACTTGGGGATTGGTCTGTTTTCCATGTTCTTGAATGTTTTCCTTGCGTATCAATAAAGAGAGTTTTCCATTTTTACGGAAGCGTCCAAGCAATGTTGTCAAGTTACTGGATTCCTTCTTAACAAAATATATTTTCTCTAAGTAAAACTTTTTTATGGTAGCATCCACATCTGTCTTCCATATTTCAGCACTATTATAGGTTATTCAACAACTGTTTGCTTCAAATTTTCCATTTCTTAGTTGTTGGCATTCTTTAAATCTGCTTCAATCACGAGACCTATGTCACTTTTAACTCGATGGATTACATGTTTTACGTTACATGACTTATATTTTCAATGAGGAGATATGTAGTAGCAGATAGCTTCCGTGCAGGCAAGATACATAAATCTATAGCTTTAAATTTACAGCATTATTACGTATGCATGTAGGTTCCTAAATCACCCAACTCAGATTCCCCAGCGGTAGTAGCTTGCATTGTGGAATTTGGATCATACGGAATAATACCAAAGGTAGGTATGTGCACAACAATATCTTACTTAGATTTTTAGCAATTTATGATTGTTTGGAACTCTTGTGATCTACAATATAGAGCATTGCAATGTTGTTTTATGGGTGCGATGGGTAGATATAGTGCTTTTCTTGATTTTTGGGGAAAAAAGCAGATTGAAGATACATGCAACCGGAGGAAGAATTCAACTTCCTTTTCCATTCTTGTGCAATCTTATATGTGCTTGTTCATGCCTTGACATTGGTACTTGAATGGCCTATTATTTTGATGCTCGTCGGAACCGTTTGGATCAGCCTTGTCTTCAAAACCTGTTTGCAGCATGAGTTACCTTGAATGTAATAGCGCAAGAGTTCATATTTCCAAAGTTTATATCCATTTTTAATTTCACTTTTTGATCCGTCCTTCTCCGGTCTTTTACATTTGCCCTAATTGAGTCGCTCAGATGGCCAAGCATATTTTTTTGGGTTTATAAGCCCACAACTAATGTTAACCCAATGCCATGGCTAACTAATATATCTTTTGGTTGTAATACTTCATATATAAGGGGTGGGTTGGGCACTTTGAGGTCATATTTGGTGATTGTAAAATGTGTGACCAAGGTGGATTAGGTTTTATGTTTTGTAGGTTTTCTAATGGTATAGTTTGCAGCTTTATTATTCTGAGATATATAAGCACATCACCCAACAGCTTATTTGCTGATATAGATTGAAGAGCCCAGGTTTGGTTTTGGAAATCTTTTTTGTTCGCCTACTTGATGTGGTGCTTGATTGGGTGATTAGGGTATGCCTTCCCTTGGCTCCATGGCCCCTAGGTCAGCCTTGGCCTCAGTAGGCTATAAACACCGCACAACAACATGCGAGGAGTTTGTTAGGGGGCTATCAAAGGACTTGCCCCCTTTTCGAGGTCACGAGATCCTCCAAAATCAAAAGAATTCCTTCATATATAAATGTCTTTAAGCTTGTTGTTTCAAGCTGCTGGAAACAAATTGCGTCTTATTTTGAACCTTAGCTATATTTATTTAATGGATTGTTTTAGCTCATATTCCCTTTAAATATGAGACTATAAAAGGAAATGCAATAGTATTATCAAGCCCTAATGATTGTTTACTTTTTTGATCCCTCCACTCTGGACTACCATCATTTGGAATGCTACCATAATCATTTTTGTTGGATATCTTGATTTCGGAGTTTGAGGTACTCCTTTGCATGTTCCACATCCACCTTACGCCTTTTGGTCTAACAACTGCATGCTACATATTTTTCAAACTAGTAAGTTGGATTTAGTTTATGGCATTCTCTGAAAGGGATGTCTTTTTAAATTTCTGTAAGGGCGACTTCTTATTTACTGCATACGTTTCTAATTTTAAAAGATGGCCCAAGCTTTGGTGATGGGATTTTGGGGAAACTTTTGGCTACCTCTACGCAAGTTCTGCTTCGGAGATGCTCTCATGTGGCCCAAATTCTTGCAGGCTTCCACGGTTGGCTCACCTCGGGCTCCCTTGTCTAAGCCCAACTGTGCAAAGGCCTTAAAAATTTTTCAACTTAGCTTTTCAAAACACTTGCTACCATCGCATTCAGTATGAACTTATTTAAGCCTCTTTATAGGTATAGTTAGATCTTTCGTATGGTTTGGCCTTTCTCAAGCTCTTATCCGTTCCAATCTTGCTAGGCTATATGGCTTCCATTTACATCATGGTCCCAACATTTACAATTGTCCTCCATCCGAGCATGCTGAAATTCACCTTTGGTCCTCCCCTCACTTTTGAAAGTCTCCTTAATAATGCTTACATTTCCATTTCTTTATGCTATGATGCTACAAGTAACTTTCGGGATGGGGGTTTGAAGCACATGGTTCTTTTTTGAAATTTTTCTTTGGTACCTTCTCTAATCTTTGAGAAAGCTTCATCCTCAATTGCCCATGGAGAGCTTTTCTGCTTTATTCGGTTTCGCTGAGGTGTTTTCCTATCCTTGAAGGGGATCCGTGTTGATCACCTTCATTCCTTCACGTATAGGGATCTTTGCTCCAAGCATAGGGTATCAACCAAGCCTTTGGATTCCTCGAATTTAAACGGTCGTTTGAAAACACCTATCAAAACTTGTGATTATGATGACTATATGTTGTCAGTGGAAACTTTTCCTTGATAGATATGAGATGGGGTCACTCATGATTTAGGGATCGGTTTTAATGCTCATGATACTCGCGCTCTAAGTTTAATTATGGCTTTTCGGCTGCGAGGTATTTTATCACTCCAGAATTACTTTCACCGGTCCTTGGTGCTTACTAATGGCTTCTTTGGCACTCCTCTCCAGGGCGCTGTAGCTAAAAATGCACCTTTGCTTGCATGTAAAATTCGCGATATATCACATTAGTCATTTCCATTTAGGAGTCCCTTGGTGGCGATTGCTTCGTAGTGGTAGAGATTTGCTTTTCTTACTTTGTAGACCATTTGTTGGGTGGATGGTTTTGCATAGATTGCTTCTAGATCATCTTTACCTTATTGGATAACCTACTAGTCAATGGTGTACTTATGTCATTTTCTTATCACTATTGAGAGGTTTATACAGTCACGAGGGCTCAAACACTTTGGCTTACGAAGTGGCCTTGGTTTGAGTTTAAGACTTGGTGCTTGTCCAAAACCTCGTTTTACAGCCCCGCGCCTGCCACTTGGTGTTTTATCTTTACATCACTAAGATCTTACTTTTACCCCACCTTCTCTTTCAGGTCAATAACATCTTGGCATCCATTGCTTTCCATCCACTTTGGTTGCCAATCTTGGTAAACCCTACCAAACACTCTCTTGTTTCCTCAGTTTCGCGGAAATCTAGCCAAGCGAAATATACCCTCTAGTATCCAGCGAAGCTTATCGTTTGGTGATGGGACGCTGGGACCCTTTGCTTCCCATTGTTAGATGTTGTTATGTATTTATCCCGGCTCTTATAGCTTCGAGCCTTTTTACATTAGCTCAAAGGCACTACACAATGCGGCATAGGAAATTATTTTTTCTTCTCTACCTGAGAGATCTTGTCCAGAGATCAGCTTTCAGTCCTTGGGCACTTACTTGATACATATACATATTTCTATCTATATTTGTATTTACTTATAGTTTGGTATTTGTCTTTCATCATTAGGAATGGCACGGTTGCGTGATCCCCAGTATGGTGGGGTTTTTCCTCAAAACACGGAAAGGCGAAGGGGTTTTAATCCCAATTACCAAATAACTTCCCTTATTCCAAGCATATCGGCATGGTATTCTATTTTTTATTGGCAGGTACTCATGAAGGTGATTCTTAGCATGTATTACATTTTTGTATTTGTTTGGTACCCATGAAGGTTCTTCATGTATTCTGTTTTGTGTTGTTTAAGAGATGCCCATGAAGGTAGTTCTTCCCATATGTTTTCCACTTCTAGTAGTTTTAGCAATTATATATAATGGTTTAGTAAAAGCGTAAAATCATAGCGTAATTTTACACCTTAGCTTGTATTATTTTGTATTTTATTGCATAATGCAATGGCACCGTGTTACATTTTTACTTTAATACATTTATACTTCATTACAGCCACTCCCTTATAGATCTCTCAAGTAGCAAGCTACATGTGGCATGCATGTGTCGATCCCACACATATCCTACCATTATATATGTATCGCGTAACTGACATATAGTGATAATAAGCCGATTATAGTATACGTATTTATATCATATAATAATATGATGGGTATCCTCTTCACCCCTTGTGGCCCGTGCTACCTTCAGCGGCAAATATCTAGCATTATAACTTGGGGTTTTTATAAACTTTTAGCGGTTTTCCTTATGATTTCATGGTATACGAGGCATACTAATCGGTATATCTAGAGTGCATACATGTATTTCAATACGTATATTATCTAGTTCACAGGCCACCTGTAACTAACTAATAAATAATATATTGGGTTAGGATAAATTTAGCGAATTGGTATAAATTTATTTTGGAATTATACAAATAGAATTTATAATGTTTCGCAGGGTATGCAATGGAAAATCAATCAATAGTCAATAGGTTCTTCCTAGTCGCTATATACGGCGAGGGCCTAAATTCTTTATCGTTTTCTTTTGGTTTTGGTGAATCGATAGGTTTTGGCATATATGCTGGGCTCAAGATCAACGAACTCAAGCTCATCATCAAGTCTTCTGAGGGGGTAGAACAGACTTATGCAAAGACGCCCTTAACATCTGGGTAGGCTTTAGCACTAGTTCCATATTTCTCATCTATGGAAATGACTCATAGACTTGTCTTCTTTGAAAAAAAAACTAATTTTCTTGAGGTCTATATCTAGCCCATGCACATTTTTAGCTGGCTATGTAGTACGGGTTTACCTGCGAAGCATTCGCTTTACACCAATCACTGGGACAAACCACTAAATCAAATGGTCATGTGATTAGGGAAACATATAGTGAAACGCACATCACACTTGGCACATGGGTCCCTGCCAAGCTTACTTGTAAAGGCCTTTGGCAAATTGAAAAGCATTTAGAATACTGCGTTAGTAAAAATTTACTGATTTTTTTTTTATACTCATTCTTTGCAATATACAAGTGATTAAACATCCATAACCTTGGGTATCCACCCACTTGGCCAACCCTTACATTACGTGTCTGTCAGCTGCAAGGACATCTATTATGCTGGTAAGAACGTTTAGAGTCGGAATAGAAATGATGGCTTGTATGCCAATAGGGTCATGTGTCCATGCGGGAAGAATCACTATGGCTAAATGTGTTCTTAAGTATTTTCATTGTTTTATCGAGGTATACGCGCTCTATTGGCTCCTCGGGTGTAAGATGGAGATTGCTTGCATATCGTTAGGAATTTTACTTGGCAGAGATTGGAAAGGAGGTAGGGCTGTGTATGTAGCTTGAGCAAGTGCGTAAATCTATTTGGTGGTCTTGGAATGTTGGATTTTCACCTCCAAATTATGATACCAGTTTATTTGGGGATTCTTATTCAGTAAAGATGGATTTTCTTGGTTTTGATATTCTTTGATGATCAATTTAAGCGTATCTTCCATTTCCTTAAAGGCCACCATTAAGCTCCTCCTTGTTGTTTTTATTATATACATCTATATTCTACTTACTTCTCCTTTCAAAGGGATTTGTTTTCTTTATTTGAGTACACTGCTTGCCGAGGTCTCTTTTTCATATATAATCCACGGCGTGTCTTGATTTGTCTCTGCATGATGATGGGTGGTTGCTGCCGAGAACCTCAGTAGATGTGCCTTTAGCGTATTTATTTCATCCCTAAGACAAGCAATGGGTAACTTCCAATTAGTATATAGCATTATCTGACGAGTATCTCTGAGGTCATCTCTTATGTCGTAGGAAGCATTTAGAACCAAGAATTCTTATCTGGGTGGGATGGAGTATTTGGACTTACATTGCATTTGTTGCCACGAGTTTTTGGCCTAAATTGGAAGTATTAGATATATATAGAGGGTTGATCGCCAGGGGTTTTTTTTTTTTTATTTATTTTTTTCTATTTTTTATTTTTTATTTTTTTTTATATTGAAATCAAGGTTGGATTTTATATTCATTATCGCATGAGATACATATTGCAAGGATGCATAAAGCAACCTATCTTAGGGAAACGAAAAGTTCTCTTAGACATCAACAGATTAGAGAGACCATAGACCAATACAGTTTGAAAATATCTAGATATAGTTTCAAAATATCTAGAGGAGGATATTAGTTTAACTAAAACTTATAATGGTAAAAGCGAGATTTCCAAAATTAGAATCACAGAGTTAAAGGCAGATCGGTCTCCAAGGTCAAATTCATCTATATCGTTTCGACAAAAGACTTGAAGCCAGTCATCCAACTCATTGATCGTATGCATGGTGTTATCAGTACAGCATCCTTCGCAGCGCCTCCATTTACGGAAACAATGTCTTAAAAAGAGTGGCGTAGAGAGTTGTATTTGTCATAATTACGTCACGCCCGAGGTTGAAATACTTTGTACGATAATGTGGGCTTTCAAAGACTGCGCATCCTCCAACTCCACTTGGTTTCATTTAAACTTTGATTCGGCGATACGTGGGACCCTTTGGGCCCTCAATTTGTTGTTGAAGGTGTTTGCCAAAGTGTGTGAGGAAAAAGGGTGTTAGTCGGGGTGGCCCAAGGTCCGACTGGCAACTTGGGATTATGGACCCAAGTTCTTCTTTATCCTACAAGAATTAGATTAGCTTGACCCCCGAGGCCAACTTTGCCAGCACATTTTGTCATATTCCAGTCCTTTTTTTTCTCTTTTTGTGTATGATGGGTCCTCAATGAAGTTTGGCTAAAATTATCCTTTTAGCAATTCATGTTGAGATTGAAGATGTTGCGTGGTGACTATGTTCCTATGAATCGGATACACCGGGGCGAGATTATTTGAGCGATTGGAAAAAAGTCTTTTTTTCATCAAGAGGAAAGGCCCTTACTTATTACAGGAGTTTTTGAGATTCGTTCAAATTTTTAACCCAGTTCCAAAAAGGCAATAGCCAGGGGCATTGGAAAATATGGAGGGATGTCTCTTCTTGCCCACAACCCACATCACAGGTCTCATCAGTAGTGTCCGCGCCTAAGTTTAGATGCCGCAGGTATTTTATAGAGGTAGGAAACAGATTCTAGAATTAGCTATTTAAATATGGTAGGTTTCACCGCTTACTACTTGGGAAGGTATTTATACTTTGTTTAGCCATCCTAATAGCCTTTAGTCCATATCCACCTTTTGCCCATTTATGGGATTTAAGAGGGACTCTGCAGCATCAAAGGGGATATCCTTGAAACCTTATACCCATTCTTTCCTTTCATTGAATTGATCCCAGGAAGCTCCTCTTCATTACGCTATGTTTCCCTTTGCTTGGTTTTCTTATCTGCATTGCTTTTAAGGTGCCAAGGTTCTTCCCATATCCCATCACATACGTCATTGGTTCACCCGATCTTCCAGTGCTTATTCCTCCCAAGAGCCATTTTTTGTATTTTTGAGGATGCTTTAGGTAGTTGTCCTCCACGAGGGCTAATGAATCCATATGCCAAAGTAATATAGATCCCGGGCGCTTTCTATATTTATTCTCATTTTTCCTAAAAACAAGAGAAACTTGATTCCAGGCTTTGAAGTTCCTTTTCATAATTTGTGAAGTATTAGGGGCAGCTTCAAATTGCAATGGTTCTGGTAATTGGTGTGGCAGTTTCCTTCCTACTGGTAGTGATTGCTCAATCAATAATATCTAATGAAGGACTCATTCGCGGGGGATCACGAGGGATCAACATTGCATCCTCCCAAATTGAATTTGGCCCGGTACTAAACTGGGCCTGCTAGAAGTCGCACGGCCCCAAGCCTCTTTTCTCCCTGGGTCTTACCAAATTATGCCATGCCACTTTATAATTTTATTCCATATAAAGGCTCAGCGACCAACTGCAGCGACTCCTTATAAGACCTTTGGCAGCCGACAATTATAGCATACAAGAAAAATGGAGCATGAGTGCTTGTAGCGGAAAGCACTATTTACAATCTCCTACTCTTTAAAACTAAAGAGAGTGGGAGGTATTAGGTCAACTTCTTTTTTTTTTTTTATTCCTATTAACACTTGTTTTTTTTAGAGGCCCTAAAGATTCATGTCTATGGCTAAAGGGAGACCAAGGAGCTTAGTTGTTGTCCCCTTAGCAAACATTGTATGGATTCAACTTCCTTTTCCCTGTCTTCAAAATTGCAATACACTTCCTCATGTTCAGATGCCCAGCGGATACACTCTCTCGAAAAGGTACGACCCTTTGGTAGGAATTCACCCGATCTGTAGCCGGCTATTTTTAAAAACAAAAGTACCATGGCATATTGGGTATTAGCCGAGTCCTACTTGGCCTTTAGGGGCGATCAAACCTTGGATTCTTTCTTTTCAAATAATCATTTGGTAACTCTAGTGACCATTTCTACCTGTCGAGGGGAGATAGGCAAGTAATGGACACCCTCCTCCTGCGAGTGGGAAGAAGAAGCGGAGTGGGGTAACCATTGGCCTTTGGCGAGAACCGTAAAGCTGCGAAGCCAGTTGAATCCATGGATTTTCCGTATTAGTCCATCCAAGAAACCTAGCTTACACATTGCCTTATATAGAAAAGGCCATTTGATGGTGTCCCTCTTGAAATCAAGTAGAGACAAGCCCCTGTTTTGCGAGCCTGTATTCGATGCATAAACTTTGAGGCTACCCTATCTAATTGTCCAAAGGCCGCTCCTATTAGGAAGAAAGCAGATTGAAAGAAGCCCAAAATGGTATAGGCCACACAGGCTCCCCGAGGCCTCGCGTCTAGAAGGCAAAACTCTTCAAGCTCTGCTTTCACGGTGCTTATTAAGGTTTCGTCTTGGTCAAAAGACCTTAATCATGGGCTGGATCGCGAGGGGCAAGAGTGGAAGAGCTTTGGCAGATATTGATTTCATGCCTTTGCAAATGTAATTATAATAGTCTTAGCGATGCATTTTAGCTAAACACATTCAATATATATTGCACTTGTTAAATGTTTGAATTATATAAAATTGCACAAGTAACACAAGGGATGTAAGCGATCGAGAGCGGTAAAGGGCTTCGGTAGGCTGCGCTGAGACCCACGAAGTTTGGTAGATCCTTTCCAATGAAGCTTGTTTTAATGGTTCATGAGTGACCAAAAATAAATTTGCGTGAGATTTATATTTGGGCTTAACAAGTCCTCATGCCTTTAATAGGGATTAGGGTTGGCACATCACGCCACAATTCAAATCATCGATTGGTGATGGTACCCAAGTCCAAATAAGGCTCGATTATCCTTCACAATTTGGATCAGAAGTCTGATAGGTGGGCTTGAGGGGGCATTGAAGGTGAGTCTTTACATATGAGGAAGGTATTTTTAGATACTCCCTTTCCACGGCTTTCCACATTTATCTCACAAGATCGAACTCCACAAGGATCCATCATTTCAAGATCCTATCTCTTCCTTATTGGGTCATCCACTTAGTTCTTTGTCCCTTCGCAAGGGGTTAGATTTTTGAATCGCGAATTTGTCCAACAATTTGATGTAGGGATTAGTGTAGGAAGCAAAAGATGCAATGTCACTTTGGCCTTCTTTTCTCACAGTTATATGCAGCGTTTGCCGCTCATAATGGGCTAGCAGATATTTCATATATATAAGTCATAGTACGAATATAATATTTTCATCCCATAGATTGTCTATATGGCCAATATATATAAGGCGTAGGAAACTTTTCTTTCTCTGCACGGTCCCCAGACTGCAAACTTCTCAGTCAGTTACATACAAATACACTTTATGTTTTCAAAAGTAGTATACATAGGCGGGGCGCCGTCGTCAAACTATAAATTGCGGTAGTTTTGTCAATGTTGAGAATGGCCGGATAATTGTTGGCAATGCCGGGTTAGTAGATTGTGATTAGTTTTGGAGCATCTAAAATGTGGATTTGGGCGGTGTGGCGATGGAAGTGGCGGTGGTGGGTGGTGACACAAAAGAATCCGGGCTGGGCATAAATGCGTTTGGCTCTCCTGCTTCTCATACTTGCAGAGCACACAGCTAACATTATTAACACACAACTAACACAAACCATTAACACACAACTAACATTATTAGCACAAACCATTTGCATTTTGCAGCACATTTAAATTAAATCCCATAAAACCCTTTGTGGTTTGGTGTCCTGCGGGGGTTACTTAGGACAATGAGGTGTCGGTTAGGCATATTTGCTGCCATTTGTTAAGATCTGGCGGACCCATTACACACGCAATCCTAGTTTGTGGGATATGCATGTACAAGGACACATATTGTATGTTAAAGGGTTTGCAAAAGTACATATAGGGTTTGAGAGAATGTGCTTAATGGTGGTTTTTGTACATGTATTTATAGGATTTTTTTGGGGCTTCTGGCTGCCCTACAGCAGCGTGAATATATACTTTAATAACGCCGAGGGTTTTGTGTGTTTTATCGCTTTTCACAAAGGTTTTCCTAAAAGATTTCATACGTGTCGAGATAGGATGTACTAATCGCATTACATCTAGAGTGAGCCGACTGTGAGTACGTTGAGATTTAGCTTTTTCAATGGGTGAACATCCAAGGCCTGCAGCAAAAGCGCAGCACTTTATTTTGGGGAATTTGAATATACCGACTCGTGTAGTTAGCATTTCGGGCATTCTTACAGAAATTATGTTCTTGTGATCCAGTGGAAACTTATTTGAATTAGGCTGATGCACTGAGACAAGCATTTCATTTGGAAGGCTGAGAAGCTTTAGTGCTTATTAGGAATTTGTTTGCATTAAAGAATAGCCTCCAAGTTAGATTTTTACAGGCTAGGTTTTAGGTATGACATGGAATGAGTTTACGTAATCTATTCCTGTATTCTATTTGTAAGCACAAATTCTTGCCTAAAGCTTGGCCGCTGAACCACTTTATTGCGGTTGGCGACATCCACTGCGGCACACATGTGGTTTAGGCAGTAGTTTGCATATTTGGAAACTGGCCGGATTTGTCCAGAAGCCGGATGTCAAGTTTGGGCCTTTATAAAACTTCTAAGACAGGCAAAATCGAGTTGGGGTTTCTCCTCTGGCTAGAGCTTCAGGGGTTTCATCTAGCTTGACCTACAGGGGAGTTAAAGGGAGTTACGAAGATTCGAGAGTTCTTTTTCGTTTTATTTTTAGGATTGCTGGAAGGTGGGCTACAGAGGGTTTGCTGGAAGAATTTAGGTACTCAGATTTAGAACCACTTTACGAGATCAGGGCTTTAGTCTCTCTCGGGCATCGGTACATGCATATAGGGTCAAGTGCATTGGAAGTGTGATTCTTAGGTGCTTGATGATGAGACATGCAGGTAGAGACAACTCTGTGTATTTTACATATCACGTAGTTTTAGCTTTGATTCGGATACATATTTGTAGTTTTAGCTTTTGGAAGTTCGGACTTACATATACATGGTTTTAGATTTTTACCCTTACAGTGCAATGGGGATTTTGGCATACACATGGTCAGGCACTATGGAAATTTCAGTTTACTGTAGAAGCGAGGACAACCCAATAATAATTTGGCCGGAGATTACGTGGCCACTTTCTGGGCCGGAGATGATGTAGCTGGACCTAGCAGGGAGGAGGGATTATATGGCTAGCGATGGACCTTTGTGAAGTTTTGGTTTTGCAATGGCTTTTTATAGCCCGCAGGTTCTGGCAGGAGGTGGCAGGAAAGGCTGGGTTGGCCAACAAAGGCTAAGCCCCAGGTAGCCCATAAAAGGATTTCATCCCTTCCAAAGGAAGGCCGACTACTGCTTCCCGAAGGTAATTCCCTTATACTTCTAAGCATTATCCTTATCGCTATTTTTCATTTATGCATTTATGCTCTCACGTTTTGTTTCTAAGCTATTTCCACCTTTGTTAAACCATGGGATTCATTGCTTTAAGTTATGCAGCCAATGGCCGGGCTCAGTCTACATACTACCTTGCTACAGCATTTGTCATGTTTTTGGAGGATTTTTGCATATGTCAGCATAGGAAAATCGTTAATACTAGAGTATTCTGTGTACACTATTCATCGCGGGTTCAAAATTTTTGCAAGAGATGTTTGATATCTCTAGCAGTAACTACGATGGCAATTACTTAAACAACTAAGAGAGATCAGGTTTGTCATGATCCATTTCTATTTTATGTGCTTAACTACAATGCCCTGATTTCTATTGATCCAAGACAAATTGGGCGTTGTTGCAGCAAGTACTTTATTTTAGGAATGATTTTAAGACAATTTGGCGCATTATTTACAAATATTTATCGTTTTAGACCTAGAATTATACGAATTTAAAATATGGTTTTAATAACACATCAATCATTTTACATTACTTTTATTTTATTTTGATTTTTATTTTATTTTACCTGGCGAGGTTTATCTATGTTTTGTTTCTTTTGTGAAGGACCTAAAACTTTTAGCAATATAACAATATATGTAGCTACTATGAAGACATTAATTTAACACAAGCCATTACATTAGACATGACAAATTAAATTCCCCTTAAACCCCTTTTGTTGGGTGCATATATGTATATTCACGGGGGTGTGGGAACTGGCGAGGCCTATATTAATTATGTTTTACTGCGATACAAATCAACACCATATAATATATTTACAAATCTTGTTATCTGATAACAAATTCCTATACATCCATACCCACAAGCGGGGAGCATGCGGTGTAGATTAAGGAACCAAAAGGGGTAGAGCCATACATCCAACTGACTCTTGTTGCACGAGGAGTCCACCCATTGAATATGCACCAAACAAAAAGGGGTTTAAAGGATTTTAAATGTGTCAAATGCAATGGTTTGTATTAATAATGATAGTTATTAATGTTAATGGTTTTGTGTTAACTAAAATGCGCCCGGGGCCTTAAAATGAGCCCTTAGGGGTGTAGATATAGACATTTACCTAATACTCTATTGATGGATGGTATAGCATAGCACACTCCACAAATCTAACAAACTAGAGATTACTCAAGAATTACTTAAGCGAAAAGCATTGCAGAAGTAGACATATAATATATACCAGCCTTAATATTAATACATGAAATTTAGCATGTAATAATGAGTTATTAATAATGAACAAACAATAACATACGCTTGTACAATAACCTATGCAACTTGTTTCCTCATAAAAAGCCCTCTCACAAACGTCTAAGAAGCAATAAATGTGCAATGTATTATCGATTGCCCCAAAGCATTTCCAACTTTTTATTTTAAAAGCATTTTTAGAAGATGAGCAATCCTACTCTACCTTTATAGGCAGGCAATGTTTGATATGAAGCAGTTATTTAGATAGCATACATGAGCAGTATAATAAGATGTATACTTTAATAAGATGCATAAATTAAAGTGTACACTTTAATAGCATATCTAAAAAGGGAGATGGATCGCGAATCTTGGACAAAGCTGCATTACCCTTGAGCAAAATATATGTAAAATGCACGTATATGCAACATTTACCTGGGTCTAAATCTTAGTAACTTGTGTTTGAGAGACTATGAATAAAAGCGTAACCACCAAGTTAATATACAACAGAATAACTTGAATACACGGAGCAAGGCATCTCGAGAAGGCATACCACCATAAATAAAAACTTTACATGAGAGTCACAAAGGCGTTTTGATCTTCTTTTTGCTATGATCGCTACGGGCATGCAATTTTGCAATGGCCGCGCTACAACAAAGCGAAAACCATCATAAAGAAATGATTCACGAGTTATAGGGTATGGCCAGGTGGAATCCTATAGAGATTCTGAATAGCCTCAGCCCACCGGCAAGCTGATTTGGGTCCCTATGGCGCTTGTATTGCGTTTGGTGGGGCCCAACCCTTCAATATAACCTCCACATCTTTTTGGCTCATTTCACAGCACTTCTGACCTCAAGCATAAGTTCATGTTGTAGGCTGGGCTGACGCACCCATACACTCTGGCCTATAAAAAGTACAGATACATTTACAATACGGGGCCGCGTAATGCGACTTAAAGCTGGCAAACTTTTTGAACTTGCATACCTTACATCCGGATACTTGAAATATAACATAGCCCTTCCACCGTCTGAAGGCGACTCCTGTAGGGTTTGGTACAGCAGCCTTTTATCCTTTCTGTCATGCCATAGGACTTTTCCAAACTCCTTCATCTCCGTCAACGAGGACCGCATTTCAGCCCAGCCTCTAGTTTCCCACATCAAAGCTAGGCGGTTCTATTCTTCCATATCTGGCGAGATTTATATGGTATCCCGTCTTACGGGTACTCCAACATCCGTGGCAACGGTCTTGAGAGGGGATCGGGGTGATGGGAGGACTCGAGAGTGGCTGATGGTGAGGTATTTTTATCATAGAGGAACTAGGCGGCGTTTGGGAGGCGAGATTTGCCTCCCTTTTAATGCGGGAGCCCACGGGGCTGGATTGAGGAATGCAAGTAGGCTGCTTTGTGGTGGGTGGGCTTGTGATTAGCGAGGGCAACTCCGGTCCATCCTCCTGTACATCTTTGCGGTGGTTGGCATTCAACACATAAGTTTGTACTTCGACTAGTACCCTTCATCAACACCAGTTCTGCTGGTGGGGGATTAGGAAGGTGGTTTGGATCTGCAATCTATATTGAGCATAAAAAGGTATAAGGAGAGAAATTATAAGTGACATGCAAGTCTCACAAAAAGAAAATCATTTAGAGGTAGCATTTAGAGAGAGAATAAATAGAAGAGTACATGTGAAAGTCTTTATTATAAGTGAGAGCGATGTTCGTTACATTTAGAGATCAATTACTTTGGTAGTAGTAAAACTTAAAAAGTGATATATCTGAGATAGATATTTATACATTGGAGATTCACTTCCAACTCACATAACGTAAAACAAAGCTGAGGGGCCGGGCCTAGGAGCTAGCGCAAAAGGGTACAAGATACGATAGCGAAGCGGCTCCTAAAATACGGCTCAGCTAACATGGCGAGCTGACTGGATGATACTGAATTAGTATTAGTCGGGGGTGGGGCTAATGATAGAATGAGAATGAAAATGGTATGACCTATGGGATGAGGGGCGCCCAGCAAACACTATTCTTTGTTAGGGTTAAAAACCCCGGAAGGTTTTAGAAGGAAAAAGCGGTAAGTGTAAGAATCTTGTACAAGTATACATCAATGTATATATAGATGTCAAGTATTGCGGGACATAGCCCCAGTCTAGCATGTCCACTAACACCTCTGAAGGGTATGATCCAGCCGTATGGATGCACTTTATGCTCAATGTCACACATGCAATGGTGGCGAGGCCACAATACAGCCTTTCGGCCTGCCGTCGTCCAGAGATTTGATCATATCTTTGGGCAACTTTGAAGGGTATGATTCATCCTCAAATGACTCCCATTTGGCAGCATTAGTGTGAGGCATCACGGCGTGGCTCACCAAATCCATCTGCGAGTCTCAGTCCGAGATGATGTGCCCGTATGCTGAATGGAGGCAAGTAGATGCGCCTTTTCATGGGCAGAGTAGATGCGGTACTTTATTCGAGGGCCTCGTTCAATGCGATTTATGTGGCGTACATTAGTGTCTTTGCAATGTGAGCATGTTCAAGGGCATTGGCATCCAAAAACTTCTTTGAGGAAGCAAGCGTCAATATATTGCCTCAAGCTTCGCGTCACGCCTCTGTTTGCATATGCTTGTGCTGTGCTCCTGCACATTCCATCAGCCAACCATTGGGCTCTCACTTTTCCCTCCAGTAGAGACCTTGGTGGCTGCGAGCCGTGCCATGATATAAAGCTAGTTTAGGGAGATTAAAGAGGCTTCTTAGGCATAAAAGATGCCACAAGCGTCGTTAAGAAGCCAGCAAAAGCTTCATGCCTTGTCATGTCCCGGTAATCCATGTTGAAGGGGTTGCTGTAGGATCCTCAAGGCCCGTTCTCGAAGAATGTTGGCTACTTTGATGCTTTCGTGGGTCATAGGGCTCCTCCTTGCTATCACGGAGTTCCCTCTACTTAATCCCATCGTCCGCTCAGGGTGTTACTCCCATGCTCGCTGGCCATAGTCTTGTTAGGAGGCCACAGTTGATCCCTTAGAGTATTTGGTTGGTGATTTCTTTTTCCTTATTCTTGAGAGTCCCTGCGTTAAGGCCGGTAGGAATGAATATACAAAGAGATGTGACAATTTCGCATACTCCCTAAGGTCTAAAAGATACAAAGAAGTATCATAGAGACACAAAACAATTTAATTGTATTCAACGACCACAATAATCATAAGTCATAAGACAATAGCACATATATTATAGGATGGCGCATTTGCCAAATCAAAATTTACAAGCTGTACTTTCGTTACAAGATCGCGTAATAAATAAAATAAAAAAATTGACATCCCAAATTTAGATTCCCTCCTCTTAGTCCATAGGTTAGGAGGGTGGCATTCTAGCGCATCAAGTGGGGCTAGCGAGGCGGCTCTCGAGGCCTCGCGCCTCTGAGTATTCAGTACTTGGTGGCCAAAGGTGCATACAAGGGAGGCGCTATAATAGCGGCCGCCCGTCCCCGATGCTAGGATAAGCCAAATCTCTTTTAGACCAAGGTAATGGTATGAGGTAGAAACGTGGTAGTCAAAATCTTCTTATAGCGAGGTGGATATAACGCAGAAGTACTTACCGAATGCGCCGAGGAAGAAGGCCCCTAGGTTCTTAGAGGTGGGGCCTCACCTTGTTGGGAAGGCTGAGATGGCGGGTCCACACTTGGGTTGCCCATTACCTAATTGGGATCCACAGGGTTCTCAAGCTTCCTTTTCAGGATTAAGGGATCTTCTCACTGCTTTCCAAAGCTTCTTCCTTGTCATCCTTAAGGCTCACCTTGTATCCCAAAGGTCTTCCCTCCTCTTCATCCATACCTCCCACTAGTAATGCGTGGCTGATCACGAGGAAAGGGAGGCACGCCGGAGCTGCAAAATGCTCGGAGGCGGGGTGTATCCCGGTCAATACTTGCGAAGTGACAAAAGATTCTCGAGATACTCACTGGCGGTATGCTACCGGTCCGACTTGTGAAAGCGGATACAGGCGGCGTTATGTAAAAAATTAGGGGTCTATCCTGGCGTTACTTCGGCAGATCGCGGGACCTCTATCTTTTGCGGCCCGCGCCGGTATGCTTGGTAGGCCCACACCAATGTCACTCTAGGATGAGGGTGCTATACTTAGTTGTCCTGCGGTGGGAAGGAGGTTGGAGCCCTTGAGGTTTTGAGGCTTTATCCCTTCCCTCGTGCGTACTCAGCCTTCCACCCAGGTACAAAATCCAAAGTGTGCGCCGGGGCGGGAGGTGCAGGCCTGCGGCGAGATCCTCCTGGATCCTCAATATGGTCCATAATGATGGCGGTGCAAACCAGGAGCCTCGACAAACTTTAGATCTGGTAGCGACAATGGGAGGTGAGTCCTAGCCTCCTTATGCCCCTTAGCGGCATTTTGGGCATGCTCATACTAACATACGGGCGAGGGGTGGCCCGTCGAGTAGAACTGCGAATCATCCTGGATTTAGCAGACACATGGGTAGAAATCTCGCCGCCCAAGTAGGGAGGAAGCGTGTCGGGATCGCGTATTTAGAGATAAGGTCTACTATCCTCATATGTGAAGGGCGATGGCTATAGAAGGAGTAAAGAGAAAGGGGGCGTAGGGCTGGGTCTTCCTCGGGGCTACGAATGTACTTGATGATGAAGGTGCGGACTTCCTAAAAAGTACGAAAAGGATAAAAAGCTTAAAAAGGGGAAAGAGGAAGACTTTGGGTCAGCGCCAGTTGAAGGCATGCGTCCTCTGATGAGGGGGGAAATGGGGTTTAGGAGAACTGCTGTGAAAAGCGGGTCCAATAGCCAAAGGCGCCCACGGGGGTTTTGATCAAGACATACTGCGTGAGGATGCTGGCAGGTCCCGGAAGCTACGAGGTTGGGTCTCGAGGCTGAGGTTATTTTGCGCTGCTCAAACCTATTCTTGCAAATCGGTAGCAGCGAGATTTGATAAATGGGTTCAGGCGAGGTTCTTGGCAGTGAACTCTTGCAGAAGCAGGGCAATAGCGGGGTGGAGCTTACACATGAGCCAAAATCGCGGGGGATCGCGGTCCACGGCTGTGAGGCAAACACTCCAAGCAAATTTGTTAGGATGCGGTCAGGTCTTATGCGGATACTAGCTGAGATATACTTGCATCTGAAGCGATGCTCAAAATTAAAGTAGTGACGGAACAAGAAGGAAATTTTAGCGCAAAGGCAAAATCTGGAACCGCAGGGAGTATAGGCTGATTCCCATCCACACATTAAAGCGGGAAAGCCTATCACTTATGCAACGGTCGCAGATTTAGAAAAGAAACACCTGCTGCCCACATGCTCGGGGAGATGATTACTGCAAGCTTTTCTTGAGATGTAATTAATAAAGCTGAATGATAGAGGTGGATGAGTGCGCTGGAAAAGCGAGGAGGAACAAGAAGCGAGATTTGGTCTCGGAGTGCAGAGGTCTGAGGATAGAAACACAAAGAAGAGAGGGGAAGTTGAGGGCTTCTTAGAGGCATCATTTGGTGGGGGAAGGCATAATAAGCGCCTCTGAGGGTAGGAAAAGCGGTACCGCAGCATACTTGGTAGAATTGTAAATAGAGGAAATAAAACTAAGAGTGATGCATCAGCGCCGCGACTGCGAGGGAGAACATCTGGATAGCTGATAGTCACACGCTTCGCGGCGGCTTCGGCTCAAAGGAAAATCACGAGGAAATCAGGAAGTAGCGGAGGCTTTCTAAGGAAATGGGAAGCGATTTATTGCCGAATAGGGAATAAAGACCATGTCGAGGGTTATCTTGGCGTGGAACATCAATGGGAAAGTAAGTTTGCATTTCTCCAGCGATGTTCACCGAATCTGCAGGGGCGTGGTATATTTGCGCCCAGACACACGAGCATGAGAAGGCACTTAGTTTGCAGAGGAGATTGGATTTATATGCATTGATTATGGCATAAGAAAAAGCTGGAGAAAGGAAAGGATTTGGAGAGATAGCATACTATATTAAGTAATATCAAATATATTTTCCATAGCCAGAAGAATTCAACAAAGGAACATGGTGGCTAGAAGTTTACTTGAATTACGTAAAATATTTATATAGGCAGTTTAATTGCACTATCAGCCTAGAAGGGAATCCACTTATGGTGGAGGAGATGGATAAGGATGACCCTTTCCATTTGGAGCGAGGATCAGCCGTTGGATCTAGGGAGGCATGGGATATCCTTTTGGCCAGAGATTTTAATGCGAAATTGCTAATGAAACAAGCCTATTATTTAATGCGGATCGGGGATCGCACTTATGGATGGGCCCGGATAGAGGCGGACTTACGGGGTAAATGGGTTGGGGACTGAGCCCGCGGAGGATCGATCCAAGATGTACAACCACAAGGTATGCATCTTTTGGATATGTGTAGCGTTTGAACCTCAATCATCTTACAGATAATTATCATTAAATTCCCCAATCAAAAGAAATGTACATCAAAAGGCGTTATAGGTGGATCCGGTGTTTGTTAGTCGTTTCTGTGAGGGACTCATATGGTGGATAGCATTAGTGACTTGAGTATTGATGTTAGCATACCAACTTCTGACCATTTCCCCATTGTAGTGCACTTAAGTCTTGAGGGATCCGGGGGTGTTATAAAGCACACCTAATCGGAAACGCGGATGAGAGGATAAACATGGACCCACGTAAGGTAGAAGTTTTTAAAGATGTGAACAGCAGCTAAAAGAAGGCTTACATGGCCAGAGAACTTAGAAGTAGGGGTGGATCCCGATGCTTACCTCTACTTATATTTACTTGAGGTGGCTTTCGGAAATGCTTTATACCGGTCGTGCATTAGAAGAGTTGCCATGTATTGGGTGAGTATGACACGGATATAAAAAGAGGTTTTACTTAGATTTAAAGGCGCAGCACACACGAAGATAAAGGCAAAGGTCGGAAGGAATATACTTGGCAACTGGTAAGGAAAGGAAAAAAGCAGGCATGGCTACCAAACCAAACAAGGAAACGAGGTGAATGATATCCTGACCAAAAATTACAGCGAGACTGCGGCTAAAGGCAAGCGGCCAGACTAGTCCTTTAGGGTGTTGGATAGTTTACTACAACAAAGCATAAAACTATATCAATGGCAAGCCCGGGATTGCATGAGAAGGGAAATGCGTGGTTTCTAAGGTAGTAAATCCTCGCTTTGAGGCGGATATATGCTTGAAGGGCTGAAATCACTTTTCGGTGGTAAGGCGGTGATGCGCTTGGGTTAATGGCGAAATGATAAAATGCATTTTGGGTCAATTTGTAACCTTGATTACCATCACTGAAATGATGAATAGAGTTGGTTTGAAGGTTTTCCTCACATATGAGTCAATGAGAGTGGTACCAATCCATAAAGCGAGGAGCGTTACTTGACCCAAGCAACTATAGAATGATCGTGGCGGTCTCTTTTTTTTCAAATTATTTGCCAAGCTTATAGGAGATAAAGCTAAGTGGTTAGGCGGATGCACAATGCTCGAGCATGGACCAGCGAGGGTTTTAGGCCTGAGGTCTACACTAGACCACTTGTAGTACTATGAGGAAGCGGTGGCGAGATCTTTTGTGAAGAAAACTAAAAAGCGCTCTTTACGTTTCGCGGCGGCGGATCTTACTAAAAGCTTCCAGTAATATGCTCGAGAAGAGAACATCTAAGGAATACGCCCGGACCACATAGGTAAGTACCCACGGGGCACCAATCGATGCCGATTACTATATAGAAGGTGTTGATAAATTATACATTTCCATTCGGCTAAAATTATATGGCAGAATAATATTAATATTAGGGGTGAAATACACAAAGGATGCCTCTATCCCATTATTTGGGATATATATATGGAGCCAATTGGGAATGTGAATCACGAGACGCATAGTGGAGGGACCCGCGATTGCAGAGGATACTTACTTATTCTACTACTCTCTTGTATATGCAGAGATGTCTTGGTATCTTTTTGCTCGGAGTCACCACGATATCAGGGGGTACTTGGAAGTGCTTAATTTGTGGCGCTACTAAAATCTTGAGTGAACACGAATAAGACTAAAATTCTCATTTTGGAAAACGAGTTCCTGTTCCACTTCAATATAAGGGAAGAGGTGGAAATAGCAGAACCGTATAAGAGTAGCATAAGGGGCTTATAGTGGACCACATTATGGGTGGAACAAGGCGGTTAGACGCGCCGATCACGGGATTAAGGCACTACTTATGCAATCACGGCCGGAAATCTGACGAGGTTGTAGGCAGAGGCGGAAGAAGATGTTGTATCAAACCTTAGTTGGGGCCCAGTTGTGTTGTATGGATGCTGCTTGAGGTTTGGGGAGGCTAGAGCTCTCTCAAGAAATGTGGAAAGAGTTAGAAGGTAAAGGCCCCTACTCTAGCGGAACTAGGGGTTAAAATAAACCCGTATCATATGATATTATTTGAAAGCGAGGGATACAAATATTTAGAAGCTGAAGCATTATTTAAACGCTCAAATGTGCAAAGGGATTCCGCGACACTTGGATCTTTGATGGAAGCTCAGAAATTTGGCAATCTGAGGAAGCGATCTTAACCAAGGGATGGGTATTATAATGGGGTGCAAGGCAAATGGATGGGCAGAGTGGGGAATGGTGCTAGAGGTATATGCCATCAGAGGGAGGGATGAGCTAAGGAATGGAGTCACAGCATGAGAAAAGCAGCATATCCCCGAGACACGAAGATGGCATTTACAAAAAGGAAATTAATCGGCCCCACTTGGAGAAACACGCATCTCTTGGGTAAGTTAATACTTATTTTTAAAAAGACATTATACTTGATTAAAGATTAAGTTCCACATCCTTGGGAGTGGAGGTTGAGTAGATGGGAAATCTCCCAGACACCTACATTACTGTAAAACATGTGAGGTACTTTACTTACTTGAGAGGATGAGAAGCACATGGCTACATTGTCACCGCATACTTAGCAAGAAGAAAATTTAAGAATGATTAAATTATTCTTCCCTCACAGGATCTCTTTTATATATAATTTCTGCATTTTGGGGTGCAACCACTGATGAAACTACTTGATACCAGAGGTCATAAGAAGTAAAGAAGGCGATGTCAACTGAAACCTAAACACCCTCACGGAATTATATGAGAAGAGAGTAGAGAGGGGAGACTAAGCGGAGGTGATTGGGGTACACATCTAGAAGTTCTAGTTATATCGGAAATTGACATATATATATACGTCTTTATGGGCACGATGGTCTCGCAGGCATGATTTATAAAACATTTCTACATTTCATTTCATTTACTTCGCTGGAGGAGATAAGGGTGAAGATTTAAAAGGGGACGCGGGGTCGATGTTCTTCATCAGATACCATTGGTAGAAGGTTGGCGAGCCATGAGAAACAAAGCGCCCAAAGGGAGGGAGAAGAAGCTTGAAAAGCAAGAAGGGAAATGAGAAACCCTAATATGTGGCCAAGGGAAAACTTTATATACTTTTTCGAAAATACGTTTCAAAATTATTATTAAAATTATTATTTAGTTAATAATTTATATTTAGAATTCACATAAGAGTGAAGCGAGGAAAAAACATTTTTACTCTTTACACTCCAAAATGAGAATATTTTACAGATAAGTTAAGTATGGATTTTACAGCGGAAGGGAAGAAAGTTGCCTAGTCCAGAAGCTCCCTGGATCCTTAAGTACTGTTTGGAGTTCGCTGGCATTATAGGTAGCCCTCTTTTACGCATGTATGTGAGAGGAGGTTGAGGCGTAAACAAACTCTATGAGGTAAGCCTGGCAGCAGCCTCACAGATTACAAGGTTACCCAAGGCTTAGACCTCAATTGGGTTTTAAATTCACAGGCAATTTCAAAGGAACAAGCGCATTTGAAAAGGCCCGACGAATCAATGCCAAAGCTCTCCCGGTAGACTTGATACTTGCATTGTCTCGAGGGGTGTCTCGAAGTGCGTCGATATCTATACAGGGGCTTCCGCGAGCGGCGAGGTTTGCTTCAAAATAATGGGGATGGATTTCAGCGTTGTCCGGATCTGCTTTGCCCGTGAGCGATTTGCTCCAGATCCCTGCGGGTATCTTCTTGGCAATAGGTGGCATTCTTACAGTAGGTCTTGTAATCCACACCCCCCCTTTACACCCGGGTTTTGTATTTCTGCTCTTCCTATTACCTCCCTATTCTTTATTCTTTACCTCCTTTGATCTACATGGCAGTCTGACTAGTATAGTTTGATCCACTTGGATTTGGTGTCATTTTGATCAACATTTGAAGATCCTGTAGCTGCTGATCAACTTCCCCGAAGTCCCTTGCTGAGTCAACTTACTTTGCGGGTCCCTCCTGCTGAAGTCCATCCTATTTTGGTCCCATACTTGGTTTTGGGCATGCCCTCTTCTTCCCCGAAGCCTCTCTCTCCCGTGGCCCGGGCCTCTTTGTCCCAAATCGCTTGTATGCGCTGGCAATCCCGTATATAATGATGCAAGGGCGGCATAATCACGCTTGCACAAGGTCCATGCGATCTACGGAATTCAGAAGCTAGGTGGAACATTTTTCAAAAACAAAACTATAAAGTTCACCGTTCAAAAGAAGGTGGGAAGGTTAATGGTCCGTACATAAGTACATGGCCTTTACCAAGGTAGTAGAAACTATTGGCCCAGCCACAGTAGGGCACAACTATTGCTAGAAAGGTCTTCTACCTAGCAAAGTCACTTTGAACCATTGGGCCCTCTGTCGAAATGCTTCGGCGGAATCTTCCTCGGGGGCGGCTTGTGGATTAGAACTTAGCGGGGGGGCTAAGCTGGTGAGAATTTTGCTCTACAAAGGGTGTAGGGTTAGTGCACTTGTATTGGAGAGGAAGCGTGGCGAGTTGTTAAGAATGAAAAATGGGTAGGATTCTGACCCTCATTAAGTCTTCACCAAAGGTCTAGGGCCCGATTAATAGAGCCATAGGGTTTATCCTTTAAAGATAATTCGGTAGGGCGTAACCGGTGGGAAGATGTTCCATCTTCTGCGATTCGGCCGTCGACTGACTGGCATCATAGCACTGGCGATGGACAACTAGGAAGAGAAGAGTAGAGTGGCTCAAGCAAACAAGTGGCTAGGGGTGGGGTTCCGGGGTGGTCCCTTAGGATGCTGATTGGAGGTCGGCTATGGCCGGAAGAGGGCTCAGTCACGGCTATATGGCGAAAAAGGTCGTCAAAAGAAACACACTTAAAAAAATGACTCAGAATTTGAATTTCTTTGATTTAGCTTTTATTAAAATTTTTCAATTTAAAAAAGCAGTAGCGTATAAAAATACGCGGAGTCATTAATATAGGCTCACAGTTATCTACAGTCCCATAACCCAGCTGGAAGAAAACACCTCTCAGAAGGCAGCTGGCGCCCACTTTTTAATTTTCGGCTGCTGGCTGCATTTTCCCGCCCTCCCGGGGAGGCGTGCCCCTAGAGTATTTGAGGTGCAGATCCAAAGCTGGGGTATTTTGGCCTTCATAAGGCTACCTCACGGAAAGTTACCAACCCTTCCAAACTTGGGTCCCTCCAGTAAGCCTTAAAATGGCTTATCAAAAGGAGGCCGAAACAATCACTGACTTGGCTCCCCACCCCCAACCTCACAGACACATTTAGGGTTTTGGGCCGGTCACTATGATTTGATGCTTGAGAATCACGGCTTGTCTACTTGTGGCAGCTCCCCAGACATATACATGACACTTTTCCCGGACATTATACATCAGGGGACTTTCCTCCCATGGCGACCAACTACCACCGCCTGATAGCGGGAGCCCCTCTAAGTATAACTTTCGGGCCATGCAGAGATGTTTTTCGAGTAAGAAGGACCACCTGAAGTCGGCCATTTACGCGCCTTCAATGGGGCTCCACTATATGAGCGTGAATACAAGGATTGCTTACGAGCGCAAATCATATCGCCAAAATACCGCACGAGGGTGGCACATCCATCAAGTGACAACAACAAAGAATATGCATTTAATACTAGGGAAGCAGCCCATGGTTTCACGGAAGCAGGACTCGGTGAGGGATCGACTGGCGGCTGGGTCTCAGAGGTCCAGCAGAGGCCGAGATGTCTCTTAGCATGGC
Source organism: Isoetes taiwanensis (assembly GCA_021234155.1). Taxonomy (NCBI): domain Eukaryota; kingdom Viridiplantae; phylum Streptophyta; class Lycopodiopsida; order Isoetales; family Isoetaceae; genus Isoetes; species Isoetes taiwanensis. Next base: position 17,714,285 of record JAJEKV010000027.1, on the reverse strand, counting down.
GTTAGGCTTTAGAACATCGGCTAGGGTTGCTTGTCCACTCCATCCCGGCCTCTTTGCTACACACTTCTTGAGATGAAGTCCAATCAATACTATACATCTACTTATTATGGAGCCTTGGACTCAAAGGGTATGCCCGCCGAGCCTACTCCGAGGGGTTCGCGGCCACGTCAGGTGGGCGGTCGAGGGGAAACCATCCCCTTCAGGATCCGCAGTGGTTCCATGCGTTGAGCTAGAATCGATGCCGCATCAGACGCATGGGTACGGGGCGCACTCACCCCTAATCTACTCAAGCCGCAGGGGTGCCCCGTCACGAGTCACCTGCCCGAGGGGGTGTAGGACCCTTACCCGGCCCCTCGGCGGCCCATTTCTCGGGGCCCTGGTATAGGAGTCTGAACCTTTTATATTGTTACGAGGCCCACCCCACTTCACTACGTCCATATGCGGTGCTAAGCAATTCCATAGCATCCACGACTGGGTGGGTGTACATTACACAGTATAAATTTAAATTAAAATTTCACTAGGGAACATACTACAAAAGCATATGGCACGAGAGGTCTCCACCCCCTCAATCACGCTTTGCATGGAGTTTAGCGAGCTGCTTTCATACACATCCATCCATCCATCATCGTAATCCATAGGTAGTATGATAATACCAAAGAAGGGTTAATCCTAAGTAAGAACAACGAGAAAGACTCAAAAGAAACTTAAGCACGAGAAGCTCTGTCATAGGAATAGCTGGAATTTAATCACACGGCTGAGTTTAAACGATCCATTGTCATGTGAGGCGCCTCCATCTCACCGAGGAATCTGGGTGTTGGCTGGCAACCCGCAGGGTGATCAACAGCAGTTCCAGTGCTTGCTGCATTTCAGGCACTCCAACCTATGCGCTTGGGTCTAGATTTTTGGGTGAGATAGGTAGTAGTCCACCTTAGTAAGCTGATGCATTCCCATGCGTGTGAGTTTGGCCGGGTAAAGAGCCTTCGAGCCATTAATTGGCTTAGGTAAATCGCCAGATGTGAATTCTGAGTATAGGTTGTATCGCGCTTAATAATTAGGTTGGCGCATACAATCCCTTTTTAGATTAACCCTAGGTTACAGCACCCAAGATTGCATTACCTTTGTGGCGTGGTATATTTACTCCATTATGCAGTATATAGCGGAGCATCGTCACACTTTTGCGCAGCTCATGACGTGATTATCACCGGAGGCAACTACAGTAGGTTGAAGGGAATGGCAAATGCACAACAATTGGGTAAAACCCAAGCCGCTCATGTGGAGGATTGAAGGCGGCTCAAATCGATTAAAGGCCATATGAAAGAGCAGAACGCGAGGGGAGAAATAGACAACCCAACCACTGGCCTCATTGCTAGCATCAAACCCGAGGGTGACTTTCGTGAGGGGAGAGGGCCAAAGAGGACAGTCAAATCCCGGAACACAGTAGTGCGCCAAGAGCCACGGATTCGTGGCGGCGTGTGAGGAGAAAGCAAAAGGTATCAAAGCTCGGGGCGGTAGAGATCGGTGAAGGCACGAGGGTTAAAAGGCTTGACACACAGAAGTGTGGCCCAAAACTAGGCCTTAAGGGGCGCATTTGAGATGAAGCTGAAGCTTGAGCAATCGAGGACCGCCGGGAGGCGGCAAAAGTGGAACAAGATAAAGCGCGAAACACTTTTAATGCGGGGAGATGCGCGGGGCTCAGAAGGCCACAGGCGCCGACTGCCAGAGCCTACAAGAAGATAGTCGCGATGAGAAGCGACACTTTTCCAAGTGAGGAAAAGAAACAGCTTCTAGCACATACTTAAAGTCAAAATAATGGACTTAGAGGTTCGAAGGGTAACCACAATGGATCTCTATCAACATATGAGGAACAGCAGGATGCCACGGAGCATGCCGTGAACCGTTAGAATGAGTTTCATTAGGGAATTTTTGAGAGGATGTAAAGGGCCTTCTAAGAAGCTGGCGAAGTAAGCTATATAGATTATACAATCCGAGAAGCGAGGCGTAAAATCCGGTCAACAAAGCGATTTATACTAACTCTTTGGATCCCACATTTTCTAGCATAAGTGTTGATAGAAAGTTCAAATGAGCTCTTGTTTGGGTGCAATAAGATAGATCTCATTAGAGATCTTTCCAACTAGGTGGTTTGCATATCTGCCAGAGTAGGATGGTAAAATGGTAAAAGCCATATTTTTTGGGTTTTGACAATCGCTATGTGGTTAAAATATGTACAAAGCACTAAGATGAAGATGTCAATCTGCGCAGCGAAGCTCGGCGTTTTTCTTAATAATTAATACTTAGAAAATAATGATCGATACTTAACTGGCCCAGACCCGTCAGAAACTCGATTTCACAGTATTCATTATTTGACGTTGGCATGTTTTGAAGGCGCACTGTCAAAAACCTAATGGGTGAACCTATAAATGGAGGCGAGGAGAGTGAATCCAAAGGGAAGAACATTGAAGACAAAAAGCTGGCCAGATCCGGCGAAAAACCAAGAGAGAGCGGTGGGGAGGCGGATGGAACATGGTAATACTTAGATTTCAAGTCGAAATGTGAGTTGCAAGGGAGATGGAGAGAAGCAGTCTAATGATTCATATATGTAAGGGGTGGATAAAAGAGTTCCAGAACCGCATAAAATCCTAAGATAAAGCGCCCACTTTCGCTTTGCAAGGACCACCCCAATGGGAAGCGAGAGAAAAGAAGAAATAAAGAAGGCATAAAGGGGAGAGGCACAGTCCGGAAGGAGTTGAGATAGAAACGAGAGCAAGAAATCAAAGGCGGGTAAACAGGGCGAATGATTCTTTACAAGGTTAGGCGAGGGGAATACGGTAAGCCCGAAGGCAAGCGATAGCAAAAGCTGCGGATCCGTTTATTTTTCTTCAGGAGGAACAAGAGGGCGCCAAAAGGACAAAAGGACAAGAGATTGTGAGGGGCCTTGGTAGATGATTCAATAAAATTCGGCCTACAGTAGGATCCAATCTTGCGAGATGAGAAATACAAGAGGAAAATGGAGTGCAATACGTATGCTTAACAAATCATATAAGAACAACAAGATATCAGCCGAAACCCTAAAAAGGAAGAACTGCAGAGCCACCTCTAAGAGCGCCCGTCCCTACATATCCCCTATCACAGGGAAAGAATGCTTTTGCCTATAACCCGACGAGTTTTGAACTACTGAGGGGAGATGCATCATGGGAAATATATGACAAAAATGCCCAACAAAAAACGCGTGGAAATTGTGACCATGATCCAACAAACTGGCGTAAAAGTGAGTGTTCGGAGAGGGGGAATTTCTAAAACTGAAATCAACTTAAAATTAATATGTTTTGCGACATACCAATAAATGCAGGCCAGACCCAAAATTACGGATAGAAGTAGACAAAGAGATATGTGTGTATTGCTTGGCCGAGATGACCAAGAAAAACTCTTTTAAAAAGAAGAGCAGAAATGAAAGCTTAACTTACATTTTAATCAATAACAAAAGCTGCCTTTGCAAAGAGGGGAATATGCGCATGTGGGGGAGAAAAAGGGGGTCAAGCCTAACCCCGGCAACCCTAGCAAGTAGAAGCAGCAATACAAACGCTACAGGAAACCAGCCAAGCGAGGTTGCGGAGAAATGACAACAAAAGAGAAGCTAGAAATAAAAGGAACTCCTGACCAAGAGCTAAGCTATCCTAAAAGAGAGTCTAGGCGTAACAAAACAAAATACAAAAGGGAACCTATCAACTTCATTGACCCAAGGAATGCTAATCTATAATCCCACACTTTAGCAAATTAAATACAACCCAAGTGCACAAGATCAAAAACCAGCGAGGTGTGGGGAGATCTGACGGAGTCAAGGTAATCACAATGGCACTTTAAAAGCCATGGTCAAAACATACAAATGATTAGCCAGAAATGAAGCAGAAAAGCCTATACTTGTCGATTGGCTGCCTTTGCAGAGTCATATATGGGAAGAAAGGGGAAAGGCCTAACCCACAAACAGCAACCCCTAGCGGTAGAAGCAGTACGCACATGGGAAAACACAACAAGCGAAGTTCGCGAGAAAATGCATTCCGTGATAGCGAAAAGCTGAATTAGAATTAGAATTCCTAAGGCCAAGAAGCTAGTTAGCGTAAAGAAAGAGTCTAAAAGTAGCGGCAAAAACACTAGAAATCACATCCCAGCTTCAGCCCATTTAAACGCTATGCTATAATCTTTATATATAAATGCAACCAGTAGTACAGCTTAGATACCTAGATCCAAAAACGAGAATTTGAAATAAGATCACGATAAAAGGCCATCCTGATAAAAGTATGGTCCAAAAACATAGGGCCATTCGTAGCGCCATCAAGTCGCAAAATAATAATCCAATATAAATCACGATTACTTGGAACTTGAACACGACTCCATCAACTAAATACACTGCATAGGGCCGAGGAAATATTGAGGGGGGGTATTTGGGAAGGGCTTGGTGGGAGAAGAGAAGGAGCAGGAAGGAGTGCCAAGGGTGTTTAGAGATCTTGTCTACGAGCAAAAGCGGGTTTCAATTCTATAGTTGTGCGATACGAAGATGGCAAAACAAGCGAGGTACCGGGAAATAAGCCCAGAAGGGGCACGAGGGGCGGCGGTTGATGAGGAAGAGAGGTATTTGGAAGCTCTGGGGCGGCCCAGAACTAGGGTGGCGATCAAAGGCCTTGGCGGGCTAATTTCAAGTAGAGTCATCCCGGCCGGACAAAGATGGCTGGTCGTTGCAGAGTCAAAAACAATACCGGTATCCCCTTCCACGATCAGCAATCAAAAGTTTCACATATTTGTTAGGTTTATACATCACCTCTCATTGGTTTCGGGCCGGAGTGAGATTATGTGAGGAGAGAGAGAGAAAACGAGGAAGCTGAGCATATGACTCCCAAATGATTCTCGAAGTACTTGACCCAAAAACTTCGTCTTTGGTCACGAAATTTAAGTCCGTTGAGAAAGAGGGGCGAGTCCTGGCAGCCCCTCTGGCGCCTCCCTCAAAGATTCGGCCGACCATGAGATCTACAAATGAATGGGCCCCGGGCTACTTGAAAGGGGCCTTTTGCAAATCATTAATTTGGGCCATTTATGAGGTATTCAGGGTGGAAAGGACCTAAGGCAATAGGAATCATATTGAGAGGAGGATTACCCACCCAGATGGGGTGATGGTGGGAAAGGGAAGCAATGGCGGAGGTTACGTGTTGAAGATCACGAGGGGCCCGAGGTGGCATGGGGAAACAGCGGGTGGGAGGAGGGAGAAGCGGGAGTAGCGTTAGGCATAGCCTAAGAGGGAACAAAAGAAGGGGAATTAGAGCTGGAGGTGTAGGGAATACTCGAAAGGGGTGTGGAAAAAATGCAAGGCTGTAAAAGGAACCCCAAATGAGTTTTAGAAGGAAGAGGCCCCAGTTGCCCAAAAGATCCAAAGGGAGAAGGCACTTGAAGGAAGGCTTGAGGGTGGAGGAGCATTGGGAGAAGAAGCAGCGCCACTGAGTACCCAGTGCGTGGCACCAGCTATATGACATAGTGGCACCCAACCTCCTAAATGCAGCATGGGGAAATCAGGACCAGGGGTACAGCGATAAGGCCAGTGGCATCAGGTCATCCCTAAAACAAACCCACTTAGAGCCAGACAAGAAACAAGAAAAGCGGGAGCCAGAGTAATACCAATGGATAAAATTTACGCAAATTTATTTCCAGCCACAAACAACAATAGCACGAGGTTGCTTCGAACCAATGACAACTTTATGGCGGCAAGAAAACGCTGGCGGAGGATGCGATTTACTTTCACAATGGGGAGTTTTCTCTATGTCACGGATGCAGTTTTATCCCACGCCGAGGAGCTGAGCAGAACAAGAGAGTGCAAGAGGGGGTGGTGAAGAAGCATGAAGGAAGATAGGATCTGAGCTGAAAATGGGCAAAGCGAGAGCCTTTCGGATCACCAGCGGGCATAGGAAGCGGCTCACAGCGTAGAACAGGCATAGCTGGAACTTCGCGACCGCGGCTAAGCCCTCCGGCCCCGCAATGCAAAGCGGCAACCCATATCCCTAGGCGAAATACACTATATTTAGGACCTCCGGCTCAAAAGTTATTCCGAGCTGATGGGAATTCATGGTAATAATCAACGCCAATCACCTGGTGGTGATATTCCACATCCGAGGGTAAGAGAGGAGAACCACCCGACAATCGACGCAAATGTCAAAGAGGAAGGAAGGAAGGGAAGTATATTTTGCGCCCACGAGGTGGCAGCATGAGATAGTATATACAGCTATAACCGAGTATCAAACACAAAAAGAAACCACGAAAACCTACATTTACAGTAATATACCACCTTTGGGGTGACCCCTTAGCAGGAAGGAAAAAGCGCCTTAGTAGAAGCGTTGGGAATTCCCTACTCCCGGGGCTCCATTCAATGTGGGGACTCCAGCGGCCGGTAGAGACTTACCCGAGAATGTAAGGCCTTGAGGCTGGCCATTGCAGCGAAGCGGCGGTTGATGGAGTACTGCTCGAGAGCGCCGGGGTCGGCATAGGAAGCTACTTTCGGATAATGTGCATATATGGACCTCGTAGAGCATGGTGGTGCGTCTTCTACTATACGCGTAGCAAGCCGTAATCTCTATGCCGAGGAGTTTCCACGCTTCCCCTCCATCCGATACCTGTGGCCTCTTTCCAGATTACGAGGATGGTGCATTTTGTCACTTAGCCCATTTCATAGCTCTTTGTTTCTTAGTAGAGGATGGCAGTACCTTTGCCCAGCCCAAATCTTTGGTGGGGCCCATGTTCAAAAGCTGACGAAGTTAATCTGTGTAGGTGGTATTTTGTTTTGGGCTTTAAGGTGGGTGCATCCCACATAGAGGGTAACAAAGCTCATTCAAGTCGACTCTGTTCACTTTGATGTCAAACTTATCGCAATCATTTGATAGTCTATGGACCATCTTGCGAGGAGCCATCCCCTACAAATGCCTCCTGCCACACTCTCGCCCCGGGCGTTACTTGGCCCTTGTACTCAATAGAGCGGGGAGGAAGACATTTATGCATCCATTACATCCAACCTTATGGAAATCGCCCGAGGTGAATACGCGCGCCAAGCGGAATCGCTGCGAGGGGGCCAAGCGGTCTCATCACAGCAAAAATCCCGGATAAAACCGCGTGTGTCGCGGCGCCTAAGGCATGTCGGGGAAAAACAACCACATACCCTCTCTAAGCTTATCCCAAGTGCCTTGCTAATCCTTTGGCCCTAGACCTCTACCCCATACTTAATGTCTTGCGGGTTCCCTGGTGGTTGTGCTTCCATTTGTCGCGAGATCTGATACATAACGAAATTTGTGCAAGTTCATCTGGGGCTTTCCATCCGCGTTACGGCCCTTCTTTTTTACCGCAGTCATCCCACTTAGCATATTGCCTAGGCGTATGGGAGAATAAGCTCCAGATGGAAATGCGACATTGTTTTACCTATATATGCCTCGGCGAAGTAGGGCCCACCACCTCCCGTATTTCTTGCATCCGAGGGTCTCCAACTTGTCAATATAAGGATTCAAAGCGTTGGAATACTTGGACATCACTGTTTAGCAACACCTATGGTGCTTTTATTTCACCGGTCACGATCGCGATGAAGTGGCATACATTTAGATCATAGAGGCCGGTGGGTAGCATTCACACACCAAATCTTTGTGGGACATGCCAGCTCCTGGCGTTGCCAAAAGCAGTCCGAGGACCCCGTATCATATAACAGATCTTAAAATCCCTTGAAAGCGACAATACACAAGTCACGTCATTACACATGGGAATAATTACTACTCCTATATTTTTTGATATAGCCACATAGAGTTTAAGCTAAACTACCTTGAATTGGGCTAGGGAACACAATACTTGCGCAGCTAAACTAAATGATTTTCTCCATCATGGTTTCTTTTACCTTTGGCTAAACTTTCACAAAATATAGGGGCAAAAGTATGGTGGAGTGCAAATACTTGGCGTCGGGGCGCATGCTTTTAGCACCCTTTCTGCTTTTGGGTCTTTGGTGGTGGGTGCTTTCAGTGGTTCGTTTTCTACACCCTTCATTTTGTTAAGAGGATTCTTCAGCCAGAATCGTTCCACATTGCTCGAATTTTTCCTTCAGTTAACATCGATTTCACCATTAGATTAGAGTCGACTAGATGCTTGCTTGAAATGACCCAAACTCCGATTGGCATGTGAATCTCAATTAGTTGCTCAATCCATCATATCTTTTTCATGACTTTATCCACCAAAGAGTAGGATTATCATTTTAAATTCATATTCGGCCTAAAGCCCCATCTAATTTTGCTTAAATTGGGATGACTTAAGAGATTTCTCCTTTGTTTTACAAAAGGCACATTTGCAAGAATGGTTTCTTTAATTTTTCACTCAATATCCCAAATTAGGTTACGAGATTTTGCGTGGGATATGGGTTTGCATGGCGATTATGAAAATCTAGAAAAGCCCAGGTTGGCTTAATTTGGGCTGAATTAAAATTCTTCAACTTGTGCCAAAGCTGCTGAAGCGTGGTTTTCTCTGATTGCTCACACAATATCCCAAATTAAGGTTCGAAATTTTTGCCATTAGGATATGGGTGCATGGCCGATTATGAAAATCTGAAAAGCCCCATCACGATTTCGGCTTAATTTGGGAGTTTGAATTAAAAATTTTGTTACACCAAGAGTGTAGCTGCCGAAATGGAGTTTTTCAATTGCTCATGGTAATATCCCAAATTGTAGGCCACGAAATTTTGCATGTATGATCAGTGCGGTAGATTATGGTCTGAAAAAAAGTCTTTGGAAAGTCTTTGGAAAGTCTTTGAGTCTTTGGGTCGCATACAGCGTTTATTTCTTACCCACCCGAGCATACTTTTTGTATGGGTCAAATATTAGCCATCCACACTATCCTTATTTGAAAAGTTCAAGCCTTTGGACAAAGACATTGAACTTATTGTTATTACAATGTAATTGACATATAGAAAAATAAATGGCACAATTATAATCATTCAAAGCTCAAAGAAAAAGTCACGATTATTCCTTCTAGGCTGTGATCCTCCCTCTAATAATTAACTTCATTGCTTTGAAACAAGGATTCTTTGGTGATGATTTCTAAAAGTTCTTATATATCTAGGTGTGACTACTAGGCTAATCCATCCATTTACCCAAGTCCACACATATACTAAGTTTAGTACAATTGTTGTCCTAGAGGAGTTATAAGGTGGAGGTTTGGCTATCCAGATCCTAAAACTCACTTAATTAAATGGCAAAGAATTGGGCTAAAATTTTTCTTTTGAGCAATTTTCCATTTTACTTAAGCGTTTTTCTTGGCAAAATGCTACAAAATAGCCATTGGCTAACGCCAAGCCGTTAATATTTTATTCCATGAGGTGCATTGCATTGTGTTGCTTCCATAAGAGTGCGAGTTAAAAATATGATCACTTTCGTGGGCGGGTGCGAGGGGTGAAAGCTTTGCACAGTGGCTGCGTGCTCCGGCTTCACCGACCCATTGCGTTAGCTTCTTCTCGGCCACACACTTTAGAAGTTTTTCGCGAGAGTATGAGGCTGACCCATGATCATCACGGTAGTTGGTGGAGTCATCCCTACTTCTAAAGTCTTAGGAATAGGGGTAACCTTACTAACATGTTCTGGGGAGGCCCTCTCACGATGGCACGATTGATTATCCACTGTCAAAGGCAGAGCAAAGCTAGCCCACTCCATTTCCTTGGCTTCGGCACAGAAGTCCACGCAAGTCCTTTGCTTTATCATTAGCAAGATGCACAAGATACACAGTGGATGTCCCTCTCACGAAGGCTGTAGTGTTTCTCCTAGGCGTCACGGTACCTCGGCGATTGCTCTGGGAGGTCATACAACTCCTCCAACCCAGTTGTCTCAATTACGAGGTAACATTGCCGGTGGTTGATGCCCTCTTACTTCAAAGCACCATGCCAAAGGCTTTTGGCTCGATCATCGGGGAAACATAAATTCTTGATTTTGCAATGTAAGCGATGCTTTTTGGATTTCAAGAATGCCTTATAGTCCCACTAATGGCCTATTACAGCCGGATACGTGGATCACAAAAGATTAGTGCGTAAAGTGACTCTTTAGAACGTTGGTACGTCAAGCGGGGGTTACGAGGGTAGCGGTGAGAAATCGCCAGCGGGGGCTCTTCAACGCGAGAGCATTCAGGCTGTGCGGTAAAGGCCTTCACCAACCATTCCACACTTATCATGCAATGTATAGGGCATCAATCCCTGCGGCTCCGCGTTCAAGCGCCACCTCATCACAGCACGCCAGGTAGTTTGGGTGTATCCCAAACCCGGGGAAGCATCTTGTGGCCCGCGCCAGCGAGTGCCTCAACCCAAAGTGACATAAAGTGGATAATGATCGACCAAAGTCTTTTCATCTCTTGTTCACGTACTTTTGTCGCGAAATCTCTAATGATATCAAGTTAAGCCTTTGGGCTAGAAGATGAATCCCACCGCGGCTGGCTCCACCATGCGCCCACAGAGTAAACTACGCAGTAGAGAGCCCCGATGGCTGACCATCCCGGAAGCATACCATTGCGGATCCACCATGTCAAAGATGCAGCATGGTGGACCAACTCTCTTCAAAGGCTCGGGAAGCGTATCACGGGGCGTCTTGCATGTTAAGGATGCCTCTGTTTTGCCAAAGTGGGTTGGGTAAAGCATTTCTGCACGAAGGTAACCGGCTGCCAGCATTATTAAATGCGTGCATTGAAATCTCCTAATAAAAACACATGACCCTCACGGCGTCTTGCTCCTATGTCATCATCACGGTTCCTATAGGGCATATGCATCTATATACGCGCAGTAGACCCTATAGAACTTAGAAGTTTCATAGGGTATATAACATCCTGCAATAAGCGATTGGGCGTGGTGAGGCTCACGGCACTTTCGTATCCACGAGGTAGCGGTTGAATCCTCAGCCAATGAAGCGAGGCGTGGATGCTATAGCATCTTTGAAGTAGCTACGACCCCTCCATACCCTCGCTTGCCATGAGCTCATTGGCCGATTGAGAAATGAAGTATTACCCTGGATGTCAGATAACGGATGACTACTATATTCCCATGTCTCTTGCAAGAAGATGATGTCCATGCACATGCTTGAATTTCAACAATGCCCTCGTAGGCTTTTCGAAATCCCCTCTGGTTCCACAATACAATTCGAGCACTCTTCCTATGTATGCGTGGTATTTTGCCCTATCGATCCCTATGGAGCTCACGGGGAACGGAGCCATTGGCGATTAATCGGGCTCTCATGTCCCGGCTCACAACTGTTGTGGAGTGGTGCCAGTACTTGGTCGGCTAACATTGTGTCTGCCGTGCGGTGGGGGATCGAAGTGCTTGGTCCCACGGTCGTACGCCCACTTATTGTACGCGTGGAGGCACAAATACCTTCATCTTGCCATTAACCCGAGGGCTGTCGATCCCACACTGCGACGTCTAATCTTTGCAAACTCCTCTTGCCTCTCCTTACGTTTGGCCGAGGTTGGATCCATGTCTAAAATTACCGCGCGTGTCACGCTTCAAGCGACTGGCTGGCGCAACATCAAGCGCGTCTTCCGATGCGCGGTCGACGCGTGAGTTTAACTGAGTCGAGGGGTCTCATGTTTGGCCCCAGACTGCAGTGCGGAGTTTCTTACTTTGTCAAAAGTGCTGCAATTTGGAGTTTTGCCAACACTGGGACATGGGCTTATTTGGGAAGTCTTTCCCCTATTGCCAGGGACAAGCCCGAACTATAATGTTATTGCAGCGAAGTGGCGGTCCCTTCTCGTGAAAGGACGAAAGTCTAATGTCTGCCTCTCAGTGGCAGTAGGTATGGTGATGATAGCCCATGTGGTGGTACCCAATACGTTTCCGCATGCATCGCGGATCATATATATCTGCATTTGGAACTTCGACCGCGTGGCATCCCCTCTCTTCTCAGGGCGAAAGCACAGGCGCTGCCTCGTGACTTTCCGGTTGTCTCTTTTCTAGAATTTGTCCAACCCCGCATCAGTTATTGCTTATCCTCACAGTGCATAGCCGGCCATTTAGGGCAACCAAACATTACAGCTTTTTCGCCTTTACTGTCACGAATCATTTCTTTGTTATACCCGCGTCCTCGACATTTCTTGGATTTAAGACTGATCTAGAGCGTCCGAGGTAGATTATTGGGACATATTTGTCAATTCAACTTCTTAGGCAGGCGAACCCGATTATCGCGTGCTTTTATTAAGCTCAAAATTGATCAGCCCAAAAGCGGTCATCCGGTGGCTAATGCATTTCTTCAGCGTCGAAATACGTTCCTTTTAAGTGCGCCAAAGCGACAACGGGGAATAGTTGCTGGTTGGGTGTCCTTGCATCTCCACACTGTCGGCATCACGTATGGCGTGCGGCTTTTCCCTCGGGGTATGGCCGCCTCCGTCACGGTATGTGAAGCGTTACTCAGGAGAATTTCGCCGTCGTGCCCGCTTCTTTAAGCATGGCGTTTCCCTCCATGCGTTTGTGAGGGCCACCACAACTTTTTGAGCACTCAGGAGTGAATTAGAAATCGTGGAAGTATATAGGGGTTCAAAGATTGAAAAGGAATCATAAAGAGTGCCCCAATTGGTTGGCATGGGAGTTTGGGGGAGTTCAAACCCTATGGGTGGGAGAAACAATTCCGGTTGTCGTCGGGTGCTTTTGGAGTGGGAAGGAGTTGGAGGCTGGGCTATTAGGCTTTTGCTCTGTGGCTTGGGAACAGAGCTTGGTACCTAAGCCGTGCTTTCTGGAAAAGAAGTGCTTTAGTTTTTTATCCGTGCCTGCGGATCCGGGAGAAAAAGTGCTTTAGTTTTGATTTGGAGCATTAAAACATCGTAGTGCTTTTAGTTTTTATTTGGAGCAGTAAAAACATCACAGAAGTAGTGCTTACGGTTTTGATTTAGACATTAAAATATCTGCGGTAACTCGCAGATGCCGGTTACTGATCAAAATATAGTCTTTGCCAGTTTGACATGAAGCGCCGGTGCAAATCAAAACTTCGAGTCGCGCCCGGTTTTGACCCGAGGCTAAGAGAGTGAGATGTAAGAGAGCCCGGGCGGTCAAGGACCAAAACAAATGGTTCGCGATTAGAAAGCAAAAGCGCGCCAAAGATTAGTCCGGGGACCAAAACAAATGGATGCGATTGAAAGCAAGCATAAAAGATTAAGTCATAGCCCTCAAAGCGAAAAAGGTAGAAAGAAGTGTTGGGTCGAATTGAACGGGGATATTTAGCGGTATATTGAGGCAAGGGGAATGCGTTCGATTGCTCCGGTGGTGGGGAGTAAAGCTCCGGTGAATTGAGCACACATAGTCCTTTGGAAGAAAAAGGGTGAGAACCACATGAACAAATCTGAGAGAAAAATATCGGAAAAAACATAGGAAGGAAAGACAAAGCAGTAAGAAACCAACAAAGAAACACACCATACGACAACCAGAAAAAAGAACAAAGAATGAAACAAATCCCAAAAACGACTCTATCTAGGCAAAAAAACCCCACCGGACCTCCATGAGGATATAGATCATAATGTGATTGTCCACATAGGCTTAATAAAATTACACTATAAGAACAAAAGAGGGCAAAACAACGGAATAACAACATTAAATAAAAGAGACAAGTGATGAAATTAGATGTGTAGCAAAAGTTAATGCATTGATATGATCCTTACACATTCCTAGCCATAGGTTCTCCGTAATAAAGTACTTCCTTAGTTAAGACAAATATGAATCGCATGCAAAAGTTCATGAGGATCACACACATATAACCTTGAGAAAACAACAACAAACCATACATAACAACACACACACCATCAGACCTTAAAACAAAACTATTCACTACCATACAGCATTACATAAAACACTACATAAAAAAAAAACCATTAACCATAGCGAAATAGAAACTAAACCTAGGAAAAGGAGGAAAGGAAATCTACGAAAAGGGAAGAAGGAGGGGGATCGGGATCACAGGGACGGGAACGGGACCACCTGACCACGTCAGGGATACAAACCGGTATCCCACGGCAAAAGTACAAAGGCTGGTAGGAGGCGAAGTCCGGCCCGATTAAGGCGAGGACCGCTTAAACCTAGGATTTCGACTATGAAGAAACTTCGGGTTGGAGCTCAGAGATGAGAGGAATACGTCTTTGGGAAGGAAGAAGTTAAGAACCCATGGGCGGATACCGCAAAGGAGATGAAACCAATAGGAAAGCGGATGGAATGGGGCGCTTGTAAGCGAATCCCACAACGAGGCGGATGGTGGTTAAACCGCCGCGGAAAGGGCTCAAAAGCAAACAGAACGAAACAAGGGAAAGATCGAAGGTAAACATCATTGCTTAGGTAAACAAAAAGAAGCGGAAGAACATGGCGGGGCTCGAGATCATGGCCGAATCGGAAAGGATAGAGCAGAAACGAGCGAATCGAGAAAAGGATAGTCGAATATGAGAATAACATAGAATCAGGAAAGGATAAGCCGAAGAAGAACATGGCAAATCGAGAAAGATAGAAGCGGATATATGAGAATAAGTGGGTCGAAGGGCTAACATCATAAAACAGAAATGATAGCACGAAAAAGTTTGAAGAAACAAGCCAAGCAAGCACGAGTAGTGCCCATTGGTTTAAGGGATCGGAAGGACGAAATACTGTGATCCCAAAGAGCTGGCAATTCTGAGCCCAATCCATCTGGAGCAGTCAGTGATCACACATTTAATTTAAAAAAAAACATGCAAGGGAAATACCACAACCACAGGATTTGCCTCTTCTCTGAAATCAATGGCCAAAGAAGGTGCACTCTAGAAATATTGTTTTAGTACATGCGGATAGATACAACGGCTAAATCATAGGAAAACCATGTAAAAAAACGTACAAAAACACAAAGAGAAAAAGCCCCTGTTATTATGCTACATATTGTTTTGAAATAAATTACTTGAAATTCTCACGGTAAGTTTGAATACAAAAGAGGCATTATCATTGGTAAAGCAATCCTTCAGAAAGGATTTGATTTAATGTTAGCGGCTGCTAGCTTTCCTTTTAGGAGGAGGGTTGGTGATAAATAGGTCAGATAGTTTACATACTTGTATATATTCAAGAAACGATAACGTCATCACTCTGATTGGTACTATTTTTGCAACAATACATTTGCGACATTTCTGTTTTAATGAGTGAATCCAACATTTACCACAAGAAGGTATGGCGGGGAAAATAATGTTTGCATTTCTTATTTCTTCACTGCCGAGAAGGCTATGTCACAGTATCATGCATTATTCTATCAGTGCTGATGTGGTGTATCTGGTCTATCCATCTGTGATCTAATCTGGTTTCTTCCATGGTAGGAGCATTTTTTGGACAATTATAGGTGCCTATGAGAGGCTTGTTGGAATAGCTTTGTCCAAAAGCAGGGTTGTCTTCTACTCAAGCTTGATTTCCAAAGGGCGCCATCAAATGGCTTTTCTATATAATGTAATGGGTAAGGCTGGGTCTCGGATGGACTATGCAAATCCCATAGATTACGTGCTCTGCGGCTCTTAGATCAATGGTTACCACTGATTCCTTCCACTTCAGAGAGGAGTGAGGGAAGGGTGTCCATTGGCGCCTTGCCTATTCCTGATTGTGGTAGAAATGGTCACTAGAGTTACCAAATCATTATTGGAAAAGAAAGAAATCCAAGGTTTGGATGCATGCCCAAAAGGCCAAGGGGCCTAGGACAATAATATATAAGGTGTCTTTTGGTTTTAAAAAATAATGGCTACAGCATCAAGAATTTCATCAAAGGGCTTCACCTTTTTGGAGAGGCATCTGGGGGTGCATCTGAACATGAGCAAGTGTATTGCAATTTTGAAGACAGAGGAAAAGGAAGTTGAAGCCATACAATGTTTGGCTAAGGGAACAACAACTAAGCTCCTTGGTCTCGCTTTGGCCATAGACATGAATCTTCAGGGCCTTTGGAAAAATATTGTTAATAGAATAAAAAAGAAGTTGATCCAATACCCCTCCACTCTCTTTAGCTGGAAGAGTAGAGATTGCCAATAGTGTCATCACAAGCACTCATGTCTATTTTTCTTCTGCTATAATTGCTGACAAAAGGTCTTACAAGGAGCTCGAAGTGGCTGTCAGAGCCTTTATATGGAACAAGCACCATAAAGTGGCATGGCATAATTTGGTAAAACCCAGGAAGAAAAGAGGCTTGGGCTGCAGGATATGTGCAGGCCCAAACTGGTTAACAAATTAATTTGAAACTTAATCTGGTCGCATCCTTTTAATGAGTCTCATTAGATATTGGGTTGAGCAATCACTACCAGTAGGAAACTGCCCACAGTGCAGGTCATTGCAATTGAAGCTGCCCCTAATGCCACAAATTAAAAGGAACTTCAAACACGGAGATCAAGTTCCTCTTGTTTTTAGGAAAAATGGAGACCAACATAGGTGCCCCGGTCCACATTTCCTTTTTTAAATATGGGTTCACTGGCCCTCGGGGGATGTCTTTGCTCTAAAGCATCCTCGGGATACAAGTACTTGGTGTCATATCTAAGCACGAATGGTACAAAGGGCAATCCCGTGACAGCCACCGACTGGTCCTAGAATTCATCAACGGCACATGCATCTAGGAATTTCAACAAAGGTTCCTTAGATTTGGGCATCATGCCCTTCAGCCATTTCTTCAAATAGATGTATTACACTACACTTAATTTTTCCACTTGATGAGTAGAAGAACTAATAATTTGCACTCCATGAAATTACGACTTTTATGTTGGGCATTGTTTCAAGAATTTCATTTCAAGGCGATAACTAAAAGGTGGCAATCTATGACTAGATAAGTGCGTCGGATGTATCACTTTCCTCAGTTTTATTTGTGAAATTACATCTAACATGCTCCGGATCCTGATTACGCACCTGAAGGGACATGGTTCTCCACACACACATGCAATCACGGTGGCCATTTATCAGCTTTCTATTACATGGTAAGTCACAATGTGGGCGTTCACACTTCATAGCGAGAGAGAAGATCACAAGCAAAATGTTCACATTTTCTAGGACATGGCTCCATGCAAGGTATGCAAGGTTCTCCAAATTTAAGAGAACAACGGCTATGCCGCGTTTTTTAGCACTGCGGTCGCGAGGCGGCGGGGTAGAACATATATCGCTGCGGTATTGCCCACCGCGGAGAATTCGCCCACATTTTCCCTGCATTGATGTGGTAGGTTCCTTTCTTTGCATTTTCCACATGTTCCTTTGCATTTGTGTAAGCATCTTGGTAGATTTCCTCACATGGTTTGTGCAAGAGATTACACATGGATCTTGATGGCATTCTAACATCATTGAATGACTTAACATGGCAGGTCCTTCAATACCCTTGCTTGTCGCAGACTGAGTTCCAAGGTTTGCCACATCTTTTGTTGCATTGGTGACCACATCATAACAGTTTTAAAGATGTACATATGCGAGGATGCACCATCACGCAGGTTTTAGCATGGTACAAAACTTATATGTCCACAACTTGGTATATTTTTTTCTGAGCACGGCCGGGGTGGACATTCTTCCCCATGTGGCGCGATGCCATGCACCTATGAGCAGTTACCAAATGGCTGAAACATCTTTTGGAGCAAACATTGTCTCATGTGTGTTCCCTATAGAGACAGCGTCGGACAAACGCTGCCCACATTGTGGCGGCATTCACATTGTTGTTGCATCTACCATCTTAGGCTTTGTTTAAATTGCTTTCGACTACAGAAATTGCTGTTTACGTATTTTGAGTGACTTCAGCGGCCCATGTCTTAAGTTAGGACCTATCTGACCCGGTATCCTTGAGATTTTGAATCACATTTCTCCCAGCTTTGGTCTTTTTCAGATGATGAAGGTTAGCGTTGCCAAATGTAAAACCTTCTACGGCTCTTGACACAGGCCCACACACACACGATTGTTGCTCCACCCTTTTAGAGAATAGAACCTCACCTAGTTTGTTATAGGCATCCATGCCTCAAATTGCTAAGCTTCGTACTGATTTATCTGAATCCATTAATTCCTTTATAGCAATTATATTGTTTCTCAAATCCAACATCTTCATCAAATATTAAAGTAGTTATGGTATTCTAATCTCGGGGCCATTTCCTAGAATAAAAGGGGATTCAATCGTGTGACATACGATGCGAAATGCCTTCTTCTAAAGTGATTGAATACTTATATTATATATTTGAAAACAAATTAGATACCATCTAGAATCGTCTACAAGTAATCTCATACAAAGTCGGAACTTTAGTCTCAGATAGGCGGGGTTCGCCTTACCAAGAGCTACAACAATTACAATACGCTTTGCAATGAGATAGCATACGGAACAAATAAATACAACACTATAAACAATTATTGAACTAACTTCTAAAGTAACCCGGGAGTAGAATTTTTAAGATTCGCTCATGGCATCTTTGCATTTGCAACTTGATGCTCGTCTTTCTTTGCATGGCCATGGGTAGGCATACCTTACAATTAGGGTGCTTCAAATGGCTCACGAACTTGGGCGTCCAACGGGGTTCGCCCAAGCAGACACACGCCCGGATTAGCCTAAGGCGGGCAGTTGAGAGCGATGGCGGGGCATTGCGGTTCGTGGCATTCGCTGCCGGGTTCGCCCATGAACCCCTAACCCAGCGAGTTACCCTGCGTCGATGGCGGCGGATGGCGGCGGAAGGCGGCCGGATGGCGAGGCACCTAAGGTTCGCCATGAACCCATGGCGGGCGTCTGGAATGGCGGCGTTAGCGGGCGGTGCAGATGGCGGGCGGGCGTGGCTGATCACCACTAAGGTTCGCCCAAAGCGAACCGAGGCGAAAACCCGACGCGTTAAGCGAAGGACATGGCGGGCGGAGATGCAGTGGCGGGGCGAGGAGCAAGGCCGGAGTGAGCGGATCGGGCGGGATGCAGTGGCCCGGTGGATTCGCCCGAGATACTGCTACTTGAGGTCTTTGGCAGCATGAGCAGTGACAACTGCTGCAGTCTTCTTGGCGGGCCGGGTTCGCCTAGCCAGAACCCATGATGAATAGATAGATAGATAAGTTAACAAGCCCACACCGGCCCTTGATAATATTTACTTTACATGAAACATATTTGATATTTAAATTTACTTATAAAATAACACTCACCTATTACTTTGCGAAATCCTTTCAAAGGTTTAAACAACATTATAAAGAGATTAAAACTATAATATATTTCATGAACTAGCATATATAGTAAATTGCTAATGTCTTCGCAGTATTGCAATATCTTTTTATGGATAAAGAATTTATTGATATTGAGTGATATTACATGACTATGGGAGAACCCCAAGCCGAACCCCATGAGGGACCGTTACCACATGGGGGTGGGGTCAAACCAAAGATGCCCCCTACGGGTTCGCCCAAGTGAACCCAGGTGGGGGACCATTAGCACATGAGCCACTACCATGACTGCCAGCCCTTTGGCCCAATGAAAGATTACCGCTTTGGGCGAATCCTTCTGAGCCAAAGAATTGACTATGTGTCTTGTAGGACATTGTTATAGCGAGTCATTTTTGTTTTGGTTCTTAGATTACATGTGACAATGATGCTAAGCGGTGATTACTAGAAGCAGTGCACTTTCTATCTCGCATCTTCCTTTGCTGCTTGTTTATATTTGTCTTCCAAGTAGAATTACTGCAAGAATGGCGAGAGGTAGTCAGCGATGACTCGGTCGATCGGATGTCGGATAAAATGATATAGTGAGTATGACCTTCATGACACCAAGGATGACCTGTTCGAGAGGAGACCGCCGCGGGAAATCGGTGATCGTTGGCCCGCTTTGAGTCGAGTTACTCCACAAGTTACTCCCACCAAAGATCTCAAGAGCTGCTGTACATAGGCTGGCGATCTCTACAGGACCAGTTCAATGGCTCACGTGTTGCTCGTGGTTATACCCTCAAGTGTCTGTGTATGGGTTGATGAGGTGGCCTCTGACAACACTATGTTCCCCACCGTCAAAATAGTCTGTGATCCCCACTTGCCCGGTCTCGCGAGGCGGAGGAGCCACCATGCGACACCATGTCAGGTTGATGCTCTTAGGTAAATTTGCATATTGTGAGGAGTTTGCGGTTAACCCGGCTTGACTCGGTGATTGGTGTACCGGCGCATGGCTGGAGCTCATAAGTTAGTCCTTCACGTGGGTTTTTGGAGCGGCTAGTTGCCGCAAGGCCATGAATGGAAGCACCCGCCATTTTACGTTGAAAAGATTTGGGAGGAATGAAATCGGATGCGGTAGCCATGGCATCCCAGAATACATAAGCGCATGCATGGAAGTGTGCACGTGCAAAGTGGCACGCACCATGAGAAGGACAACGGCTTCAACTACTATGAAGGAGACCACCATGGACCTCCTCGAGCAAAGGTGATTGAGCTTCAAACTACTTATCGTGTCCGTTTGGTCATGGGCATCAACGTGTCCCGGGGTACGCAGCAGGTGGATTGTGGATGACTATATGCTGCCCGCAGATGGGCAACCCACCTTGAGGAGAGGGCCCAGGAGGGATAAGCTGATCAGACAGTCCTGCATGAGGAGGATGCTTGTTGTTCGTTCACGGACGGTGAAGATAATGGAGAATGGTGCTACAGCCAGGCAATGCACGAATATACATGCTTGAACCTGGCCATGACCCTTTCACTAATGCGGAGGATTGGTCCATACATGCATCCACGAAGGCCCTTCTTGGTACATCTTAGTAAAGTACACCCCGGGTGTAAGTCTCTCTCATGTGAGCGTGCTTTTGTGCGATCGGCCCTTCTTGGCTCTTTTTCTATCCAGTAGGTTTGGACTATAGCACCACGCTCATATCCAGAAGAGACATGCGGTGCTCACTCCATTATCGATCCTTGCTTGATAACTTCGCCACCATCCAGAATTTTGTGGAGAGAGATCTCTTTAGCGGACGTCCAGTTATCTATGGCTGGCCCGGTCAGTAGCAGGAGGGATTGAGATACACTCGGCATATGAGAATGCGATATTGCGATTGCCCATGCCCTGTCTTTGTGTACAAACATCTCATAAGCGGAGACTATTTCCTTACCAATGACCGCATTGTACAATAGGCTATATCCCAGCAGAGCAATTCATTGTATGCCTCACTTGCGTGAGCAGCGTCGATGTCACAGTCTGTTGCTACAACAATGGGATGCATTGCTCATGGCCGAACACCCGGTGCATGCAAGCTGCTTATGCGAGATACTCATACTCTTGACTCACCTCCATGGCGAAGGAGGGGATCAGTTGGAGTGTGGATCTTACCCGGCCATATATAAGCCCCGGTGGCGAGATGATCCCAGCATCATAAGCTGGGTGAGACTCCGTATCCTGCGGAGCTCATTTCATGACTCCTCCTCACAGTGGCAAATGGCCATCCATCCTACATCTTGATGGCCGGTCATTGAGGAAAAGAGCATGTGATCAGGTCTTCTGTGAGCGCCACCGTAGCACTAGCTCGACTCTGATGCAACCTTCATGAAGGGCATCTCTCGCCTCACTTTGTCTTTGTGTCTTTGGCCTCATAGAACATAGGCGTCAGGTCCCTCGGGAAGGCAGCGAGGTAGCCTCAGAGGGATAGGACATCTTGTGGGCGCATTGTTATTCGCCTTGTCTCCTCGCCTCTCACAGTATGCAGCGGCCTCCATGTCGTCTGCCAGTTTTGGGGATCTTGTAAACATTTCATTTGCCCTCTCACATCCGGTTACTCCTGCAATTCAGCGGTGTCGCGGACCGTGGCCGGAATATGCGTCGGTGGGCCACCGCCAGATGCGGGTGGTGGCTGCGGTGATGTTATGCTCGTCGCGTAGCCGGACCACCGAAATCGGGGTCACGACATATCCATCGATATGTTAAAGTGCACCAGTCGCTGCGTCTGAATCCACCATTGAGCAGCGGTGAGGGCCCCGTAGCTCTCAATAAGCGACCCTGCGGGCCGAGGCACCGAAATGCCATGGTATTCCACCTTACAAAAGCAAATGCGATTAGCGAGCACACAAAACAGACCCTGGCAGGTTAAAGACAATGTCCAGTTGGGATACCATTCTACAATACTGCTCGATCGTCACGGGAACATCGACACTCTGCGAGCCAAGCAGCGAGGGCGGCTCATCACTCTGCGTAGAGCGCCTCACGAGTAAGACATGGTCCATTTGGCGGATAAATGTAGAGTGCTCTCAAATAGATATATCTGAATTATGTGAACAAAGAGATTCCAAATAAAGGTACCATTTAGTACAATTCTCAACCTTGTTCTAGCAGGGTAGCTCTATAAGGTAAAAATTTGCATGCTTCTTAGAGAAACTCATATAGATGTCATTGTATGAATTGCCCTTGTAAATGCATCAAAAATTTGGAAATATAAGTGGGCACAAAATGCATTTTAAAGAAAATTCATTTAATGCCACCTTACAGAAGCGCATATCACGGAGAATGGATACGAAAATGAAAATGGATCAAGAACAAACTTGTTATGAACATTGAAATAAAAAGAGGCAAGAACACTATACAATTCCTTAGGTATGAAAATGTTTTAAAATGTATTAAGATAAAGTTGGCTATCAAACTTGACATTATAATCATCGCATCTCTATAATACGTAGCATACGGACCGTTGGTCCATAGATCTACAGTATACCATCAGCGAGAGAAATAAGATAGGGTCAAACACCCATTTCCATGTACGCACTAAGATTTCACGGCCATGGTGTAGAGATCATTGATACATTCAAAGTACACATCCACAAGAGCAAACAAAAACTGGTAAACAAACTTGCGGCTACATCCATATAAGGCGAGATATCTTGGACTAGCGAGCAGTGTAGAATACAAGTAAAGCCCATAAGCATATAAGCATTGAGCATGCCACAATATCTGTGATTGCATATATATCAAGCGGCCTTGTTAAATTAGAAAAGCATGTGTATTGAACAATGAAATTAGAAAAGCATGTATTGAACAAAAGCTACCTTTGACTTAGAACAATGGCATTAAATTTCAAGGTCCTCCCGAAAATACCTTGTAGCCAATGAATCGGCTTCAACACTTTCGGGCGTGGCGGAGAAGTCGAGACAATGGGAGATATAAGCACTCGGAATGGAACAATGGGAGATATAAGCACTCCCGAACAATGAAGTCATTTTATAAGCACTCGGAAATATATTGTCTTGCATTGTTGGTTTGATCAACTATTCCCTACTATTTCACCAAAGCGTCATGGGATCCTGCCCGGTGACACTGCGACTGACACCTCGTGATCCACCGCGACTGCGAATCTCGGCAGATCCACACTGCTGACTGTCACCTTGCGTACCTCGCCTGCAGTAGTCCACCTTAGCCTTGGCCCCCATACAGGTGGCCAGAGCCGGTAGAATCGGCGATCCATGATCGGGGCTGCGCCGCCGGGTACCGCCACCTTAGCCTTTGCCATTAATCAGACCCCGTGGGTTGTAAGCCCGAACGTGGGCTTGCCCGCCATCACGTGCCATCCCATTTGCCATCGGCCAGGGGTAACCAGTTAGGAGTTCGCTTAGGCGAACCCGTGACAATGCCATCGCCATGACGCCCATGCGTCTTCAATAGGGTTCGCTGGTAGTCAAGGCAGGTCCTTGGGTAATTCTTGAGGGTTAAACAAGCGAACCATTAGAGGAAAATTTGAGGATCTCATTTCATCCCCCATAAGAATCCTCAATGGAATGGCTACCCTCTATCGCTTCTGCAGAACAATGCGGCACCAACAACTTCATTCTTTGTTTTTCCCCATAACTTTTGATCCACTTGTCAAAATGTTTACGGCGTTTGTTGCATTAGATGCGGAATGAAAAGATCTTTCCAATGATATATATGGTTATGATGTGTTTATTGGTCATATCGTTAACCTTAAAAATATGATTTTTTAACGTATTTCTTGCCTATTTATATCGTAAAAAGATGTGAATGGTTATCACTAGATAGGTCACGAAAAGCCAGACCCATTGCTACAAAAAAGTTTTTGAATCGAGTTACGGATCAAAAGTTATAATGAAAAAAATGATACTCTGAAGTTATTATGGTGCGTGTTCTGAGGCTACCACATAATCTTGGAATGAGATATCACGGAACTCTATAATGGACAATTTAAAAAGGCGACATAGCATTTTAAGCATCCCTTAATGGGACAAAATGTGATCTCATTTTCCTCTAATCTTAGGTGGTTCGCGAACGCTTCGATTTGGGAGCCAATAAAGTGGGCGTTGCAATTATGGTATTCCATGATATAGCATCTTCACGACGACCTATCTGCAAATACATGGGAAGCATCATCTATGTCCCAAATTTACATGTCGACAAGAGTGTTTCGTAAAGACTTAGAAATTCATAGCCATTCTAGGATGCTGAGCATGGGCATATTTCTAACTTCTGAGAGATTGAGTTTGGCCTTTTGCTCTGTGTCTTGATTGATTTTCCATATCTTGAAATTTAAGTGATCAAATTCACAACAAGATCTCTGAGCCTATTCACTGATCACGGAAGGGCATGTTTCACAAAATCTCGGAAGAGTGGCAACAACATGCATATATCTTTTCCAACAACATGGGAGGTAAGTGTCCAGACCTCCACATCTTTATTAGTCTGTCTTATGTAATGCAACTGA